>OY856410.1:193986906-194506906 GCA_963693085.1 Alisma plantago-aquatica
ACCCAGCAACATGGCCAAACTAGTCATTTAGAGTCACATTCATGTAAAATTATCATCATTAGAGTATAGATGGGCTCTACTAGGATTAGCTGGCATAACATCATCAAACTACTGATTTAAAATCATAAAGTAGTGTGGATCATCATGAGAGCAAGATTCATAGAAGATTAGAGATTTGGTCATCAACATGCATACTAGATCACATATCAAGTCAAGATTAGGGCTCACATAAGGGAACAAGAATGTCCAACATTGAATTTAGGGTTATAAAGCATCTAAGATTACTGAGTTTGAGTCCACATAATCATATTGGACATCAAAGACCCACATAGGATCAAGTGTTGGGATTCAACATTAAAGTATCCATATAAAGCATGTTTAGAGGTTCAATGTCGTTTTTAAGTCAAAGTAGGGTACAAGCATGAACAAGTTCTAATCTTAGTTAAAATATATAGAAGACTACTGATTTGAATCAATCATAAGGATCTAAAGCACATTCAAAAAAGGTTAAACATTTAAAGAAGTGATCTTTAACATTAATAGCCCATTTTAGTTAATATAAGCAACACAAGACCATTTTAGGGTACAAAGTGGATAAAGCCTGAATCTTGATGCATCAAGTGATGAAAGTTAATGATTTAGAGAAAACATAGATTTGAGGCACATTATATCATATTTGAGCATCAAATGACATCAATCATCTTTAAAAGATTTCAAAAGCATGCATTTTGGAGAAACAGTGGAAGCACGAGTAAAAGTAGATCCTAAAAGTGTTTTTGTTGAATAGATCACATTTTTTTGATTAAAAAGTATGCATTATATGTTGCATTTTGTCAAAGAAGTCATGAGATAAGAATTCTACAACTTTTACCTGATTCCACGTGATCCAGACCCTTGGATAAAGATCCAAGGGACAAGGAGCGGTGACACACTAAGTCTTCAGGGTTTGAGGACCCAAACTGCGACGTGTTGGACCATGATCTTTTGGATTGGTTTTCTTCTTGGTCTAATGGACCCTACATCTACCATCAGGTCATCACTTTGTGGCATGCCACAACGGCTAGTTGGGATCACCCACTGTCCGCATTGGATTGTCGACCTGCTCAAACAACAACCTTAACAGCAGAACAAGCTGACGATGCTCATCGGGGATGGAGCAGAGAGCAAGCTTCAATCCATGAGGGCAGTTGTGGAGAGGTTATCCAATCTCAGCACATAGTGGTGGATCCATTATCGATCTTTATCTACATCAAGGTGGCCTGGAGCAGATAAAAATTTGGTCGACCATGGTGGCGGTGCCGCCAGTGCACAAGGCATAAGAAGGGCTGAAGATGGGGAAATTAAGACACAAAGAGGTTTGGAAAGAGAGAGGAAACAATGAAAAAAAAGAAAGGAAACCAATTGGGTCATCAATTTAAGAAAAGAAGACTCGAGGTGCCAGATTAGATAAGGTAAAAGGGGCTGGAAAAGTCATGTGCCTTGTCTGACACAAGGTAGAAGATGACTAGGAGTAGTTGGATGTCGATATAAAGGCGGGGAGTGTGGATCCATTCCTCCCAAAATAGAGCTTTCTCATTGGCTGAGAGGGGGTGCCACATATAGCCAATGTGTTCAAGTGATGTGTAGGTCCCATATTGGTTGGTTCATGTCCCATATTGGGCCCAATTAGGCTCAAATCAAGCTAAATCAATGTAAAAACAAAGATTTAAATAACAAAGTTCAAATGGCCATATCTTGTGATTTAGGACTCTGATTGAGCTGATTTTGGGGCCATTGGATTCATAATTGAATCCTATACATCATGAAATACAATTGTAACAAGGAGAGTTCATTTTATGGGTTCAATTTTTATTTCAAGTTGATGATACATAATAAACATGCCACTTAGTTCAAAACTCAAATTATAGTCATATATAAGTAAAAAGTGATGTAAAATCAAAATCAATTTAGCAATTGATCATAAAGTGTCCTAAAGTCATCAAGGAAATGTTGGGGGAGGTTGTTGAGTATAATTGAGTATCTAATGAGTCAAGATGTGCATAAATTGAATAAGAGAGAAAAATCCAAGTTATTACACCCTCCCCACCTTAAAAAGAATTTTGTCCCCAAAATTAAATCAAGTCATCCATCAAGATTGATTTTTCTTATTCAACAAAAAAATAATTGTAATATTATAATAAGGTATCATCACCACTTACAATATCCATCTCATTCTAAAATCGAGTAATCAAGCATCATGGTCAACACATAGTTACATAGATCAACAAATTGGAAAATATCATAGTCACATAGATCATAAAATTGGAAGTATCATCACATGAGTCAAAATTTTGGAGAGGTTACCCTATATATCACCAAAATTTGGAGAAATCACATTTCAAGTCAACTAGATAGAGTTCAAGAGACTTTCTTTCTCGTCATTTATGGCTCTAGCTTCTACATTGTCGTACGTGGGGTTATATATCCATGATTGAGGTTTCATATTTCAACAATTCGACACAGACATCATTCTTACATGCTTAGAAGTGATGGAAGGTCCCACCCTAGTCCACCTAGAGCTTGAACCTAAGTCATAAATTGAGCAACTCAACATAATCATCATATTACATTTTTGAGATTTGGGAACATGGAAGTCATTAATAATATATCGAGGGTGATCTCAATATCCAAATAGGGTGATCATAGGAGTCAACTCAATGTATCATTAATCAAATGTCGATATTTCATTATTTGATATCAAGAATCAAGCTTGGACATTCAGGTCATAGGTTCACAATTTCCATAGCTATGTTCAGATTCCTACTTTAGACCTTTGGTGTGATCATTCATCTATATATGTAAATCGAGAAACATTTTGAACATTATTCAAGAAACATTTGAGATATCAATATCAGGTTCATTATCATGGTATTCAAGATTGATGAATGATCTAAACCTAGGTATTTCTAGAGTCATCCACAAGCTATAGTCAACATCATCATATTTCAAGATCATCATCTAATAGAGATTCAAGATTGAGTATCACTACCATCATAGACTTAACCTATTAAAGTCTTAGGTCAAGAAATCACAATCAAGTGGAAGGGGTTACCTTCCCAAATTCTAAATAATCAACAAGATGAAAATTTAGAGGCAGTCATAATGGGGATGTGATCGAGGTTAGGGGAGTCATGATTCATCTACCACACTAATCTAGCACATTAGCCTACATTACACATGATCCATCAACCATGTCCAAATAGGGAGAGTATCAATTGTCAAATCACATTTCATAATGTCATGAGGTCAAAGATCAAGATCTTAATAGGGCAACCATGTTTCAAGCTTTTGCTAGATCAAATTCATAATTGTATTACATTCCTTTCAAGATCAAGGTAAGGGTGTATTTTAATAATTGAAAAGTCAAATTGGGAACTCAAGAGTTAGACCATAATAGAACAAGATTGATATCCATGTTCATCATGTTATTCAAAGTTGAGATTACAAAGGGGCATAGAAGTCAATAGGAGAAATGCCTCTTGTATAAGAGTCTTTCATAATTATTTTGAGAGTCCAAGAGCATAGTCATTCCAAGGCATAATCATCATACATATAAATAGCAGAAATTTCCTTAATCATGTTTGAGGTTTGGTTAGGAATAGTGAAACATAGATTTAATCAAATAGGGACCTCATAAACTATGAGGTATAATGTAAAGATTCTCCTCGTCTCATCTTATCGAGATTTTTATCATTTTATCTTAAACATAGAAAGCATGTGGTAAATTTGAGTTAGCATGATATGAGGGGGTCATACATGATTGCTTAACTACAAGAGTACTTTCATTAGTCATAATTGAGTTTTTCAAATTAAGGTCATATCATGGCATCATCATAATTTTACTCAAATTTTACCATTTCATTCAACTTTTAGTCTTTCCCCATACATAAGATACTTGTAATCAAGAGATCATGTGATTGATAGTTGTGAGTTGAAGAATCACATGAGGAGATGAGAATCTAACTAATCATCTAATGGGTGTCTTAGGGTTATCTTTAAAGAAGAGATGAGATGTTATAAGACTCTCTAAGGTATGTGGAATGGGTTATTAATCATTCATAGAGAATATGTGATTGCTCTGATACCATTTGTCAAAAAACTATTTATTACCCTAAGTCCACACTCCTAATGGCTACACGGCCAAACACGACTGTACCTGGGTATCCATCCCTGGAATGGATCACATAACATATACATGAATAAAACCACAAACAAGAGCAGGATAAAAGACAACATGGCACGTAAGGAAAACTAAATTGGTACTTGACATAAGATCTTAAACCCATATATTAGCCAGTGTGAATTCCATTTGTGTGTCATTAGATATCACCAGAGTAAGAGCCATAGATTATAACCATAGAGCAGAATCAATGATCATGGCAAGAGCCATAGTGTACTTGTTACCTAAAATCACAAAAGGGTACACATGAACACAACAGTGTTGTGTACGCTATAAAATACATAAACTCATAGGTTTATGAGAACATATATGCTTGGATAAACTTAATATGATAGTAAGAAATAAAACAACAATAGTTAAGACTTTTTTTATTAACATACAAGTGTATTGTAAGTGCATTTTGATTATACTTAACAACAATATATGGCCATTGATCAACTTCCTGAAAGGAAGGGTTTGAAGATTAACTAACCTTTTTTATACGTGAGGGACCTTAAGACCTAAGTCAGTGAGTTAACCCTATTTCAACATGCCTTGTGCCCTTACCCCGAGAATACAGACAAGTAATAATGTTTGCATAATGGACAAGTTCAATTTTTTTCAAGATTTGTTTAACATATTTCAAGCAACACAAATGTACTAGTCATAGGGAATGAGAAGCTCAAACAAGTATATAAATCCAAGTAGTTTAAAGATACATATATACAAGAAAGTTCAAAAATACCACTTGTCTGGCCAATTGGAGGATAAAGTGTACCTTGATTAGATCGCAAGATTTATGATTTGATTTAGAAAACCATATATAGAAAGCTTGACTAGATGTTGGCAATTGAGTCAACATAGAGATTCCAACATTACAAATAAGCACAATTGGATTAACATCAGCAAGATTTGATCTCATTAATATTATAATGGTGATTGGATGTGTCACCTAGATCTAGGTACTCATATCATTCACCATTCATTTCTATATCTCAAACTATGTTATGCATTATCATTATCATGTTACATAATCCTTTATGGATTCATCTATACGTAGGATGACACATCACAACTAATATTAGGGATCATAAGATTAGGGTTTCATTATCTTATATAGAGCAATCATGAGATCCAAGTAACATAAGCAGCCTAGGCATCAACAAAGTCAAACTAGTCATTTATAGTCACATTTTTGTAAGATTATCATCATTAGAGTATAGATTGGGTCTACTAGGATTAGGTGGCATAACATTATCAGACTACTGATTTAAAATCATAAAGTAGTGTGGATCATCAGTAGAGAAAGATTCATGCATATTAGATCACATATCAAGCAAGGATTAGGGCATTTAGTCACATAAGAGTACAAGAATGATCAACATAGAACTTGGGGTTATAAAGCATGTATGATTACTGATTTGGAGTCAACATGATTATTTTAAACATCAAAGACCCACATAGGATTAAGGGTTGGGATTCAACATAAAAGTGTCCATATAATAAATGTTTGGAAGTTCAATGTCAATATTAAGTCAAAGTAGGGTACAAGCATGGACAAGTTCGAATATTAGCTAACATACATAGAATTCTACTGATTTGGATCAATCATAAGGATTTGAAGAACATTCAAACAATGTTCAACATTTAAAGAAGTGATCTTTAACATTAATAGCCCATTTTAGTTCATATAATTAAGATAAGACCATTTTAGGGTACAAAGATGGATAAAGCCCAAATATTGATGCATCAAGTGACTGAAGTTACTAATTTAGAGTAAAAACAAAGATTTAAGGGACAATAGATCATATTTGAGCATCAAATGACATCAATCATCTTCAGAAGATTTCAAAAGCATGCATTTTGGAGATACAATGGAAGTACGAGTATCACTAGGTCCTAAAAGTACTTTTATAAAATAGATCACGTTTTCATGATCAAAAAAGCATATATATATGTTACATTTTGAAAAAGGAGACATGAGATATGAATTTTACAATTTTTACCAAATTTTGGGTGTTCTAGACCCTTGGACCAAGATCCAAGGGCTAATGAGCGGTGAAGCACCAAGGCTTCAGGGTGAGAGGGCCCAAGCTGCCACACCTTGGCCCATGATCTTGCAGTTTGGTCTGCTTCTTGGTCCAATGACCCCTGTAGCTACCTCTACGGCTCACCACACCCTGGTGTGCCATAATGGTTGGTCAGGATTGCCCTTCGTCTATACTAGGTTGTTGATCTACTCGAACTGCAGCCCCAATGGCGAAGCAAGCCAGTGATACTCATCGGGGAGGGAAAAGCGATTAACTTCAGGACATGAGGGAAGTCGTGGACAAGCTGTCTGATCTCGGCACAACATGGCAGAGCCATTTCCGGTCTTCATCTATGTTGAGGTGGCCTAGAGTGAAGGAAAATGTGGTAGGCCATGGTGGAGGTGTTTTCGGTACACAAGATGGAAGAAGGGATGAAGATGGGGGAATTAGGGAACACAGAGGTTTTGAAATAGACGGGAAGATAGGGAAACAAAGATAGCAAACCGACGGATTCGTAAATTCAAGCAAAGGAGGCTCGAGGTGCCAGGTTGGCTAAGGTAAAAGGAACTGCAAAAGTTATGTACCTTGTCTGACATAAGGTAGAAGACGACTAGGAGTTGTTAGATGTCAATCCAAGGGTGGGGAGTGTGGATTCATTGCTCCCAAAATAGAGCTTTCTCATTGTCCAAGAGGGGGTGCCACATATTGCTAACATGTTCAAGTGAAGGGGGGGCACACATATTGGTTGGGTCGTGCCCCACATTGGGCCCAATTAGGCTCTTATCAAGCTAAATCAAGGTTAAAACAAAGGTTTAAATAGCAAAGTTCAAATGGCTATATTTTATGATTTATGACTCCGATTGAATTCTGATTTTTGGTCCATTGAATTCATAATTGAATACTCTACATCATGAAATAAATTTGATACAAAAGAGAGCTCATTGTATGGGTTCAATTTTGAGTGCAAGTTGATGATACATAATAATCATGCCACTTAGTTCAAAACTCAAATTGAAGTCATATATAAGTACAAAGTGATGTTAAGTCAAAATAAATTCATGAATTGAGCATAAAGTGTCTTAAAGTAATCAAGGATATGGTGAGGGAGGTTGTTGAGTATAATAGAGTATCCAATGAGTCAAGATGTGCATAAATTGAATAAGAGAGAAAAATCCATGTTATTACAGTCAACATCCTAGGCACATCTTGTTGATACTTTTTCACTATACTTAGACTTATGATTGTACAAAGTAGGTCATCCTACATCCACCATGAGAAATCTAAATCATCATCATTTGTTTCGATACAATACATTATACCACCGAATGCACTTTATTATGGTGAGATATTCACTAGTCTTAGTAACAATCATGAATTATAAGCAAGGTAGATTATCATTTTCCTCGTGTTGTAGAGGACAAACATCATTTTCTTATTTTATTCAGATATTGTTGTGTCTGTCATAAGAAGGTAATTTGCACCCCATTCAATAGGTGTCACATGTCTTTAATCCTTCTCAGAATTCACTAACACCTTATGTAATGCTATGGGCAAGATGAACACAAAATTATCTCCATCATATACTACTCGCCCCAAATCCACCTACAGCAAGACAAGTACAAATGGAGCTCAAACTTCATAAAAAGACATGACCATATATATATATATATATATATATATATATATATATATATATATATATATATACACACTTCCTAACCCCCCTCTCACTCTCTCTATATATACATATATATATATATATACACACACACTTCCTAACCCCCCTCTCACTCTCTCTCTATATACATATATATACATATATATATATATAGAGAGAGAGAGAGAGCGGGGGTTAGGAACTGTGTACTGATCTGTACATGCAACTTATGTGTACCAACCATGAAAATGACTATTGTGGAATACATTAATTCAATCCAGAAGGGGTTGATGTAGGACAAAAAGATGTGAATAACCTACACATATGGACTAGGCACGCAAAAAATAATATAGAAAACACACAACCACAAGAACACCAAGATTTACGTGGAAAACCCCCACAATGTGTGAGGAAAAAACCACGGGGTCAAAGCCCGATAGAGAAATCCACTAATCAACAGATTATAATGTTCGTCTCAAGTGTAGACCCAAAACTTGAGGAATACAAAGCAAAGATAGAAGATACAAATTTACCAACTCGATACGCCACCACACCAAAGGGCCTTCTAGAAAAAAAAACTTTCACGAAGACTACCCAGACAGGTAGAGATAGTGTTGGTGGAAGTTAGTAGTATTGCCTAGAGAAGAGAACCAGAGCAGCGAAGCCCCCCTTCCTTTCTTATTCACCTTCCTTTACTTCTATTTCTCTTTCCATCATTCACAAACAGTAGCGGCGGTGGATGCCTTTTTGCTTCTCAACAGCGGTTGTTGTATATCTCTTACTGCTACTCTCAATTGCCAAAGACATGGGTTATAAATAACCTGCACATAGTAGCCATGCCTTGCCCTAATGGGCTTCACCCATCTTGGACTGGAAACAGAAAAAGGGCCAATGGCCCAACAATTTCCCCCTCCAGCTCAAAGGAGAGATTGTCGTCATGACTCTTCAGATGGAGTCCAATCTGGCAAGCTCCTTACAAGTAGCAAGCTTCTTTGTAGGAACTGCCTTTGTCAACATGTCAGAAAGATTGTCGTTGGTGTGGACCTTCTTCAGCTTTAACTGGTCATCACTGATAGCTTCATGCAACCAATAGTATCTCAGATCAGTATGCTTTATCCTGGAGTGAAAAGAGGAATTCTTTCTCAAGTCCATGGCACTATGATTGTCATAGTAAATAACATACTCATTCTATGTCAAACCCAGTTCTTATAAGAAACATTTAAGCCGAACAATTTCTTTCCCTGCTTTACAAGCTGCGATATATTCTACCTCAGTAGTAGATAAAGAAACACACTTTTGCAATTTAGACTGCCAACTAATAGCTCCCCCTGTAAAAGTGAATAGAAAACCTGAGGTAGACTTCTGGTGATCAAGATCACTAGCTAAATCTACATCCGTGAAACCTGTAAGAACTTATAGTTCCCCTCTAAAGCATAAACAAGCACTAGAAGTACCTCTCAAATACCCGAGTATCCATTTAATAGCATTCCAATGATCTTTACCAATGTCAGATAAAAATCTGCTAGTCACACCAACTGCATGTGCAATATCAGGCCTAGTGCACACCATAGCATACATAAGACTTCCTACTGTAGAATAGTAAGGTATGTGAGCCATCTCTTGCTTTTCCTGCTCAGTAGAAGGAGATTGTTTTCTATTCAGTCTGAAGTGACTGGCTAAGGGAGTCTCAACTGGCTTTGCCCCCTTCATATTGAATCTGTCAAGTACACACTCAACGTATTTCTCCTGTGACAACTAAAGCTTCTTTGCTTTCCAGTCATGCCTGATGTCAATGCTAAGAATCTATCTAGCTGGTCCCAAGTCTTTCATGTCAAAAGACCTAAACAATTCCTTCTTCATTTTGGCAATCATCTAAGCATTCATGCCAACAGTCAACATATCATCAACATAAAGAAAGAGAATAATAAAATTTACACCTGAAAATCTCCTGAAGTAAACACAGTAATCTGCTTCTATCCTATGGTAACCTTGCTTCAGCATGAAAGCATCAAACTTTTTGTACCACTACCTTGGTGCTTGTTTCAGCCCATAGAGACTTTTCTTTAATTTGTAAACCATGTGTTCTTTGCCTTTCACTACAAATCCTTCAGGTTGTTGCATATAAATCTCTTCGTCTAGCTCACCATGGAGGAGGGTTATCTTCACATCAAGCTACTCAATATCAAGGTCCAAGCTAACCACCAAGTCTAAAACTATGTGAATGGATGTCATCTTCACCACTAGAGACAATATCTCATCAAAGTCAATGCCCTACTTTTACCCAAAGCATTTCACCACAAGTCTAGCTTTGTATCTCATAATGTTATTACTCCCATCTTTCTTTAGCTTGAAGACCCACTTGTTCTTTAAAGCTTTTCTGCCTTCAAGAAGTTTGCATAACTCATATGTATCTTTTTTCTTCAATGAGTTCATCTCATCTTGCATTGCATGCAGCTACTTGTCTTTTTCTTGATGAGACCTTACTTCCTCGTAGCTTTCTAGCTCCCCCTCTTCTGTGATCAATGACCATTCTGAATCAGAATATTTAGTAGATGCCCTTTTCTCTCTAGTAGACCAACTCAGTTGTGGACCTACTGGATCTACTGCTTGAGGTTTCTCCCACTGCTCAAGAACCTCCTCATCATGGATGCTATCTATACCAGGATCATCCTCTACCATATCATCATGTGGGATCTCATCATCCTCAACATGGTTTGCATCAACATTCTTCTAGATTGGAGAGGGAACTGACACATCAATCACAGTATCATCTTTTACCTGCTCAGGCTCTGTCATCACTGTATCAGAAAACATTTGGTTCTCAAAGAAATCACATCTCTGGATCTGATTATCTTCTTCTTTTTTGGGTCCCAAAGCTTGTAGCCAAACTACTCATCACCATAGCCAACAAAAATACAAGGAACAGATTTGTCATCAAGCTTCTGCCTCTGCTCCTTAGAAACATGTGCAAATGCCTTACACCCAAAAACTCTAAGGTGAGAATAAGAAGTTAGCTTCCCTATCCACACACTCTCTGGAGTGTCAAAATCCAAACGAATCGATGGTGACCTGTTAATCAAGTAGCAAGTAGTGTTTACAGCCTCTACCCAAAACTCCTTAGGTAGCTTTACATTCTTCATCATGCATCTGACTGACTCCATATGGTTCTATTCATTCTTTCAGCAAAACCATTGTGTTGTGAGGTATCGGGAACAATCTTATCATGTCGTATGCTGGATCCTTCATAGTAAGACCTGAATGCCTTGGAAGTATACTCATCTCCATTGTCAGAATGAAGAAACTTGAGATTTTTACCTGTCTCCCTTTCAACCATGGCATGGAACTTTTTAAAAGTATCAAAGACCTAATCTTTCCTCTATAAACAGTAGACCCACACTTTCCTAGATGCATCATCAATAAAAGTAACAAAGATTCTACTTCCACCCAAGGATTTGACTTCCATAGGACCACAAACATCAAAATAAATCCCGTCTAACATTCTTCTCACATTCAGCACTGAACTGGACTCTTTTTTTCTTCCCAAGAAAACAACTTTCATAGGGGTCAAGAATCACATTCTTACCATAGGGGATCAAATCTTTCTTTGCAAGCACCTGTAAGCCTTTCTCACTCATGTGTCCAAGCCACTTGTGCCATAAATCTGGAGAACTAGAGCTATCCACAATATTGACACTGTCAGTGTAAACCTTTATATTCATCCTATACAAAGTACAACAAACTTTGCCTCTAGCCATGACCAACTATCCTTTGGTAACAAAAGTTTTCAAGTCACTAAAATGATATTTAAAGCCCTGAATGTTGATACCATAGCTGGAAATGATGTTATAATCAACTTCAAGAATATGTCTAACATTATTCAATAAGATGGTATAACTCAACTCGATCTCAATGCATACCTTACCAATCCCACAAATCTTAGCATAGCTTTTAGCAGCCATCTTCGTCATTCCAAAGTTCCTAGACTTGTAGGAGCAGAAGAAGTGTCTGTGAGGAGTGATGTGGTATGAAGCACTGGTGTCCAACACCCACTCAGTGTTGTTGTAACATACTGAATTTTGAAATTTTGTCTTTTGGCCCTCTTTCCCATCTTTTCCTTTCATTTCTATCCTTATTGGCCTTTCTATTTAATTAGTGGAATTTATAGTGGTTTAGTGAACATTTATTCACTAATTGTACCAATATAAGGGTTTATGCATAAATACTTCACTAAAAGCTTAATTACCATAATTAAATGCTCTAAACCTTAATCTAACTTTTTGATATGATTTGAAAACATAAAATGAGGCTAAGTGTCAAATTTGGTTCGATTTGGATGTTGTTTGTGCAAGTTATGCAATTTTAGGTACATTCTGGACTTTTATGCAATTTACCCAGTTGGGATGTTTTCTTTGGAAATTATCAACTGAATTTTAATCCTTAGATATTCTATTACCATTAACGAGATTTTAAACCATTGGAGAACCTAGTTTCACCTTGGTTTGATGGTATTTCTTTCCAGGGGCATTATAGGGATTACCCTCTTTATAAAGATGCTTATCCTTAAAAGCTATCAACCAATGAGGTTATTTCTTTCTTGAAAAATGGTGGGGATGGCCTAGAAGAATATATGGGATCTTAGGACAACTTTTGATATGCATGAAGCCTCTATGAGCTGTCCTCTTGCATGGCCATCAATCCCTAGGCTAAAGACACATGGAAAGTCCCTTAAGACACATCATGCTTCACCTCTCTCTTTATATAGCCATGTATACCCCTTCCCAACTCACAATTAGAAAACTCTTGCTCTCCTTTTCTTTCCTCTAGCTTAGATAATAGTTCCTTTTGTATTTGGCCTCGAAGTTTCTGTCCCAAGGTAATAGAGGGAGCCTACCTTGGTGAAGAAGGCTCCTAGGGTTTCTAAATTGCTCTATTAGGGTTTCTAAAGCTCCTCCTTGGTGAATTCAACCAAAACTAGTAAGTTTCCTCCCTTAATTCCCTATTTTCATATTGTTAGTCCTCCTTACACCTTCTTATAGGTCGGAACCATGACCATACATGGTAAAACTCCACCTAGAACCCTAAAACACCTCATCTCTATGCTCTTTTGCTAGGGTTTATCACCTCTAAGTTGAGAAGGTGATCTTTCTCCAAGAAAGGAGTGTGATAAAGTGGATTTTTGCATTATAATGAAATAATTACACTTTTTCCCTCTTTATACTCACTCATGATCCTCAATCTTTTTCCTCAGCTTAATAATAAATTTTAAGACTCAAATCCAAGATATGGTGACCGATGTTGATTTTATACACATTATAACATCACAAATTGGATTCATTCATCACTTTGTCCAAAGAATCAAATTGGTCAATCAAACCTATGTCTTTTTGTTCTCAAACTTTTTATAAAGGTTCTCCACATTTTTGTGAGGCTTTGGTACAAGTTTGAGGTTATTTGGATATTCCTATGATTTTCTATGAATTTTGGAAGTTATCTTCTCAAAATCCTTTTATTTGCCTTTTTTTTGGGCTTTTTCCAAGTCAGCAATCCGAGGCAAAGGGTCTGGGGCGAGCCACAGCCCTTGGATCTGCTGCCCGCGGATCCAGTCCCGATCAAGCGGCCAAAACTATATCTTGAACCTCCCGCAATTAGCGGGGAGGTGATTAAGAAACAACAACGATCGATTTCCCGGTCTTGACCACTTTTTGAAAATCTAAGCGAGCCAAAATGCTCCCCTCACAAATTCGAACTCACTGAGCCCTAGTTTGACCCCTTTTGTATGCCTTTGTGCTGCCAAAATGATACATTTTCCTTGTGCCTCTCCTCCCGGCGGCCATGACTGCTGCTCCAAGTCCTCTAGCCCTAAACCTAAACCAAACCCTATAAAATCCCTCTCAAATGGCCGCCTACATCTTTCCGCACGGATCCCCCACCCTTTCCATTCTTGCACGTGGACACACACGCCCCATTTTTGTTCCCGATCTGTAGCTGCTCCAAGCAGCAATGCCGCTGCACGGCCACCCTCGGGCGCCCCTGCAACTCGCCTCATCCTCCCTTTCTTTGGCTTCCATCGAGTCCGCGAGGTGGTGGCGGACTGGGACGGCATGCTCGCAGCCTCCCTCAACCACTCCTGCTCCTGGAGCAGCTCCACGCCAGCAAGCTCCTCCGCCCTGGTCTTGGGCTTGCTCGGGGCTTCACGCGGAGAACTCTATGTGAGGAAAGGGTGACCATGAACCACCGGTTCAACAGAGCCAATAAACCAATGTCTGAACCAATCAATAAGGGAGAAAACCAGATGAACCAAGATTGAACCAGCCCTCCAAGATAACAAGTCACAATGATTATGTGGCTAGATCCGGGCCACTGGTTGTGCATCTGACAGTCCTCGATTTTTTGTATCAAAGGTATTTTCGCTCCTTCTTTGACAAATATTCATATATATGTCCTGATCTTGTTTTAATTGTAGAAAATACATCCTAGCTCCAAATATTACAAATAAGTAGTCAATCTCGATCAGAAAAATCTAGTGCATCCATTAAAAATATTTTTGAAACCTGATTTCAAACTATGTTCACTGATTTATCTAAATCATCATCTATTGATTATGTAATTAGTCTAAATGACTCAATGTTGTGATTAAGACTTTGGTAACCTTATATCTGACTCTGATTTTATCTTGAGACATGAAATCATACTTGACTAGATTAGATCTGATCTCATTGTCTTAACCACCTTTGAATATTAATCTTATGCCTTGAAGTAATTTTGATGATATCTTAATATAATTGATCTAAATCTTGTGGCATATCTAAATCTGTTGACCTAAAAGTCGATCTCTGATTTACTCATCAGAACTTGATCTGATCTTGAACAACATGATGATAATATTTAGGGTTGACATATATTCCTAAAATACCTAGGTAGATCATCCATCCTCGAATATGCTTGACACTTGAGTAAATATTGAAATCTTGATATAATGTTGACTATATATGAATGATCTACCTTAGGGATGAATAGGATTGGAAAACCCTAATTTGGTATACTTGATTTTGGTCTATAATATGATCTTGATCCTCAATCCATATCTTGATTGATCTAGGAACCACTTGAGACCCTGATCTTCTACTCTAGTTGTTTAATACTCGAAATCCTCGGTGAAAGGTACGCTATTTATATAACTCCTCCTTGATTGTATTGAAGATACTTTTATGTATCTCTTGACCGTATGCTTGGCTAGTTATTTGGATGAGCTATTGTTCCCTATGATTAGTCTTCTGTTTTTCTATATTATATTTTGAAGAACATGAAAACATAAATTGAATGCCCATTATGACTGACCGTATATTGATAATGATGATGATATTGATAATGTTGATAATGTTGATATTGAGTGCAATAACCCCCCCCCATTTGGAGGTGGGACTTGTACATTAGCCTCCTATGTTCCTATGGTGAAAAGGAGCCTAGTGACCTTCCCCATCACGTTGGGGTAATAGAGTCACACAAATTATATAAGCATGCTTCTCGAATTATAGCATAATGGGAACTCGTAATAAAATTCGAATTGCTTGAAAAACTTGTCGAATAAATGTTGGATTTGCAAATTGCTTATTATTCTTTGAAATATAAGTCATGTCAAGCATACTATTTTGTTATAAATCGTTTTACTTGATTTTGATAGCGTACCGTGGAATTGCATGATTGTGTCTCGATTTTCTTGATTTTAGGCAATACAAATGGAACATTGAATAAGATTGCTTCCGCACTCATCTACTCTGATGACAAAGATATATTGGTGAAATCTCCATATTGGGTTAGTTTGTTCTTTAATTATCCAGTTTTTGAGTTATTTATTTCTTATTGTATATGCCAGTGTGTTAGATCCTATCGGGCCACTCAGGGACGGGCGCTTCAATCCTTTTTCTACTGTGTAGGCAGTAGGATTGGGATTGGGGTAAGAACGGTTCCGTGACAAGGAGCTAGGCTTGGAGCAACCAGACCTTCTAAGCTCGGATCCTTGCTGTTTGGACCTTCTTATCTTCCAGAGAGGCGAGTTTCATAACCCACTTATCATATATTGCTTGCTACATGCTTAAAATTCATGCATCTATGTTTAAAATCGATGATTTCCATCTCTATTTACCATGTTCATCTAGGGTTTTGGTTTCTTACCAATTTACCTTCTCTAGAAGATATAGTTTGGATAACTATTAATCTAAAACCATGATATTAGGTCAAATGGTGTTTTCCCTCCCTCCCTCTCTCTCTTTGCTTATCTCGTTTGGTTTGACGATGTGTCAGTTTCTGATTGGCCGAATTTCAATAATTCATAACTTTTGATTCCTTTGTCCAAAAACTAAAGTAAAATACGTCCTAAACTCAGAAAAAACATTTTATTTTCAATAATAATATTTACAAGTATTGGTTTTGAGTTTTGTCGATGGTGGTTTTCTAGAAAATGATTTAATCACTTAAAAATCACCAAAAATACACTCTAATCATCGTAACTCCAAAATATACAAAATTATATGTTTTCTTAATCAGAAGAACCTAACTAAGTCTATGGTGATTTTTTCATAGTCTAAATCGAGGTTTTGCTATACAAAGTAAAAATATGTGTTTTCTCTACCTTAATGCATATATATATCATTCTAATACATGTATACGAATTGAAAATAGGAAAAATTCATCATGGACTCAATCAAGTGATGAAAGTGGGTAATATGAATCATAATTAAAGGTATGTGCTATGTATGTGAAATCCCTATTTATGTATGTGCATTTACACCTTAAGTTGGGAATAATTGTGCCTTAACCTATTTTCTATAATGAGGCTTTATTAAACCCTATTTCATATACTCTTGAATCTTTTACTATACTTGCCTCATAAATTAGTTTTAGAACATTATTCTTGGGTCTTGGAACCCCACCACCAAGTTGTAATTATATGATGATTTATCTTGCCACTTTACTATTTCTTGAGCATGATGGTTTATTTGTCTATTTAACTATAGTAGTGGTACTTATGTCCAACCACCCACAGAGGGTATGTAAATAATCGCTCTGGGGAATGTCTTATTCTCCCCTTGGGGAATGTGTTATTCCTCCCCTATAAAATTGGATAGGTGACTGGGAACGTATGAATTCTCCCCTCACCTATAGGTTGAGGTTCGGTAGGTGCCTCAACCCTACTTAGTTAATGTAGTCCAATTAATATCATGCATGCTACTTCTTATATGTTTTGTAATGGTAAGAATATATTTTGTTATGTGCCTCATTCTCTTGGCCCTCTCATCTTATGATGATTCAATATATTTAAGTTTCATATGATTTCCTTTTCTCTTGTACTTCTTCATTATTTGGCGCATACCTTGTTTTCCTCTCCCTTTTGTTGGGTGCTTTCCCAACCACCCAGGTGATGAGCAAGGTGATGAACAAGACAAGGAGTATATAGCTTTTGGCTTGGATTCAGTTGATGGAGATGTTTCTTGAAGACAAGATTGTAGTATCTAGACTTCCCTCTATCTAGATCCTGATTGTGTGTCTTGATGTAAACCCTAATGGGAGAATTTGATGTATTTTTGTAAACCTTTTATGAAATTGAATATAGTAAGTTATTTTTATTCCGCTACTTTCTAATGTTCTTTTGTATACCAATGTTTAATAAGTTTGGAAAATTTATGCCCATTCCATCATACCTCTGAGAGTGTTTGGAATGGATGTCAATTCTTCAAATTTTTAGTAAAGGGGTGATCACACTCCCTTACAGTTGTCACTAATATGTAAACAATGTCCCATGGAAACTCTGCATGTGAGAACGTCTTTGGCATCTGTAATGACTGCAGCTCTGTTGCTATCATCATCTGTCACTTTTTGCTTTCCTTCTTTAATTTCCTTTTTGTGCTACCTGTAGAATTTCTGTATATGACCTGGCTTGTTGCAATAATGACAAACTATCTTATTTTTAGACTTTGACATGTGCTTTGACTTTACTCTATCACCACCTTGGCCACGACTCTGACTCCTCCCCCTATCCTCAGCAATAAGAGCATGTGAAATTGACGTCTCTGCTGAGTTGTGTCGTCTCGTCTCTTCATTCATCAGGGTATTGGACACCAAATCTAAAGTCAACTTCCTGTCTGGTGCAGAGTTGTTAACAAAAATCACCAAGGTCTCTCAGTTGTCAGGTAAAGAACCAAGAAGTAAAAGCACCTGCAACTCATCATCAAGTGACAAACCCATCATGGCTAGCTGATTCACGATGTTCTTAAAATCATTCAGGTGCATTGATATATTGTCGTCTTCCGTGAACTTCATATTGACAAGCATCTTAATAAAAAATGTTTTGTTTCCTACAGTCTTTCTCTCGTACAATGACTCAAGCTTCTTCCACAAGGAGTGGGCATTGATCTCATCGGCGATGTTATAGAAGAAAGACTCGTCAACCCAACGTCAGATGAGGCCCATGCATTTTCTGTTCATCTTTGTCTAGTCCTCTTATTTTGTATCTGGTGGCTTGCTCGCATCTCCCTGAATCGGTTCATAAAGATCATTGCAGTAAAGTAAATCCTCCATCTTTATCTTCCACGTTGGCCAGATTAACGTTGCCAACTTCACCATATTATTTGTGTCGTCCATCTAATCTATGTAGCCAACCCATGCTCTGATACCACTTGAAGGGGTTGATCCAGGCCAAAAAGATGTGAATAACTTGCACGTATAGACTAGGCACGCAAAAAATAATATAGCAAACACACAACTAAAAGAACACCAAGATTTACGTGGAAAATCCCCACAATGTGTGAGGGAAAAACCACAGGGTCAAAGCCTGACGGAGAAATCCACTAATCAACATATTATAATGTTCATCTCAAGTTTAGACCCAAAATTTGAGGAATACATAGCAAAGAGAGAAGATACAGATTTACCACTCGATACGTCACCACACCAAAGGGCCTTTCGGAAAAATACCCCTTTATGGAGAATACCCAGACAGGTAGAGATAGTGTCGGTGGAGAAGTTAGTAGTATTGGCTGGAGAAGAGAACTGGAGTGGCCATGCCCTCCTTCCTTTCTTCTTCCCCTTCCTTTACTTCTATTTCTCTTTCCGTCGTTCACAACCAACAGTAGCGGTGGCTACTTTTTTGCTTCTCAACAGCGGTTTATGTATATCTCTTGCGGCTACTCTCAATTTCCAAAGACATGGGTTATAAATAACCCACACACAGAAGCAATGCCTTGCCCTAATGGGCTTCACCCATCTTGGGCTGGAAATAGAAAAAAGGCCAACGGCCCAACAAATCCAACCATATCAATTGAATCAAAATTCAATAGATTATATACATTCAAAAAAATCACAACCATACCTCATCTCTATCATGAGATATAATGACTCATCATTCAACAATTTCTACAATTTATGCAACTTACTGTTGATTAGAAAATATGTATTTTATTTCACTTGGTGATCTAGGAATCTGAATTTGAAGTGATTTTTGATATACATGTTGTCTAAGGGTTATACATCACATTTGTAAGGTTGGATTGTATTTAATACTTTTGTAATTATCATAAATGAAGTTGGGTACATTTAAGCTACATACTTATGTAAACAATTCTTTTAGCCATATATATATATATATATATATATATATATATATATATATGTATATATATATATATATATATATATATAAATGTGTGTGTGTGAGAGAGAGAGAGAGAGAGAGAGTTGAACTAAATTACCAATGCCTAAAATAACAGTGACAATATTTGTAAATATTTTCCATATTCTTCTTCCGAAATTTTGTTCTCCATCATCCCGTCTTTTGTAATGCACCACGTTCATCCGGTCTTTTGGAATCACACTGTAGTTATCTCACCATGTTGTACTTCATGTCAACTTCTTCCTTCTTTCTCGCTCGATAATTTGTCCTCCCACCGTACTATTTGTAGACTCATCAACACGGCAGCCCATCGTTTATATGGAGTGGACATTTATAATTTTGTGCTACCATCTACATGCGTTAAACAATGTTTTTTGTCTTGGCCGAGTAGGAGAGGTGCCTCACCCACATTGATTTTTTTAAAATAAAGAGGGAGTATTCATTCATCTCATCTCCCCGTGAACAAAAAAGGATGTGTATTACAAGAAGTGTTGTTATAGTGTGGTGTTGTCAAAAAGTAGTACAAGAAATTTGTAAAAAGCACGAATCTACCTCATACACCTCGTGGAACGCTGTACCCAACTCTTTGATTTCATAGCCAGTAATGGTGGTGTATATACTGCAATATATGCTTGATGAAAGTCCAACTATATCAGTGTGGAGTGAGGCCGCTCCTGTTGAGATTCAGGCAGATCTCTAAAGCATTCATGAATATTCCCAGTAGGCACATGGCCTAAATGTGCCAATCCGTAAGAAAGGTAATTGATTTTATGAGTGTCATGTGAGTAATGTACCTCTAATCAGGTAAAACACGAATTGGTTCAAAAACATAGTTCAACCAATCTTCTACAGATTACGTACATCTACTCTATACTTTGGTTCAAAGAACTCAGTTCCACCAAGGCTTATGCATACCATTGGTCAGGATTGTGTCAAGATTCAATCTGATTGTGTTTGGAAACCAGTTAGGATTCAGTCTCATCATATTTGGTAGGATTGAGTCAGGATTCAATCTGGATGATTATGTTAATATAGAACAGTTTGAAAAATAAAAAATTAAGATGAAACTGCAATACAAAATAAAAATGTATAATAAATGTATACATTTATTATTTTTATGTTTTGAATATGAGTTGAGTATGATCATTTTTATATGTACGACTTAAAATAAATATTACTTTATCAACTACTGTGATTATACATGGCGTATGTCTTGTTGTATGTATGCACACTTGTAGATTTTTGTATAAATTGGTAATTAAAAAATAATTAAAATTTTGATAAGACATTGTTGTTGATGTAGCATTAATAATAACAATATAAGTTAAAAACAATCTAATTTGAATGCATGTACCATCACAATATAAAAAGCTCATATGATGTTAGGTACCAGTCTACAAACTTACTATGTCTATTACACAATATTGGATCACCCACAAACAGCTAAAATGTGTCGACTACGAACTGAAAGCTTTTGTAAAAATGTTTAAAAAATGGCAGTTATATGCATTCACTTCACTCATTGTCTACATCATTATTGGGTCCAACATATGGTTGCGAGTTTTCCACTTGATGAAGTTGTTATTGTATTGTCGATGGGTAACTACAGGGACTGCTTCAGAATATCCATGGACTTACATCTACAATTTTTAACACTTTCCACCTTGCCTTGAACATATCCATGTTTATGTCAGTCCTTCCAGTCAATGTATGGAATTCTTCAAGGGCATCACGCCAACCTTGATGTACATGAGAGCCAAACAAGCGATGCAAGTAGTATTGATGACCCAACACTTTGTCGAGTGAAGCATTTGACTCATCATCCCATTGAAAATGATTCATTGTGTGTGAGAGCATATGTAGCATAATTTAATAACTATCAAAACCACTGTATTTGATAACAAAGTAGATGACAAAATTGGCCTTTACAAAATGTAGATTGGTGATGCATGCGCAACAAAGGATACAATAAAATTTAACTGTACATATCTAACCAGGGATGGTAACAAATTTTAATTAGATGTAAGGTACAACAAACTTGTTCCATATACATAAACTAAAAACTACGAAACTAACATAGCCCGACTATGTATTGGACAAATACATGATGACCCCAAATAGAAAAGCTTGAAGTTGGACATTCTCCATGAGATATTGCACGAGACCAAAGGTATCAAAGAATTCTTATGATAGATAAGTATGCCTTTCTACAAAAACAAAGATAAGGTAGACTTCAAGATACAGGATTCGTACGGTTCACCAAGATCTAATAATGAAGAACCAGTACGAGTTGCTAAATTTGGCTAAGACAGTAATAGGATACAGTCCGGTTATGTTTGGCAATCTCAAATATTGGACGGATTGTCAAACTAAATTATACCACATCTTGTGACCATCCCAGCTAAATTTAGAAAGAGATAAAGTTTCTTCCTCCTCTGTCCAGGTCAAACCATATGACCCCTATCAGTCGAAGTTTGTCTCCTCTTCATTGAGGAAGAAAGGCTAGAATCCTCTACCAAAAGCATCCTTTTAAGCCTTTCGCACCATGCAACATGTCATGGTGGATGCCTAGATCCATATACTGACATCCACCCTACTTTGGGGGCCAAGCAATGTGCTTCTCCTTTTATTTTTTCTAGAAAGGCTTGTGTTGATCCCAAGATGGGTCATCCTAACTATCCCACTTGAGGAACATTTCGTAGTTGGTCCACATTTACTAACCAGCCTCCTTATGTGCTTTGTTGGTGTTTCTATATTAGCCTCTTCCTTTAGCCAGTCAAACAATAGGGGAGTGATGGATAATGGTATGCTTATTTTGAGAAGATGAAGATGAACTAGTGGAGACGAGGAGTATGACATCAACGTCGCATCCAATTTTAGAGCAGTCGACTACTTCCTCTATCAACTTGTCGACTTGTCTTTCCGCTTGTAGTACCGCAACATCTACAACATGATGAAAATTATAGAACATTGAAAACAAGTTTGTCGTTATAACATTATTATACCAAATTCAAATTGGTGTAGAAGTATTTGTTCAACCAAGGGTAACAAAAATAAACCAAATGTTATCTGATTCAAATTGTCATTAAATCAGCGTAGAAGTAATTTTTTCATACAAAAAGGGATTGCATAGTTTAGATTAATAGTTAAATTGTGCAAAAATAAACAATAATAGAATTTCTAAATATTCGTAAAATTTAGCATGGTCTAAGGGAGAGAAGACAAAATAGGAGTGACTTGCCCTAGGCAAAAGGTCATGGTGGATGCCTAAATATAGACACCCCATACAGTCTAAGATGACGACCAACCACTGTGGTGCCCATTCTTCGGTGTGGGGGAAGGTTTATGTTGATCCCAGGAAGGACCGTCCCAGTCTGACCACTTTAGGGCCTCATCGTACTCGCCCCATGACACAAAATAGTTTTCCTACACTATTGGCTTGTCCTCTTACGACCAATCAAACAATAGTGGAAAATGAAGAATAGGGTGAGTAACATTGTCACTGATTTTTTTAGGGTGTGCATGTGTGGCATCTTTATTTAAAGACAGAGAATGAGACTATGAAGGCTCGCAACACTTGCACAAAAGGTTTTCCATAACATATTTTTTTATCTTTGAATGTGACATCAACATATTTTCAAACTTTGAACGTGACATTGACATCTAGACATAATAAATAAATAGAAGTTTGAGCAAATAATGATAACAACAAACTAACAATGACAATAATTTACCCAAAGATCCAAAATAGTTATGAGAAATTTTTATACATAGTTAACGTATATGACATCAACTTTAACATGTACTAGTTCACAATCATTGGACCAAGTACGGTTTGAAATGCATAAAAAACATAAAAGTTGGCGAGAAAATTTAAATTGACAATCATTACGATGATAGATTGAGGAAATAGTCATAGTAACGAACTTACAATGACAAAAATTAACACAAACCATGAAAAAAGGTAGAAGAAATTTAAATACATAGGTAGTGTATTTGACATCAACTTCAACATGTGGTGTTCATAATCATTGGACCAAGTACAGTTTGAAATGCATAAAAACATAAATAGTATGTCCCAAAGTTGGTGAGAAATTTCTTGCCACTTCATTAGTTTCCTTCACCACCTACTCCTGCAACTGCATTGTTGTTGTTTTCAACATTGTTCAAGTGTTTTGCAACTCCTAGGGGGTAAGTACGATGAGTCGTCACAAAGTTACATGGAATCAACTGTGGCACACCTAAGGGATGATTAGGCAATAAATTTTCCAAAAGGAAATAATTTTGTCCAATGAACTCTCTCCTTAGGTTCTTCCAATGAGTTCTCACCTTGCCCAAAGATATGTAAGGAACCCCCATTATATTTCAAAAGTCATGCAATGTCTCCCTCCAAGTCTCTCCAATATATGCTCCATTGACACATTTCTCCATGTCATATTGGTTTCTCATAGAATTTGATCATGCTCCGTACACCATATACCATACGACCTCATGCCTTGCCTAGACATATTACAAATTTTGTATGTAATATATTTCAAATGTAAGGGTGTATATCACAACTATACTGATTTAATATGATGATTCAAATTTAAATAACATACACCCTCATATCTGGTCCAAACATGAAACATTAAGCAACATTACCATAAAATTCAGCAAGCTTATAATGTAACTCTAACAACATCCAATCTCAGGGTTCTGAGAGCATGAATTAAATATCATTCATCTATATATATCATTGTCATTCAAGGATATGGAGTCATTAGAGGTGAAGCAATGTACAAAAAACACTACAAGTTTCCTCCAACTTGTTAACAAAAATTTCTAGAACTTCATGCTCATACTTTTTTGGAGATGTAAACATCTTCAGTGATGTGATTTATTTCAAAAAACTCCTTCAAGTTTATTGCAACTTAATCTCAACCTCTAGAGAAGTAGTTGTTGGGGGGAGATCGACTGCCCAGTGGAAGTATTTGCACCGATCTTTTCTCTAAAATGTATCCCAATTTTGAGCTAATGACAATGAACATGCAATCTAATTAGTGGTGCAACTAGTTTTTTGTGGTTTTACTATCACACCTATCTAGCAGAATATATGTAATACATTTTGCCTGATCTTTCACTGAGAATGCCTAAGTCATATAACCCTACATCTTTTGTGTTAATCCGCAATGATGCATTTACACCACAAAGACACCTCCGAACTTCAGATGCATCCATTGGCATCTACAATTTTATTGTGCATTAGTAACATAATGTGGGGTTTACACCATAGATTTAAAATCAAAACTGAAGTCTATTTTGATAGGACAAAGTATATTACAACTAACATACAACTGAAGTCTATTTAGATAGGACAAATGACTGTTCTGACATAACACTATGATGTATTGTACCCTTCTTCCTCTATTAAAGAGCCACTATCTGTCAGTAGGTTAAATTATTCACTGAGATATTAGCATCTACTCCTAATAGTCGTAATTGCATTGATTAACCTATTAGTGTCTGCTCTCATGGAACATACAAAGTCACAACATTCATACACGTGCTTGCATTTGTTGCATACATAGGTAATTTGTGTCACTAATGCATCCCTAATTGTTGTAAGGGTGTTCAATGTGGGTTTTACTTGTAGCACGGTCAACATTATACTACATCTAGTTTGAACAAGAACCCTACCACATGTAAAATATGGCTTGTGGGGGCTGTTATCTTCAAATTGTCCATTAACCGCATCATTGGCACCCATGTAGACTTGTACGCTTCCTTAGAGGCCACATAGACACGAGGGCATTCCATTCTCCATTGTAAAAAAAAACTAATGAAGCATAATGTGACACTTTTAATTAGGAGGCATAACAATACACTAAGTTCAAAACATTGTAGAACTGTGTCAAGTGCAGGATGAGTTTATAAGTTACACATAAAAATTCCAATTACGAAGGTAGCTCACCGAGTTTCCCAATAAAATTAGAAATTCATTCACGCAATACATCATCCTCCCTTGCATCAACTTGACGTGTTTGCTGTGTAGAGCTCAGGTGGATCCCATTGTCTGGGAGGCCATATGATGAACTATCTATCGGGATTTCCTCCATCATAATGTCACCATCATTCTAGCAATGTATAAAATTATGGAGGATATAACAAGCCAATATTAGGTGACACTACAAATGTACAGGATATGTTGGCCCCTTTTTAAGGTAAGCAAACCTCCTCTTCAACACACTGAATGATCTTTCTACAATATTACAGAATTGTGTGTGCCGGTAGTTGAACATCTCCTTCTTGTTGTTATACGAGTTTCTATTTCCTCAGTACTTAGATATATGGTAAACTATGTTGTGATATAGTGAAAGAAACTGTCAGGTTTTGGCATATCTTGCATCAACCAGGTAAAACTTTCTAGTGGGTACTTTGAAACCGCCTATGGTCATTGCTGATTGTAGGATCCTCTGGTCTGCTGTCGAGCCATCCCACCCATCAGGACATATGTAAACTCCATCAAGAAGTCTATTGCAGCCATGACATTTAGAGAGACAGACCATTCTTTATTCTCATAATGTTTTTTCTTATCGCACTTCACCAAAACTAGGATGTGTGTCCTATCAATTGCTTCGGATGGCATCCTCGAATGCCAAAATTGGGGTTCAATGTACAAAATAAGTAAAAAATAATAGTGAATTATGTTACATTTTAGTGGATAACTATTACCTTGAAGTAAGGGTAGAACTTTGGGTTGTCCAATATACAACGATGTGTTGTTGTGCTTATGGTTTGCATCACAACATATTTAGGACACAAGGCACATACCTTGTACAATACTTCATTGAAATTTGTACTTATGGTCTCACCAAAGTGAATGTAGTCCTCAACTAAAACACAATTGGTATGTCCATGGCCAACCATCTGTAGAAAGTAGCATACTGACTCGACTGATAAGACACCTCTACTACTTTGTAACAAGCCACAACTCTCAAGCTTATCTATGAGGGCTATTATAGTGTGTGGAGCATTCTGTGGAGGTCATATGCTCTTTGTTCATGGTCGGTTATGACTTCTAGAACCTTTTTGTGGCCACTCCTAATACTAACTGACCTAGGTATTGGATGCCGTATGTCGTCATCATTGGAATTATTGTCTATAATGGCATTTTCTATTGAGTCAGCTACTGTATCAACGATGCAATTTTTTGGACCAAACATGATACCCCAAATATTTGTAACCAAGTCTAGTGTTTTTGCATGATCACTACCAGGCATGATGCCTACAATTAAAAGGATACTAACCTTCACATAACATGAAAGAGGTTACACAAACAAAACTACCTTAAAACTAGATATGAAGTAAATACTAAGATTAAAAAATGTTCATTAGGGAAGGAAATATTACTACAATAATCAAATTGGAAAAATTGTTCCCAAACATACCAAATATTAAAACAACCAAAATTTCTAATGTACTAAAACATAGTAAATGGTACAACAAATTGCAAGAAGAGGAAATTGGAAACCAAATCATAACTGGGAGCAACATCTTGATTTCTATCATGATGAAAATAAATTATATTGTAGGGGCTCTGTTAAGCCCACTTGTACCGACATCATCACTTACAATATACCAAATGGATGACATACTTGATGTGTTGTTGAAGGGTGATGATGGGGACTTTGAAGAAAATCCCTAATGAGATGGCACGAAAGAGGGTGGCATGGAAGGTGGTGGAGCTGCACTACCTCCATGGGACCTTTCCCAAAGGTCTTGCGGCCATATTGTTATTTTGTGAGGGGTATGTCTAAGGATGCAGTAGATATTGTGGTTTGTTGACTCCTTTATGGCATTCACAAGAGTTGTAAATACATGGGTAGGGGCATCAGAGAAAGTGTCATTGAAATGTTGTAAAATCATTGCAAACTCTTCTTTTTCAGTGGCTATGGTGGGAACACATGTGCCTAACTTGTGTACCTTTGCATACACCTGTGTGAATTCAGATACAACTTCATTAGAAAGCCCACATCGCTCTGGTGTCATTGACGCTTGCTTCCTGCACCTGTGTCTAGGAGGAGTATGTGCCCTAATACCATGGTTATCTATTCCATCATTATCACCCTCACTCTACATCCCAGAATAGCCTATATCTAGTGTAACTCCACTACTTTTTGTGTTGGTGAGTGTATTAGACGCATCTAAGTCGATAACAACATCATCCTCAGAGGCAACATTGGATGGTAGTTGTCTGTTTGCTAAAGACATTGCATGGAGACCTCTAGAAATATCCCCCATCAACTCGATGTCATAGTAGTGGTAGAAGGGTCAACTAATTAATTTGGATACAACCTTATTTCCCTAATTATGAAACACTTTTAATTAGGATATTGATATGTAAATGTAAGACATTAATTTTAGGTGAGTGTGTTATTATTGTACATACCGTAAGAATCTCCCTCCACTCCAGGGTGTCAGGCAGTATGGACTTGTTCCTAGTCTCATCCCATCCAATGTCATTCTTGTTGGTCACAAGATTCAATTTGGAAAAGTCCTTCTTCAGGTTCTTCCATCAAGTTTTGACCTGTTCCAATGTACATTTTAGCCTCCCCATCCTATTTTTCCAATCACTGAGTGTCTCCCTCCATGCATCCATAGTAAACTGCATGTCAATACACCTACCTATGTCATATTGCCTCTTCAACGCTGAAACTAGAGCCTCAACAGACTCCCTCGACCATACAATACAGAGCTTGGGTTTGCGAAGACATACTACCAATGGTGTTGCACTGTTTAAGGACATTGAGGGTGTTTAAATGAAATATTTGTCCACCAAGATGCTGATGCAAATTAAGTTTAAATTAATAGTTTGTAGTCCCCATTTTTGTCAACCTAGGGGTAACGCAAATCAAGTTTAAAACCAATCCATGAACAAGTAAATAATGCTAACTTAAATGGTTATTAATAGGCATGACTCGTAGCAATATAATAATTAGGTTATCTTAAAATTAATATAGTGACACGAGAATTTTCATATACAAGAGAAAGTGTGCCATGTTCCAGTAATATACAAAAAAGAATATAACAACAATACATGGACCAAAAAATCCTGAACAAATTGTAGCAAAATAATTTGACCATATCTATATCATTATATATAAAGAACAAATAGGTCACAACCAAAGCCATATGCAAGACAACCTGCCTTGCAATGAATCACAACAACAATATGTAGAGCATCTAAATAACATAGATTTCTAGCAGTTCCAACTCAATTAATGCAAATCAGTAACTCAATTGTAGCTTAACAAATTGTAGCAAGTCAGTAACTGAACTGATCACAAGTAACCACAAACCTAACTCTGATCACACATGTTCTTCTAAACCATCTTAGAATACCAAATGATGTAAGAGACACTCCAAAAAACTCTAAATCACAAATTAAAATATAGTCTTTGCTGGGTTTTATGGTCTTAGTATGTCACACAAATAAATTTTGTTAATAAATAATTACTATTACTAAAAATAGATTTACTAAATAATTTAGAGTCGCTACATAAGTAGAGTTACAAAACAAGATGGGACAATTGGATGCATCAATCTAGGATTATTAAATAAACAGAGTTAGGGTATACTTATTGTGACGTATGACTCGCGAAAACAAGATTAACTAATGCGAAAGCATATTATTAGCAGTGGAATTACTAAAAATCACTAAAAATTAAAAAATTTTGTAAGAGATCCACAAACTATAAAACTCTTTCATAAAGAACCAAAGTATGTTATTTACATTCTGATTCATCAGTACATCTCTGTACCATCTCATCTCGAGAGTTACAAACATTGACTGCCCTGTTAAACTGTACATAAAAAGTATACAAAACTCTCGAGGCATCAAGCCAAAGATCTCAGATCTATATCAAACTATCTACTGACTCCTAGGACTTGAGAGTACAGAGATGACACATATCACTCTCTATATACATGACTTGACAGATAGTGTCTCCACCTGAGGATCACTGGTGTCCTTGTTGTTTTTGCTACTGCTGCTGTTCACCCTCTGTAGAGTTTCTACCTTTTCCTCAGTGTCTACCTAAAAATTTAATTCCACGGGGGTGAGACAATTGAAAATTGCCCCCAGTGAGAGATATAACTCTTTGCCAGAAACATTATTATTGCAGATAATAGAATAACACTGAGCAGTAGAAGTATAAATATTCAACAGTAGGTAAATCATTGATTAGGCTATGTAGAGCAGTATTCTCTATAAAATTCATTCCAGTTATAACTTGATTAAGCAGCAAGTCATTTATTCAATAAGGAATATGAAGAACATGTATAGCATTTATCCAACTAGGATACAATAGACAATGTATCATCAATCAATGATTCTCGTAATTCAACCCTAAGAAATTATGCTACACGGATGATTACATTTTACAAACATACTTATGCCCTGAGGAGATGAGGTATACCGCTCATACTCCAACCGACCATTGCAAAATCGGATTCGGTACCATACATAGGTCAATAGAAGAGCCGGATTTCCATGACCTCATCCTCCTCAGTCAGTGTGAGGAACAACATGCATGACATCTTGTGTCTCTGCTAAATAGCTTTCTAGGGTATGCTGACAACTTTGCTATTAGAGTTATAGTGGCATGTTGTACTCTCTTCACAATCGAGAGATTTCTTGTTTATCTCACATCGATTCAGCATTAACATCATCATCGGGAGATTAGTGATACATCATCCCAACATTTACATATAATGAAGGATTAAGAGATTTAATGTTTATCTCACATCAATTCCTCCATTAGGGCGTAAGGATATTCACGCCCATAACCCCCACATACTCAAAATTATGCCCTCTAGGAGTTCCCTTAGGAAAACCTGTTTCACCATCACCAAACTATTGACGATGATGGATCTATGGTCAGGGCTCTACATGATATCATTTCACTTGATTATTTAAGTACATTACAGTATTCTTTTAGCATCAGGCATGTTTTCAAACATAAACCATTATAACAATTGCTATAAAGAATGAGTACTATTTCTACCAAGTTCATTTCATAGTTTTATTAACATTGGGATCTCAATCCCTCATCATCTCATCATTATGATTCAAGAATATGGGTGTTCAAACCCTTAGATCATCAAAACACTTGTTACCCTTTAACAGATAACTCAATTCCATCAAGTCATCTGGTAGTATAAACATGATAATTGCAGTGAACATATTTCACATTACTCTTACAGCCTAATAATCTCTTTGGTTACCTCTCACTAGGCAACATAGAATATCATTGCTCGCAAGGTTCATAAAGTACTTTCAATAAATAAGGCATCATAGCTCTTACCTGGCTATGTTCACTATTTCATAAAACTTGTATGATTAGTACAGATGATAAAAGATACATCAGTTTCATATCAGCACAATGCAAAACAATTACAACATCATTATTCAAGGGTTACACCACTATGCCCTTGCTAGGGTTAGGGTTTCCCTTTTCATTTCAATTATGGTTAATCATCCCCTTAGCTCAATTAGGATCAATGACTTATCATCCCATTGTCCAAGATTAGGGTTTCATGCTATATAGTATAACCCAGAGTTAGGGTTTCACATGTACCTTCACCTTAATTAAAAATTAGGGTTTACTATTCACATCACATCACCCTAGATTAGGGTTTACTATTTACATCACATCACCCTAGATTAGGGTTTACTATTCACATCACATCACCCTAGATTAGGGTTTATTATTTACATCACATCACCCAAGATTACGGTTTACTATTTACATCACATAGGGTTGATCATCAAAATACCCTGAATTAGGGTTTCTCATGTCATTTCCCTAGAGTAGGATCATTCCATCATCATATATTAGGGTTTGTACTCATAATTAGGGTTTATGATCTTCCTATAAAGAATCATACCCTAATTACACATTCATTCATGTTGAAAGTGTTAGGAGTTAACCATTACATGATTATCATTCATGTAGGAAGTCCTCTCTCTCTCATCCTTTAAAAGATGATCCTTACTTTGGACCTGATTAGATCATGTCAACTTTACTTGGATAAAGGTTGACTCAATGTATTATGTTATTGTTTCCTTAATCATTAAGGATTAATCATTCAAAGGTACTAATTACCCTATCTTATTAAGATACAATTACTATAACCATCCTTGATTACATCTTGTATTATTCAATTAATCAATTTGTCCTTTAACCACTTTAAGTATCCATGCGGTTTTGGTTAGTTATCTTCCAAACGGTCTTGGTCGCGTAGACCCCAAACGGTCTTGACCAAATCATACCTCAAATGGTCTTGCTTGATCTACCTCCAAACGGTCTTGGTTGCATACTTGAAACCATTTAGTAAAGTTGAGGTTGAAACTGTTTGACAAAGTTGATGTTGAAACCGTTTGCTAAAGTAAAATTTTGAAACCACATGAGACTCAACCGGTTTGGGATCATTTGGTCCCAAATGGTCTTGAGACCGTTTGGTCCCGAATGGTATTGAGACTGTTTGGACTCAAACGGTCTTGAGAACATTTGGTCCAAACCTCCTCAAAACTGAATGGACCAAATATGGTCTCCACCAATCATGTTGATTTAGGGTTTCCAATGTTGATCCCCTAATCGATTGAATCCATGTAACAACTCATCAATTGAACCTAAAACCATACTTACAGTGAGCTTAATAAGTCATACTAAAACTGATTTAACCCTCATTTGATCACCAATTAGGGTTTTGAATCAATTGGATTAGGGTTTGGAATCATGATCTTTCAATGTTAATTAATGTGAAACTAGTTACTTTGAAACCATTGGACCATCATCCAAATTGGACATGACCTGACCCCAAACGGTCTTGAGGTCGTTTTTATGACCTCCAAACGGTCTTGAGACCGTTTTCCCATCTCAACATCCAAATCCATGACATCCAATTAGGGTTTGGAACATAGGATTGATCACTAAATCAGAATTTGATTACAAATCAACTTGGTATCTTTAGATCTTCAAACACCTAACCATACTCAACCCTAGACCTCCAAACGGTCTTGGGTGACCCTCAAACGGTCTTGAGACTATTTCGGTGATCCCCAAATGGTTTTGAAACCGTTTGGGTTAATCAACCCAAGTTTCCAAATGAATCAATTAAGAAATCAGTACTTACCCAATTAGGGTTTGGTGATTGAAGGACCTTCAACTAATGAACCAATTGAAACTAGTGAATTATATTTAATGAGTCATTAAACATAACAATTATCAACAGTTATCCAAATGGTCAACCATTGTCAATGCCCCCAAATGGTTTGAAATTGTTTCCTTTCAAACGGTTTGATGAAATTGTTTCCTCTCAAATGGTTTGAAACCGTTTACTCCGAAACGGTTTGGGAAACTGTTTGAACAACTTATGGAAATGGTTTGGCCTAATAATTTATTGGGAGAAGTTTCAAGATGATGTCATCATCATCTTCCTTCGTGCATCCAAGAACAACAACCATTTTTCATGGGAATTTCAGCAATGAATCACAAGAGTTCCAAATAGAAGAAAATAACCAACAAACCGTAGAGAATTGAATGCAATACTAATGTTTAAGGGTTAAAGTTATAAAACCCACCTTTGAATCTGATTTACAAGATCCAAGATCCACGTCTCTAATGGTGGATGAAGTTCTAGCAACTACCCAAGCTCCGTTCTTGAGCTTTTGGATGAACAAGTTGGCTAGGGTTGGAAATCGAGTGAAGAAAACCAAGAATCAAGCATTGATTTAGGGTTTTCACCATGAATCCAAGGTGGAAGATGATCAAAATCTTAAAACAGGTTAGATTCTTCCTTCTACTGCTCTTGAGCTCTCCCGTGGTCAGCCAAATAAAATGAGAAAAGAAAATCCAAGAAAGGTCCTTAATTGGGTTGGAAAAAGGTTATGTATAAGGATTTTCAAGGAAAGAGAAAAAGAAATTATTTTCTTTAAATTCCGAAATTATTTCCACCACTTCCCCCTCCATTCCTTGTCCACGAATCCACCTTCATATTCTTTCAAAACCTCTCCATTATCCAAGAATTAATGGAAAAGGAATTAAGCACCTTAGTGAATTTTATACTATTATCCAACTTTTAGTGGATAATACTTTTTATTATGATAATGTGAGTGGGCTTCCACTCAACCAAGATCTTTTTGTGCCATTGAAAGGCACAAGCTCGTCCAAAACTTTGCTATTTCATCCCTCAACTTTTGGTTGAAGGGCTCCTCGAATAATTTATTTCTTTTTGCATTAAATTAAATTAAAGTTCCATTTATGCTTAAGTCTTGATTATTTTAATATCAAGATTCTCTCTCCTCCATGATAATTCAAATAAGGTGCCCCTCTCATTTTATTTGCTCTACATGATGCCAAGAAACATGAGGCACCCTCTAGAGGTGATATTTTTCATATTGAACCCTAGGTTTTGGATAAATTTCACATTACACCAAAACTAAGTTTTAATGCACAAAAATTGCTCTACAAACTTTATCTTGGTGCCCAAGCTTGTAGAAACCATACCACTACATCATATTAATTCTTATGATGTCTCAACATCATAGGAACATTTTATCAAGTGCAATTTGTAAGTTAATCCTTCAACTTGGTTAATTTGCACTTTAGTCCAGAATTAACAAAACAATGTTTCAACATTATTCGAAAAGGGCTGAAATTGAAATATAATTTCCTCATGAGCCTTGATTACTTTTCAAAATATAAGAGAAAGCATATAATCAACTTTATTAAGACAAAACACCTAGGTTTAAAACATAACCCATGTCAGGGATGTTACAAATTATCCACCCCTTATAAGGATTTCGTCCTCAAAATCATTAACAAAACATTAAGAGAAAAGAGTAGGGTATTTCCTCCTCATTTCTTCCTCTAGTTCCCATGTAGCTTCTTCAATGCCATGATGATTCCAGAGGACTTTTACAAGACTAATGTCTTTCTTTTTCAACTTATTTATCCTTCTATCAAGAATCGACATAGGTCCTTCAACATAGGATATATCATCGTGTAACTCTACTTCCATAGGCTGCAAAACTGATTATGTGTCAGGATGACATTTCCTTAGCATGGAAATGTGGAACACTGGGTGCAACTTTTGCAGCTTAGGCGGTAACTCCAGCTTATAAGTTACCTTTCCAATTCGTTCAATGATTGTATAAGGCCCCATAAATCTAGGAGCTAACTTTCCTTTTCCTCCAAACCTAAGAACTCCCTTCCAAGGTGAGACCTTGAGGTACACTTTGTCTCCAACCTGGAATTATAAAGGTCTACGACGCTTATCAGCATAAGATTTCTTCCTATCATGTGCAGTCTTTAACTGTTGTTGTATTATTTTAATCTTCTCAGTGGTCTGCTGCACAAGATCAGGACCCAAAAGTTGATATTCACCAGTTTCATACCAACATAGGGGAGATCTACAACGTCTACCATACAAAGCTTCATATGGTGCCATGTCAATACTGTGTTGATAGCTATTGTTGTAGGCAAACTCTATCAAGCTTAGATGTAGATCCCAACTTCCTGTAAACTGGAGGACACATGCCCTAAGCAAGTCCTCCAAGGTATGTATAGTCCTTTCTGATTATCCATCAGTTTGAGGATGAAAGGTTGTACTAAACCTTAACTGTGTGCCTAAGGCTTTATGAAGCTGTTCCCAAAAATAACTCATAAACTGGGGACCTCTGTCAGAAACAATGGTAACTGGGACCCCATGCATCCGCACTATCTCATCCACATATAACTGTGCCAATCTCTCTACAAAATAGGTTGTTTTGATAGGTAAGAAATGTGCTATCTTTGTCAACCTATCAACTATTACCCAAATGGAATCATGACCTTTGGTTGTTCTGGGCAGACCAACCACGAAGTCCATGGTTACATGATCCCACTTCCACTGCGGTATGGGAAAAGGTTGCAGTGTTCCTACTGGCTTCTGGTGTTCAGCTTTAACCTGCTGACACACTGGACACCGCATAACGAACTCAGCAACATCCTTCTTTAAACCAGGCCACCAATACATATCTTTCAAGTTATGATACATCTTGGTGCTTCCTGGATGCATAGCATACATTGAAGAATGAGCCTCTTCTAGGACTAACATCCTTAAGTTATCAACATCAGGTACTATCATTTTACCATGATAATAGGCTACCTAATCATCTGAATCATGGAAACCATCTCATTTCTCACTACCATATTCTGATCTAATCTGCTGAACTACAACATCAGCTTGTTGTGCCTCCTTAATCTATTATCTCAGAGTTGGTTTTATGTGCATCTCCGCTAACAACCCAGATAACAATGATACTTTTAATTGTACATTGTTTTGCCTTAAAGAGATAAGCATATCCCTCTTAGAGCACACCAAAGAATTCAACTGTGCTCTATCTAAGGCTGGTGTTGTTGATTTCCTACTCAAAGCATCAACAACCACATTGTCCTTCCCTAGTTGATAATCAATTGTACAACCGTAGTCCTTGATTAACTCCATCCAGCGGCGTTGCCTCATGTTCAACTCATGCTGTGAGAAGATATACTTTAGGTTCTTATGGTCTGTGAAAATCTGGAATGTCTCTCCATAGAGATAATGTCTCCAGATCTTCAAAGCATGGACTACAACAGCTAGTTCTAGACCGTGTGTTGGATAATTCTCCTCGTGTTTCTTAAGCTGACGAGAAGCAAAATAAATCACTTGCTTATCATGCATTAACACACATCCCAGTCCATTCATAGAGGCATCATAGAAAACTATATACCCTTTTCCTTGATCAGGTAGCACCAGCACCAGTGCACTTGTCAACCTTTCCTTCAGTAACTAGAATGCTTGTTGACACTTGTCATTCCAGACAAAAGGAACATCCTTTCTAGTCAACTTGGTTAAGGGTAAGGCTATAGAACTGAAGTTCTTAATAAACCTCCTGTAATAGCCTGCCAATCCTAAGAAACTGCATATCTCTATTGGTGTCTTAGGCTGCTCCCATTGCAGGATAGACTCTACCTTCTTAGGATCAACACGAATACCTGAAGCATATATTATGTGTCCAAGAAAAGAAACTTTTGGTAACCAGAACTCACACTTGCTAAACTTAGCATATAACTTATGATCTCTTAGCAAAGTTAGAGCCTGACGGAGATGTTGCTCATGTTGTTGAGCATCTCTACTGTAGATCAAAATTTCATCTATGAAGACGACTACACACTGATCGAGAAAAGGTCGAAAGATTCTATTTTATGAGTTCCATAAATGCAGTTGGTGCATTAGTTAGTCCAAACGACATAACTATGAACTCATAGTGACCATACCTTGTCCTAAAGGCAGATTTTCACCCTCCTTAATACGCAGTTGATGATATCCCGACCTCAAATCTATCTTTGAGAAGATAGTTGCACCACGAAACTGATCGAAGAGATCATCAATCCTTGGCAAAGGATACTTATTCTTTATTGTTACTTTATTTAATTGTTTGTAATCAATGCACAACCGCATCGACCCATCCTTCTTTTTAACAAAGAGGACCGGAGCACCCCAGGGTGAAGTGCTCGGTCGGATAAAACCCTTCTCCAGCAACTCTTGCAGCTGTTTCTTAAGCTCTGCCATCTCAGTAGGCACCATCCTATACAGTGTTTGTGCTATTGGTTGTGTGCCCGGGATTAGATTAATCTCAAAATCAATCTCTCGGGGTGGAGGTACACCTAGAAGTTCTTCAGGAAATACATCTTCAAATTCCCTAACTATCAGAACTTCAGTAGGATTAGAACTCTCCATGGTGGTATCTACCACATGGGCCAAGAATGCAAAACATCCTTGCCTCTTCAGCTTCTCAGCTACCATAGCCAACACAAGACAAGTTGGAAGAATCTTTCTATCTCCTTGAAAGATCCATGTGCCACTTTCATCTGTAAACACAACTTGCTTGGACTCACAACCCAATACAACCTTATACCTTTATAAGGTATCCATCCCAAGGATTAAATCGAACATGTGCATCTCAAGTGGTATGAGATCCACTTGAATGTGATGTTCAAAAAAGGAAAGAATGCAGGGAGAACACACCTCCAGCAACACAGCAGATCCCATCAAAGGAGTTTCTAACAACAGACTATCTGCTCTATGACTGATAGTCATGTTGCAGTCAAGAATCACTCTTCGAGTGATAAAGGAATGTGTAGCACCCAGATCAATTAAAATAGATACGATGCATGATGTAGACATATCAGAATAAAATAGTTCCATCTGACCTATCACAACCCGAGGGTTGATCACTGCATCAGGTGGATTCATCGCATAGAATCTCGTCGTTGCTTGTGGTTGATTCAGTGCTCAATTACTAGGTGTCGATGATCCAGCTTGGGATGCTTGTCTACGTCCTCTAGCGCCACCTGGAAATTGTCACCTTTGAGAACCTTGCTGACTTTGTCTCTGAGGTTGAGTCACACTTTCCTCTCTAGCTCTACAATCCTTCATCAGGTGCCCCATTTTTTCACATATGAAACAACTTATGATCCCTGATTGTGGTCTGGATGGTCCTGTAACAGACACAAATGCTGAGCTATGGGCTCCTTCTGGTGGTAAACTTCATCCTCTACCCCTATTTGACGTCCACTGTGTCTGGGTATTGAATCTAGGTGGTGCCATTGGTGTTGAAAACCTTGGTTTATTGAAACTTTTGGATGAGGATCATTGGAACTGGGGGTACACCTTCTTGTTCTTGGTCTGTCACTTCTCAGTCACAGACCTCTCTATCCTTCTAACAGACTCCACAAAAGTAGAAAATATTTCCATGTTCTCTAGAGCAGACACATGGGTGGTCAACTCAACATTTAATCCCTTTTCAAAACATTGAATCCTTTCTTCATCTGTGGTTGCCATATGCGGACAGAATCGCAAAAGCTCCATGAACTTAGCCTCGTACTCGCTAATGTTCATTGGTCCTTGTCTTAACCTCTCAAACTGAGAAATTTTCTCATCTAGGAACATCTTAGGAAAGTATATGTTGAAAAATTCCCGTCGGAACACTTCCCATTCGATCTCCACACCTGGCCTTTTCCCCTCCTCTATGGTCCACCAGTAACTAGCACTCCCTTTGATAAGGTACACTGCATGTCTAACCTTCTCAGCTTCTAGGATGTTCAGGATTCTAAAGGCCTTCTCTAGTTCAGTTAGCCACATATCAGCATCTACTGGGTCAGATGTCCCAGCATATTCCGTGGCTATGACCCAACGAAGTCGTTCAAATGTCTTACCAGCTCCCTGTCCTTCACCATGGATAGGTGCCCTAGGTGCAAGTATGGGCATCCTATCGGTCATATGTGTCATGGCAGCCATAAACTGCCCAAACATGGCTTGGAAAGCTGGGTTCCCCATGTCAGCTTAATTGAACTGGGATGGTTCAGGAACAGGTTCCTCCCTTCCTCGGTCTCTTGCACCTCCTTCGGGTGCAACAACACTACTTTCAGCAACATGTTCATCATGTGATCCAGACATCTTTAGTTTTCTCTTCTCCTCTTATATGAGCGGAAGACACTATCAGATAGACTGGAAAACACTAGAATAGACTCAACAACCTTATTCCAATGTCTCTGTAGACTCAATGAACCTAGAGCTCTGATACCACTAAATTGTGATGTATGAATCGCGAAAACAAGATTAACTAATGCAGAAGCGTATTATTAGCAGTGGAATTACTGAAAATCACTAAAAATTAAAACTTTTTGCAAGAGATCCACAAACTATAAAACTCTTTCATAAAGAACCAAAGTATGTTATTTACATTCTGATTCATCAGTACATATCTGTACCATCTCATCTCGAGAGTTACAAACATTGACTGCCCTGTTAAACTGTACATAAAAAGTATACAAAACTCTCGAGGCATCAAGCCAAAGATCTCAGATCTATATCAAACTATCTACTGACTCCTAGGACTTGAGAGTACAGAGACGACACATATCACTCTCTATATACATGACTTGACAGATAGTGTCTCCACCTGAGGATCACTGGTGTCCTTGTTGTTTTTGCTACTGCTGTTGTTCACCCTCTGTAGAGTTTCTACCTTTTCCTCGGTGTCTACCTAAAAATTTAATTCCACGGGGGTGAGACAATTGAAAATTGCCCCCAGTGAGAGATATAACTCTTTGCCAGAAACATTATTATTGCAGATAATAGAATAACATTGAGCAGTAGAAGTATAAATATTCAACATCAGGTAAATCATTGATTAGGCTATGTAGAGCAGTATTCTCTATACAATTCATTCCAGTTATAACTTGATTAAGTAGTAAGTCATTTATTCAATAAGGAATATGAAGAACATGTATAGCATTTATCCAACTAGGATACAATAGACAATGTATCATCAATCATTGATTCTCATAATTCAACCCTAAGCAATTATGCTACATGGTTGATTACATTTTACAAACATACTTATGCCCTGAGGAGATGAGGTATACCGCTCATACTCCAACCGACCATTGCGAAATCAAAATCGTTACCATACATAGGTCAATAGAAGAGCCGGATTTTCATGACCTCATCCTCCTCAGTCAGTGTGAGGACCAACATGCAGGCCATCTTGTGTCTCTACTAAATAGCTTTCCAGGGTATGATGGCAACTTCACTATTAGAGTTATAGTGGCATGTTGTACTCATTTCGCAATCGAGAGATTTCTTGTTTATCTCACATCGATTCGACATTAACATCATCATCGGGAGATTAGTGATACATCATCCCGACATATACATATAATGAAGGATTAAGGGATTTAATGTTTATCTCACATCAATTCCTCCATTAGGGCTTAAGGATATTTGTGCCCATAACCCCCACATACTCAAAAGTATGCCCTCCTGGAGTTCCCTTAGGAAAACTTGTTTCACCATCACCAAACTACTGACGATGATGGATTTATGGTCAGGGCTCTACATGATATCATTTCACTTGATTATTTAAGTACATTACAATATTCTTTTAGCATCAGGCATGTTTTCAAGCATAAACCATTATAATAATTGCTATAAAGAATGAGTACTATTTCTATCAAGTTCATTTCATAGTTTTATTAACATTGGGATATCAATCCCTCATCATCTCATCATTATGATTCAAGAATATGGGTGTTCAAACCCTTAGATCATCAAAACACTTGTTACCCTTTAATAGGTAACTCAATGCCATCAAGTCATCTGATAGTATAAACATGATAATTGCAATGCATGTATTTCACATTGCTCTTACAGCCTAATAATCTCTTTGGTTACCTATCACTAGGCAACATAGCATATCATTGCTCGCAAGGTTCATAAAGTACTTTCAATAAATAAGGCATCATAGATCTTACTTGTATATGTTCACTATTTCATAAAACATGTATGATTAGTACAGATGATAAAAGATACATCAATTTCATATCAGCACAATGCAAAATAATTACAACATCATTATTCAAGGGTTACACCACTATGCCCTTTCTAGGGTTAGGGTTTCCCTTTTCGTTTCAATTAGCATTAATCATCCCCTTAGATCAATTAGGATCAATGACTTATCATCCCATTGTCCAAGATTAGGGCTTCATGTTATATAGTATAACCCAGAGTTAGGGTTTCACATGTACCTTCACCTTAATTAAAAATTTGGGTTTACTATTCACATCACATCACCCTAGATTAGGGTTTACTATTTACATCACATCACCCTAGATTAAGGTTTACTATTCACATCACATCACCCTAGATTAGGGTTTACTATTTACATCACATCACCCAAGATTAGGGTTTACTACTTACATCACATAGGGTTGATCATCAAAATACCCTGAATTAGGGTTTCTCATGTCATTTCCCTAGATTAGGATCATTCCATCATCATAGATTAGGGTTTGTACTCATAATTAGGGTTTATGATCTTCCTATCAAGAATCATACCCTAATTACACATTCATTCATGTTGAAAGTGTTAGGACTTAACCATTACATGATTATCATTCATGTAGGAAGTCCTCTCTCTCTCATCCTTTTAAAGATGATCCTTACTTTGGACCTGATTAGATCATGTCAACTTTACTTGGATAAAGGTTGACTCAATGTATTATGTTATTATTTCCTTAATCATTAAGGATTAATCATTCAAAGGTAATAATTACCCTATCGTATTAAGATACAATTACTATAACCATCCTTGATTACATCTTGTATTATTCAATTAATCAATTTGTCCTTTAACCACTTTAAGTATCCATGCGGTTTTGGTTAGTTATCTTCCAAACGGTCTTGGTCACGTAGACCCCAAACGGTCTTGACCAAATCAGACCTCAAACGGTCTTGCTTGATATACCTCCAAATGGTCTTGGTTGCAGACTTGAAACCATTTAGTAAAGTTGAGGTTGAAACAGTTTGACAAAGTTGATGTTGAAACCGTTTGCTAAAGTAAAATTTTGAAACCGCATGATACTCAACCGGTTTGGGTTCGTTTGGTCCCAAACGGTCTTGAGACCATTTGGACTCAAACGGTCTTGAGACCGTTTAGTCCAAACCTCCTCAAAACCGAATGGACCAAATATGGTCTCCACCAATCATGTTGATTTAGGGTTTCCAATGTTGATCCCATGATCGATTGAATCCATGTAACCACTCATCAATTGAACCTAACACCATACTTAAAGTGAGCTTAATAAGTCATCCTACAACTGATTTAACCCTCATTTGATCACCAATTAGGGTTTTGAATCAATTGGATTAGGATTTGGAATCGATGATCCTTCAATGTTAATCAATGTGAAACTAGTTACTTTGAAACCATTGGACCATCATCCAAATTGGACATGACCTGACCCCAAACGGTCTTGATGTCGTTTGTATGACCTCTAAATGGTATTGATACCGTTTGCCCATATCAACATCCAAATCCATGACATCCAATTAGGGTTTGGAACATAGGATTGATCACTAAATCAGAATTTGATTACAAATCAACTTGGTATCTTTAGATCTTCAAACACCTAACCATACTCAACCCTATACCTAAAAATGGTCTTGGGTGACCCTCAAACGGTCTTGAGACCATTTGGGTGATCCCCAAACGGTTTTGAAACCGTTTGGGTCAATCAACCCAAGATTCCAAATGAATCAATTAAGATATCAACACTTACCCGATTAGGGTTTGGTGATTGAAGGACCTTCAACTAATGAACCAATTGAAACTAGTCAATTATATTTAATGAGTCATTAACCATCAACATTATCAACAGTTCTCCAAATGGTAGACCATGTTCAACACCCCCAAATGGTTTGAAACCGTTTCCTTTCAAATAGTTTGATGAAACTGTTTCCTCTCAAACAGTTTGAAACCATTTACTCCCAAACGGTTTGGGAAACCGTTTGAGCAACTTATGGAAACGTTTGGCCTAATAATTTATTGAGAAAAGTGTCAAGATGATGTCATCATCATCTTCCTTCGTGCATCCAAGAACAGCAACCATTTTTCATGGGAATTTCTGCAATGAGTCACAAGAGTTCCAAATAGAAGAAAATAACCAACAAATCGTAGAGAATTGAATGCAATACTAATGTTTAAGGGTTAAAGTTATAAAATCCGCCTTTGAATCTGATTTCCAAGATCCAAGATCCACGGCTCTAATGGTGGATGAAGTTATAGCAACTTCCCAAGCTCCGTTCTTGAGCTTTTGGATGAACAAGTTGGCTAGGATTGGAAATTGAGTGAAGAAAACCAAGAATCAAGCATTGATTTAGGGTTTTCACCATGAATCCAAGGTGGAAGATGATAAAAAGCTTACCAAAAGGTTAGAGTCTTCCTTCTCCTGCTCCTGAGATCTCCCGTGGTTGGCCAAAGCAAATGAGAAAAGAAAATCCAAGAAAGGTCCTTAATTGGGTTGGAAAAATGATATGTATAAGGATTTTCAAGGAAAGAGAAAAAGAAATTATTTTCTTTAAATTACGAAATTATTTCCACCACTTCACCCTCCATTCCTTGGAAACGAAGCCACCTTCATATTCTTGCAAAACCTATCCATTATCCAAGAATTAATGGAAAAGGAATTAAGCACCTTAGTGAATTTTATACTATTATCCAACTTTTAGTAGATAATACTTTTTATTATGATAATGTGAGTGGGCTTCTACTCAACCAAGATCTTTTTGTGCCATTGCAAGGCAAAAACTCGTACAAAACTTTTCTATTTCATCCCTCAACTTTTGGTTGAAGGGCTCTTCAAATAATTTATTTCTTTTTTCATTAAATTAAATTAAAGTTCCATTTATGCTTAAATCTTGATTATTTTAATATCAAGATTCTCTCTCCTCCATGATAATTCAAATGAAGCGCCCCTCTCATTTTATTTGCTCTAATTGATTCCAAGAAACATTAGGGACCCTCTAGAGGTGATATTTTTCATATTGAACGCTAGGATTTGGGTAAATTGCACATTACACCAAAACTAGGTTTTAATGCACAAGAATTGCTCTACAAACTTTATCTTGGTGCCCAAGCTTGTATAAACCATAACACTACATCATATTCATTCTTATGATGTATAAACATCATAGGAACATTTTATCAAGTGCAATTTGCAAGTTAACCCCTCAACTTGGGTAATTTGCACTTTAGTCCAGAATTAACAAAACAATGTTTCAACATTATTCGAAAAGGACTGAAATTGAAATATACGTTCCTCATGAGCCTTGATTACTTTTTAAAATATAAGAGCAAGAATCTAATCAACTTTATTAAGCCAAAACACCTAGGGTTAAAACATAACCCAGGTCAGGGATGTTACACTTATGAAACATAAGTTAGGGCTAATAAATAAACAATTAGGTTCTAAACATGCATGGTTACTATATAATTAGGGTTACTGAATAAGTAGGATTTATAAGTAGTTATGGTTACTAAATAATTTTTAGATACCAAATAAATTTGAGGTACCAACTAATTAGGGTAAGTATATAATTCTAGTTACTCTATACTCATGGTTACAAATAGGGTTAGTAAATATGGTTGGTTACTATTTAATTATGATTATAAAATAATTGGATAGTAAGTTAGGTTACCGATTATGGTTACAAAAAGTAGGATTAGTAAATATGACTGGTTACTATCTAATTACAGTCACAAAAATCATTAGATAGTATGTTAGGTTAATGATTATAGTTACAAATACGGTTAGTAAATAATATGAAAACATGTTTAATTGATGAGATAATGGATTACAATATAAATGACATCAAATATTAATAGATAAATGTGGTTATTAAATAAATATAGTTAGTAGATAATTATTGTTACTAAAAAATAGATTTACTAAATAAATTAGAGTCACTACATAAGTGAGAGTTACAGAACAAGATGGGACAACTGGATGTATTAAGTTAGGATTACTAAATAAACAAAGTTACTGAATAATTAGGGAACATAAATTAGGGATAATAAATAAACAATTATGTTACTAAACATGCATTGTTCCTATATAATTAGGGTTACTGAATAATTTCATTCTCAAATTAATAAGGTTTACAAAATAATTTGATATAGAGTGCTAATTTAGGGTTACTCAATAAACATACTTATTAAATAATGCAGGTTTACTCATAAGTAGGGTTACGAAACAAATTAGTGTTACTAAATAAGTATGATTTATATGCAGTTATGGTTAGTAAGTAATTTTCAGATACTAAATAAATAAGAGGTACCCACTAATTAGGGTAAGTATATAATTATAGTTACTACATAATCAGGGTTACAAATAGGATTAGTAAATATGATTGGTTACTATCTAATTAGGGTTACTGAATATTTCTTTTTCTAAACAAATTAATTAGGGTTACTAAATAAACAAAGTTACCAAATCAATTAGGGTTACTAAACTTAGTAATTCAGGGGTAAGTGTTGTTTGCCACTGCTTCAAAGTACAACAGTAGATAGAAATTTTATGAAAAATGTCAACTCCAATGTTATGAAAAATTTCAACTCCAATAGGAACTGAACCTAGGACGTCCTAACTTACACTATGGTCCAATCACCATCTCATATTGCTTGAGCTTGACTAAGGCAATGAGGTCAAGAATCAAATCTATTCTGTAGTATAATGCATAGTAGCTTCAATAAATTGCAAATGAGCCCAGAGACTAGATTACTTCTTCTGTTGTTTTAATATATCTAGTGTTTGCATACTATATTCAAAGGTTGTGCTCCTTTTCAGTTTGTTATGAAGGACAAACTATACTTGTAACTACTCTCTATGGAGAGAACATTTCACAATAGGATAATTTTGTAATGAGTAACACGTGGTGCAGTTACTATGCTAGTTGATTCGTGTCAATGAATTTATTTTGTTTGGCATATAAGGACATCCTTTGTTGTCAACCTAAACAACAAAATAAATACGCTAGCCAAAATTGAAGAAGTCAAAAAGCATATGAAAATAGTAGATTTTTCTGGGATCCTACAGTTGAAGTTGAATTCTCTCCCTCTACAAGTTCTCCACTTCTTGTGTACCAGTTTTGATCCGAAGAATATGGACTAGCCGACCATCAGTGGCGAGCTATTGAAGTTGGCAGAAAATGACGTCCACTAAGTTTATGGTATCCCCTCAGGTTCCATTATGGTCAATATGGAAAGTTCAAGAAATGGCTAGAAGGATGGGTGTATCACCTAACACGGTGTACTACGTCGAGCTTAAAGATGTGGAAAATAAGATATTTGAGTTAACAATCCGAAAGATATAGCCTGACTGTATATTTTATTTATCTTGGCATGTATTCATGCACCAAAAATGCGACCCATTCATATTCAAAACCTCAAATATATGTAAACGCTCAGTTGAATGTTGAACCAGAATTGGACAGGTTATATCCTAACATATTTGAAGAGGCATTTGCTGAATTTCAAAGAGAACAATTATGGAGGAAGGTCGGCTGGAGATTTACACCTTCTGGTGGTATGTAAGGGTTATTTGAACATACTTAAATACACTTTAATCTTTTTTTGTACTCAGTGAGACTCATATGTTGCTTCTTGTAGGTGTGTTACTTAGATCTATCTTTCAGGGGGGACGATCACATCTACCACCTACATGTAATATTTGGACTTTTGTACCAAATTTTGATGAAATCTTGAGTGGAAGGCAACCTGCTCTTCATCAATATAAGGACTCAAATGAGAACCTTCACACTGAAGTAGAATATGGTGCTCGTTGTAAATTATTACATGAAAGGATTTGTGAGGTAATTCATACCCTACTCACAATTTCTAAAACCATACTATGTGTTATCTTCTATATTTATCAACAACAATTTCATACAGAAATAAAGATATACGAAAGCATTGCTAATCATTTCTTGATTAAGAAGAATTTGGTTGAACATAAATTGCAAAGACATAAGAAATCACTTCAACGACAAGTGATGGGTTCATTTGAACCTTCTCTAGCTTTGAGGATGACATTCCAATTTTTGAGACATTCCAGACCCTGGAAGTAAGCAGAAAGAAGAGAAAAATGTCAAAAAAATTGTCAAAAAAACTCATACCCACTCTGGAAACATTTGAAGAACACTATCATGATGTTGTACCATTCGAATTAAGTATGTGAAATGTCATTGAAATTATGAAGGAGGTAATGCTAATTGTTGTAGAATTAGTAAGAGAAGACAATGAGAAGAATCTTCTGATACAAAATAGGGAGAAGAGAATGAGGAGACTCTGTCAATAGGGGTACTGAGGACAAAGAAGGTTGAGAAGATGAAGAAAGAAGACAACACAACATCTAGTTTTGTAAGTCAAAAGTATTTGTTGTTAAAACGTGTTCTTGTTGTATCAGTATTTTTGATGTACATAAAGTGAATGTGAATTTGTTTAGTCATTTCAAAAGAATAAAAAGTTGATTTAGAAGAAGAAAATTTCTTCAGAAGCGGTGGAGAAGAAGAAAAAGAATGAGGAGAAGAGGATCACAGAAGGGGCGAAAGGGATCGAGAAGGAGGATTGGGCATTTGATCTGATGGAGGATAGGATTGCAATGAGGGATAAAAGGATTCATGAGGAGAAGAGGGAGACTGAAGGGGAGGAAAGGGGAAAGGGTGGGAAGAAAGGGATCTAGGAGGAGGAGAAGAGAGAGAATGAAGAGGAGGAAAGGAGCAAGGAGGGGGGGAAATGGATCAAGAAGGATGAGAATATGAAGTAGGATGAGGAAGACATAACAAGGAGGAAAGGATCACAGAGAGGGAGAAGGGGATTAAGAAGGAGGAGAAGGAAGAAGACATGAGAAAAACATCTATGGAGGAGAAGGAAGGAGCAAGGCACCTATGGAAGAACACACAAGCAAGGAGGGGGAAATATGGATGAGGAGAAGAGAGAGAATGAAGAGGGGGATAGAAGCAAGGCATCTACGGAGGATGAGAAGAGGGAGAAGGAGGAGGAGGACATGACCAAGGAGGGTGAAACATAGATCCAGGAGGAGAAGAGGGAGAATGAAGAGGAGGAAAGGAGCAAGGAGGGGGAGAAAGGAATCGAGAACGATGAGAACATGAAAGGGGATGTGGAAGACAAGATTAAGGAGAGGATCACATAGAGGGAGAAGGGGATCCAAAAGGAGGAGAAGATGAAGGAGGAGGATGACGATGGGAGTAAGGCATCTAGGAAGGAGGAGAAGGATAAGAGAAAGGCATCTACAGATGAGGATAAGAGGGATAAGGAGGAGGAGGACATGAGAAATGATGGGGGAAATACTAATCTAAGAGGAGGTGAAGAGGTAGAATGGAGAGGAGGATAGGAGCAAGGAATCTATAGAGGAGGAGAAAAGGGATAAGGATAGGAGCAAGGCATATGTGAAGGAGGAGAAGAGGGAGAAAGAGGAGGAGAATAGGAAGGAGGGGGAGAAAGGGATCGAGAAGGATGAGAATAGAAAGGAGGATTAAGAAGACATGATCAAAGAAGAGAGGATGACAGAGGAAGAGAAAGGGATTGAGAATGAGGAGAAAAGGGATAAGGAGGAGGACATGAGCAAGGAAAGGGAGAAAATGATCCAAAAGGATGAGAAGAGAAAGAAGGAAGAGCGGTACATGAGCAAGGATGGGAGAACAAGAAGATGGTAGATGCAGAGAAGGAGAAGGGGAAGAAGGTTGCTATAGAGAAGAGGAAGGTGGAAGAGTAGAGTGATGATGATGATAAGTTGCTTATCATCCGCCAAAGAACTTTGACGATCAAGGCTATTGAAGAGGTATGTCATAGTGTGTCTGTATTATCACGAGTTCATTATGTGATTTATAAAATCTATTGTTGTTCATGCAGAACAAGATAAAAAATAGAGAGTAGATAAATTGGAAATTCTCTGAAGTGAGAGGGTCAAAGATCAACACCCATCTAGGACATCTGTTGATGCACCCGTTAAGAGAAATCTGCCTACTAATATTGATGAAATTATTATCTATGTTCCTAATAAGCCAAGGACATCATCCTCAATATGTAAAGATCCAAGTCCCACTCACAAAGATCCAGAACTATCTATCAAAGAGGTTGATAAGATAGTATGTGATTTTGCATTGAGCGTGAAGGTAAACTTGTCTCTATCCTATTTGATGACGAAATGATCAAACTACATGATAAGGATCTATATACTCTTAGACTAAGAGAATGGTTGGTAGAAAATATAATTGAATCATACACATATGTGATCAATAGACAAGAAATGATGACAAGGTTAGACAAAGTAAAGCGAGTTTGCCTCCCATTCAGAATTGGTGTAAATTATTCCTTGTGCCATGTTACATACAACTATGCATCAATTTCTCTAAACATTGGTTCCTCTTTTTTCTATTCACAAAGAAGTTATCAGGTAGACTTGAATAATCTTGATTACGAACAGAGACGTAAGCATGAGGCAGAAATTGAATAAATGGAAGATTTTTTCATGTATGGTTATTTCAAGGATGGGAACATTGACCATTTTGAATGCAATTATGTGAATATTAGTATAGCATTGTTCCATTACTCTATGTCATTGTTCCTTTTCACATCATGATTGTTCCTTTACTTGTCCTCATTTGTTCCTATTTCAACTCCTTGTTCATGTTCTTATCGTTACTATTTCTTTTCATGTCATGATTGTTCCTTTACTTGTCCTCCTTGTTCCTTACGTCACCTTGTTCATGTTAATTTTTAGTAGTTGTATATCTAACTTATTCATGTGTAGTATTTCTTTCCGATTGGATCTAGGGGTTATTTCTATGTGTTCGCTATCAATTTTCTACAAACAAAGTGGTTGGCACTAGATAGCATGCCAAGTGAAGCTTCTTACAAGGTGGATAGAAAAATACTAGAAAAACACTTAATGTAAGTAGTAACTCCCTGCCTGGAAGTTACAAGATAGTTATTAGACTTAGATATATGGGAACTATAGAAAGCATCAATTCTAGAGAAACTGAATCATTTCAACTATGGAATCTTTTGTATTCTATTCATGCAACATTGGAAAGGATAAATCCCAAAGGAGAATTATGATCATTGGACCGCCAGTTACTTTTCATCGCTTCAAAGGACTTTTATAGTAAGATTCCTTCTAGTCATCGATAAAAAAATTCAGAGATGATGTGATCAAGTATGCTTTTGGTGGTAGTACAAGTAGACTGAAAAGGCAAATCTCCTTGCCCCCTCCTGAGGAGATGTAACAAAAATTATTGATTAATGAAACAAATTTGTATTAAGTTACTCCCTATCTTTATCATTGTCCAGTAACATAATTAATTATTCACGGCCACGTAAGCCACATAATTTGATCCAACAAAAGTGTCATGGTTAATTTGAAAAGTACATTTCTACAACATAAACAAGAATGAGTAGTAAAGGAACAATGTGTTGGAGAAAATAATCAACTAGGGGGAGTAACTGATGATGGGCAAGTAGTCATCATCCTTGCTAAACAAAGAAAATGTCAGGAAAGTAGTCACCATCCTCGTGGACTCGATCATGGAGCAGTAAACAGGAAGCATTGTGTAAGATTCAAAGTGTGTAGATGTCATGCAAATAATAGAGGATCAACGTGACAACATGGACCACCATGCAAGTCACCTTCTACGACTTAGAGGAGAAGTTTTTGCATCTGCTGGTTGTCCATTAGGGAAGCATTCTTCAGGATAAAATGAATAATGATGGAAGGAGAAAAGGATGTGTGAAAATGAGAACAGGATCAAGGAGGGGGACTGACCTTTTCTATACTTATTAACTCAGTCATGGTGCAATAAGCCAAGAGTGAAGGGAGGAGAAACTTCAACACTGGACATTGAACCAACCAATGTAGTAGGGAAGTACCCCATTAGGTTTGGAGGGATTAGAAAATATTTGTAGTTACGATGAGAAACACAATAAATCTTCCATTTCCATGATCTCATGTCGACCATGTAGGCTGAGAGTTGGTTGTGGTGGTGGCTACGCTATCGCAGATTAGTAGGTGATGTTTCCCTGGTCTAAGTTGGTATTGTCCTAAAATTATAGCCAGTTGATGATTCCCTTTGAAGTTAGGGTTTCCCAAACTCACCTTCCCTTGAGGAGCATTAGTGGTCAAAAGGTATTTGGTCACCTTGTGGTGCCTACCTGCGAGCAGTAATAGTAAGTGCACCTGTGATAGTGGCAACCTATGCCTAGCCATTGGCATTGGAGGTGACATTACCATAGAGTAAAGAACAAGAATGGGGAGTAAAGAAAAAAAGTACTAGGGGAGTAAAGAAACATGTACTGGGAGTAAAGGAACAATGAACATGAGTACAAGAATAGAATTGAGTAGTAAAGGAACATGGATGAGGAGAAATAGAACTATGATTATGAGTATAGCAACAAGATCAAGGGGAGTAAACTTACAATTCGCTCATATGGTCACCTCCTGAGCCAGTGTCCAGTCAAAGGTTACCACTATCACGGGCGCATTTACTCTTGCTTCTTACAGACAGGTGTCGAAAGGTGACCCAATACCTTTTGACTGTGGCTGCTTCTGAAGGGAAGGTGAGCTTGGGAGTAAAGGAAACATGGACTAGGGGAGTAAAGAACCATGCATTGGGAGTAAACAAACAATGAAATTGAGTACATGAATGAAATTGAGTAGTAAAGGAACATGGACAGGGAGAAATAGAACAATGACGATCAGTACAACAATAAGATCAAGGGGAGTAAACTTACAATTTTCTCAAATGATCAACTCCAGTTCTAGTGGCCAGTCACAGGTTGCTGCTATCATGGGTGCATTTACTTTTGTTACTCGCATGCAGGTTCCGAAAGGTGACCAAATACCTTTTGACCACTATTGCTGCTCAAGGGAAGGCAATCTTAGGAAACCTTAGCTTCAAAGGGAATCTTTGTCTGGCTATAAATTTAGGGCAACACTAACTCAGGGAGGGGCCACTCCACCTACTAAACGACGATAGATATAACCACCACCACAACCAATAACTTTGCTCCTACTCCACCACAGAATATGCGTTCAAGAAATGGTGAAGTCTTGAAAGCTCCCCATCACAGCCACAACATTGGTTGAGGTGAGATCATGGGAACAAAAGATTTCATGCGTTCCTCAATGTAACACCAAATCTTTTCCAATCCTTCCAAACCTAATGGCAAACTGTACCTCTTTAGAAACCAAACCATTTCTAATCCTTCCAAACCTAATGGGCAAGATAGGGATTTTGGGATCCAAGTAGGTCAGTTGAGTGTGGTACGTTGTATGGCAGCTGTAGATAGTGACAAGCAATGATGGATGTGTGAGGAAATCGGAGAGCATGGTGTCCGATCTTGATGTTTGCCACCAGTTTTTGGGCATACCATGCATCTTCTAGTTATGCGGCCATATCCAACGGCAGTTGATGTTGTTGTTGCTCTATATTGTAACCGGATTTGTAATGAGAAAAAGAACAAGGACGATGACTACAGGAATAAATATCAAGGTGTTCTGTTACTTGCCGTTGTTGATCCTTTACTCCGCCATTCTTATTACTGTAGTCATCATCCTTGTTTTGTTTCCTTCTACTTATTGTTCCTCATGTTTGAAAATGGAACAAGGACAGTAACGAAAGGAACAAGTAAGGGGAGTAAAGGATCAAATAGGGGGAGTAAAGCAACATCGGGTGGAATGTTAAAACATGGACAATTCTATTTTTGTATGTATGCATAGTCATTCCTTTACTAGACATCGTCCTTATTCCTCTTCTACTACTCATCATTCCATTTTTATTTATAATCTATATATATATTTGTGTTTATTTCTTTATTATCATTAATGGAAACATGTCTCACTGTTTTGTTTGTCCTACACATACAATTATAGAGAAGAGGAAGAAAGAGCTTTACTAAGGGATCGAGATTATGGAGAAGAGGAAGAACAAGGTTAGGGAGAAGAGGAACACAAAGCTTGAGAACACATACGATTGAATACTAGAACACATGTGATTCAATACTACATAATAATATTGAATAATAGAAAATATGATACAACATTATGCATATGAATGTTGTGATTCAATATTTTTACATTCTAATCATTACGAATAGAATATATATAATTACATCATTATTGTGCATTTTCTTATCATTGTTCCCTTTTCTGTTGTCATTATCCTTTACTCAGACTCTTTGTTCCTTTTATTGGTGTGCAGTATTTCTTCTAGGATGGAAACATGAATCATTTCTACGTGATCCTTATCAATTTTCCACAAAATAAGTTAGTTACTCCCCCTATTAGACCGACAAGGAAACTGTGCTTGCCCCCTTCTAGTGTTGATGTAACAAACATTATTGACTAATGAAACAAATATGTATTATCATTCCAACATTTCAAGTGTTTGTAAAAAATTGGAATACATAAGATTCATGTTCCTTTTATCCACATCCTTGCTACTATTCTCGATCTACTTGTTCCAATTCTCATCTTCTATTAGTCCCCATACATGAACAGTGATTGGGAAAAAGGATCTAATAAGGGGAGTAAAGGGCCAATGGGTTGAATGTTAAAATGTCGACCATTTTAAATCCAACAAGAGTGTCATAGTTAATTTTAAAAGTATATTTCTACAACGGGAACAAGAATGGATAGTAAAGGGAAAATGTGTTATAGAAAAGGATCAAATAGGGGGAGTAATGAATGTCGATCAAGTAGTCATCGTCCTTGTTGAATGGATGTAAGGCAGCCCGACACTACAGATCGCCCTAGCAAGTAGTTGTCATTCTTGTTAAAGGGCAAGAAATCTTATCAGGCTTGGAGGAGCAAGCATCTGCATCACCTATCCCTTGATCATGGACTCAGTCATGGAGTAGTAACCCTTGATGGTTTCTAGCTAATGAACATGCCATGCAAGTAACCATGTAAGGCTTGGAGGAGAAGCTTCGGCATCGACCAACTGTTACCATTGGTAGTTACCACCGATAGTGTTTGGGATGCATCCCAATACCATCAAGTGATCAACTTCAATGGTTGGAGTCCAAACCCCAAAAGAGAATTTGGGGTTTGGCTTCCATCACTTGTACGATTCCCCATTAGGTTTGGAAGGATTGGAAAAGATTTGAGTTATGATGAGGCACAGATGAAATCTTCCATAGCTATTGATCTTAAATTGACCACTATATGAGGAGAGTTGGTTTTGGCAGATTGGTAGGTAGTGTTTCCCTTCTCTGAGTTGGTATTGGTACCACCATTGGCCTTAATTTATAGCCAGATGATGATTCCCTTGAATCTAGGGTTTTGCAAGCTCACTTTCCATTGAGTAGCAATAGTGGTCAAAAGGTATTGGTTCACCTTTAGGTGCTTGCCCACAAGTAGCAACAATAAGTGCACCTGTGAGTAAGTGTTTCTACCCATTGGCAAAGGATATGACCATACCATGGGGTAAAGAACAAGAATGGGGAGTAAAGAAACATTGTCTATGAGAAAAGAACAATGACAATGAGTACATGAATAAGAATGATGAGAATATGAGTAGAAACTTGTAGAAAATGAAAAATTATGACTACAAGAACAAGAATGGCGAGTAAAGGAGTAGGGACTCAGAGAAAAGGGACAATGGATATGAGCAAAGGAACAAGATCAAGGAGAGTATATGAATGGCAACAATAGAGGTATGGTAGTAGGATATTTGGGAGTATAGGAACATTGACTAGGAGAAAAGGAAAAAATAACAACTACATGAACAACAATAGGGAGTAAAGGAACATCGACAGAAAAAGAAAAATTATGACGACTACATAAATAAGAATGGGGAGTAAAGGAACAAGTAATGGGAGAAAAGGAATAATGACAATGAGTACATGAACAAGAACGATGAGAATAGGAGTACAAAAAGGAAAGTGCAAGAATGCAACAATAGAGGAATGGTAGTAGGAGAAGAGGGTCGAGGAGGAGGATAAGATCCATAATAACTTACAATTTTCTCGTATGGTCACCTCCAATGCCATTTTCCAATCACTGATTTCATTTGTTTCTCATCGTAACTCCAAATCTTGGCTGTAAGGAAAAAGAGTAAGGAGGATGTGAAAAGGAACAAGGATAGGGTGAAAAGGAATAATGAGCTTGAGAAAAGGAGTAAGGAGAAGGTGAAAAGGAAGAAAGGGGAATCCAATATAGAAGAAAAGGAACAAGGTTATAGAGAAGAGGAACATAGAGCTTGAGAAAAGGAAGGAGGGGTGAAAAGGAATGAGGATAGGGAGAAAAGGAAGAATGAGCTTAGGGATAAAAGGAACAAGGATAGGTAGAAAAGGAAGAATGGGCTTAGGGAGAAAAGGAAGAATGGTCTTGAGAACAAAGAGAAATGAGAAGGTGAAAAGGAAGAAAGGGGAACCCGAGCACAAAAGAAAAGGAATGAGGCTATGAAGAAGATGAACACAGAGCTTTAAAAAAGGAATAAGGAGGAGGTAAAAAGGAATGAAGATAGGGAGAAAAGGAAGAATGAGCTAAGAGAATGAGAAAAGCACAAATGTTATGGATAGGAAGAAGGATTAGGAGAATGGGAACAATGAGATGGAGAAAAGGAACACAAAGCATGCAAAAAGGGAACAATATTATTAATAAAGATAGTTTATGGACTAACCATCCAAGACATTTATATGATCATATTAAGAAAAGGAGTAATGAGAAGGTGAAAAGGAAGAAAGGAGAACCCAAAAATAGAAGAAAAGGAATGAGGTGTTACAGAAAAGAGGAACATAGCACTTGAGAAAAGGAATAAGGAGGAGGTGAAAACGAACAAGGATTGGGAGAAAAGGAACAAGTATAGGGAGAAAAGGCAGAAAGAGTTTGAGAAAATGAAGAAAAGGGAACCTGAATACGGAAGACAAGGAACGAGGTGTTATGGAGAAGAGGAACATAGAGTTTGAGAAAAAGAATAAGGAGGAGGCAAAAAGGAAAAAGGATTTGGAGAAAAGGAAGAACAAGCTTAGGGGGGAGGAACGAGGATAGGGAGAAAAGGAAGAATGAGTTTGAGAAAAAAGAGAAAGGGGAACCCGAATATAGAAGAAAAGGAATGAGGTGTTACAGAGAATAGAAACATAGATCTTGAGAAAATGAATAAGGAGGATGTGAAAAGGAACGAGGGTAGGGTGAAAAGGAAGAACGAGCTTAGGGAGAAAAGTAACAAGGAAAGGGAGAAAAATAAAGAACAAGTTTGAGAAAAGGAGTAAGGAGAAGGTAAAAATGAAGAAAGGGGAACTTGAATATAGAAGAAAAGGAATGAGGTGTTATGGAGAAGAGGAACACATAGCTTGAGAAAAGGAATAAGGAGGATATGAAAAGGAAAGAGGATAGGGAGAAAAGGAAGAACGATCTTAGGGAGAAAAGGAATGGGGTTAGGGACAAAAGGCAGAATGAGTTTAAGAAAAGGAGAAATGAGAAATGAGAGTGGGAGGAAAGGTAGAACGAACTAGGATCATGAGAAAAGCACCAATGATACAAATAAGAGGAAGAAGGATTAGGATAACAAGAACAATGAGATGGAGAAGAGGATAGTTGAATAAACAAAAAGGGAACAACATTATTAATAAAGGACGGTTTATGGACTAACCATCTGAGACATTTATATGTTCATCTTCAAAATGATTCTCCTCTCCGGTGCTTTCAGAAGCAACACAGATCTCATTCAGATCTATTTGAGTCCTCTCAACATCCTGCAACTCCATATCATAATGTTTACACAATACTGATGTGTAGAAGTGGTGTCTCTTTCTAAGAAATCTCTTTGTGAGGAATAAAAATACATCTGATGTTTAAAACCAATTTCTTCTGGATTCTCAGAGTAAGTAGTGTCTCCTTCTAAAAATCTCTCTGTGAGAAATCAAAATATGTCTGCTCTATAAAATCAATTTCCTCCTGATTCTCTAAGTAAGCTTGCCTACCTTAGAAACCAATTGAACTTCCTGTGATATTCATTCCAGTCCTGTTCTTAAGAAACCATCTCATTTAGATCTATGTCAAACACAAATGTATTGTTGACAGAATGTTTCTATTGGATATATTGGCATGCTGAACTGTAATGAGTATCATCTCGGTGAGGTGACGGCAGCCCACCAGTTGATAGAATCCTAGTTTGTATGTTGGTGCACTGATGATGACACACCAATTAATGAACCTCATTGAATTTCCTTTAAAGCCATGTACATCTCCTTCATCCATTTGTCTGTAGTTGCACCCATGATATATTTCTTTTGGGAAGTATATAATCTAGAGAATATGGAAAAAATGATGTACATGCTATTAAAAATCACTCTTTTACATATGTAACTAGATATTCTATAAATAAAAGAGATTTCTTTCACTGATACTATGAATAAAACTGCTTTCTTTCATTGATAAAAGGCAACTTTTTAAGAAATATAGTTAGTGTAGATGCAAAATAATAGAAACAATGTATTTTTATGAGAAGTAGGACAAAGAGAAGCAGTTAAGAGGATGTTAAGCAGGGAGAATTGAACAACAACACAGTATTTGCATAATCACATGACAACAACCAACCCAAGCATCGCTTGAGGCATTGAGTGTTGTTAGGTTAGGCTGAACTCATTGTTGATAGACCTAAACCCTAAAATAACTAACAACACCAACAACGGGTGTTGGGTATCTCACTGTCGCTTTGGGAGAGCGTGGATGAATGTAGGTTTTGGTCGGAGAGGGAAACTGAAAGGGAGAAGTCATGAGAGGGGAGAGGGAGAACGAGTGAGTGTGGGAAAATGTTTTTGTATGCATAGAGAGGTTTGTTAGAATATTTTCAAATCCCTGGCACCAAAAACATACTATCCCCATCCTGAAAATTCCCCTAGGTTTAATCCACCCGTCCTATAAACAATAGCCTTTTTGAGTGGCTAGGATCGGATTCAAGATGTCTTGAAAAATACTCTCTCGGCATTGTGATCTTTTTGCATAGGGCTCACAGATAAGGGAAATCTACAACAAGCCCGAACAGAAAAAAAGACAAATTTAGACAAATTTATAGGCCTAAGCTACAGTGACTCCAGGTTGTCGAGAAGGGACTCAATTGATCCCCAGATTCCTTGAAAGTTCAAACACCACAAGGTTTTGTCTCATACATGAAAGAAACTGAGAAAACACAAGTGGGAAAATCAGACCAGTCAATGCTCCTCACTACAACCATGGATCCACGGAGAATTAGAGATAATTGAGAGATCGTAGGAGGTATCCACATGGAGACGAAAGTCTCACAGTTGGTATTTTCTCTATTTACAACATGTGCCACCGTGTTTTTAGAATGTGGGTAACATAACTAAGTTACTTGCACGAGCATTGAATAAATAACATATGCGAGTTCATCTTTAATACCTGTGTGGGTAGCTACCCACTTCAAAAATATTTATTTTTCTGGAAATTTACTTTACATGTGTATAGGTTGCATTACATTCCAAATAGTTACATGACATGTATAATAGTTACAATCGTAACAGATGTACAATTATATATTTGTTCCAGAATTTTTACCATGTATTTTTTCTGGTGTTACTTTTTTAGTTGAATAGTTAATTTCTTGACAACATAGTTAATTTTTTATCTAGTTAGTTATTTCTCTGACCAAATAGTTACTTTTCAGCCTACATGTGTAGCGAAACTTAGTTACCCGGATGGGTAATGAATGGAACCCCTTTATATAATGCTCTTATCAAAGAAATTTTAAAGATAGTCATCCTTGAGTATGTGACTAATAGAACACTAGTCACATTGTTGATGAAACTAAACTTGTTGATTTCAACATGGGCTCACTCCCTATCTTATGAAAGTAGGTGTTTCCCTACAACCATTAGTAAAGTGGGACATGGTCAAGCTCCTCTATCAATACATTGATGTCTTTGCCTGGAGCTACACTGACATGCTAGGTTTCCATGAGTAGAAAATTGTACATTGACTCCCAACTACACATGGAATGTGTGATGTTAAGAAAAATTCTAGGCACAAAACACATGAATGGGGACTAAAAGATACATGAGGAAGTACCAAAAATATATGTTGTAGGCTTCAAATAACATAGTGATGATCCCAAATAAAGATAGATGTATCCACATATGTGTCGATTACATGGATCTCAACAGAGATGATTCTCTCTACCGCATATTGATGTTCTTATGGACATAATTGTAGGATGTGAACTTCTCAACGTAATGATTGGATTCTCTGTTGGTACGTATGCCTAGAGAGTCAATCATATGATGATTGGGGTGAGGCATTAGATATTTCATTTGATAATCATAAAGGTAATTTTGTCTATTATGTTTCTCTCATTCATGAGATGTTGACATAGACATAAGTAGATGTCTAAAGAATGATGTTACTTGATGACATATGCCTTCGGGTTGAGGACCTGAACAATGAGATCATATGTATGATAAGAGTACATACATTCTTGTTATGTCCCTATTCAGATATTAATGTGGAAGCAAAACAGACAACATCAATACATAAGACTAGAGTGTGTGTTGATTGATGACAGAGTCTCATTAGTCATGATATGTGATATCAAGTCAAACACACAGATACATGTTAGTGAATAGTGTATAGGACAGACCCACCATGAGAGTGATACATGGAAACTATGGAATGGTAGTTAGAATCATCTCTCATAGTGTTGGTGGTGATTGTGGTTCTTAGACCTGAAATCATTGCACTCATCACATGTCATTGGGTACACTTTGATGTCATTAAACGTAGTCCTAAAACATAGGTTGTTATAACAATGATCATTGGGTGACTTTGACACATGGGGATAGACTGAGTGATAGATATGAGATTTGTCCCTCATACTGGAGATTGATATTTAGGGCCCCTTGATAAGCAAGACTGAGAATGTACAGTTATACCCATGTGATTTAATATATGATATGTGCACTCATATGCATCTCAGATGGTCTTCCCTAGTTCAAGGAACATGGATTGAAAGTTGAGAGCATGATGATTCCATGCCTCGAGTTCAATCTGGATATCAGGGATAAAGGAACTATATGATCACAGTAACACTTTTCATAGATTATAGATTGAAGTTGTTCTCAAACTTTTTGAATTTCTTGGGTAGTAATGATGTGCGACTAGGCACCACTCTTTATTTTTGATGTGATAAGTTGTTATGGACATTCACTGCCAACGTAATTCTGGACCCCTAGGGTAACATGTATAGGATACACTTGGACTAAAGGAGTATATTCATGAATGATGCTTATATTGAATACTAAAGGTGTTTAGGTATTCTATTAAACAATAGATCAATTGAATGGACTCAAAATCATCAAGTTCAAGTGTTGGACTTACTGATTGGAGTGTCAGGTTGATTGGAATTAATTACTAAAGTGTTTAGGCATTCAATTCACATAAAAACAACTGACTTCATTGTCAGATGGTTGTCTCAAGTGTTGAGACAATTGTCTGGACAACCAAATAGTTGTCTCAAGCGTTGATACGGGCATCTAGTTTGTTTGGATGGTTGGAACAACATTGGTTGTCCAGAATGAGGCGAATCGATCAGTTCATACTGATGAACTGACCGGCTTGGCTCGACTCACCAGATGATCATCTGGGTGAGTGAGATGATCATCTCGCATGTGTGAGATTGCTCAGTTAGACTGGGGAAGGTTCTAGATACTTTCCCAAATTCATTTGGATTGCACAATACTTGTTGTGCAAGAAAAATTCATGCTTAATATTGATTAGAAGTGAATTTCCAATTTTGTGTGCAAATAGGAAAATGCAGAAGCACGAGATGACCATTTTGCACTACAAAATGACTGTATCATGCACAAAACAACCGTTTCATAGTGTGCGATGACCATCTCACAATTTGCATATTATAGAACATTCATGTTTCCAGACCCTTCTACTCCCACATCAACTGGGAACCCTGACCTTGCCTTCTACTATAAATAGAGGGGTACTAGGGGCTTCAGAACACACACAATTGGGATAAGTGGCCTTGACAATTGTCCTCCTCTCTGGTTTTGGTAACCAATAGAGAGTCTGAGTAAGTCCTACCTATAAAAGGGAGGGATATCAAAGGAGTAGCAAATGAGGATTAATTGTGGGAGAGCATGTCAGATATTAGTACACTGATAGAAGGGGACAACTCCTTCCTGTTGGATCGGGTAGTACAACGTGGAGAATTGAGGGGTCTGCATGGACTACTCTAGAGGAATAAGTCCTTTGGCTTCTTCTAGGAGTATGACGTCATCTAGAATCCCATAGAGACTCCACAGGAGGCACTGCGAGAGCTGTTCGAGTCTGCCATCCATGGTGAAGACCAGGAGCTGCACAGACACTGTCCAAGATAGTAATTGTAGAGTGATGTCGCTTGACTTTCTCTAGGACTAGGTATAACCTTGCAGCCCTTCCCTCCTAGATACATTGTTGTTGACGAGATTCTACTGGTTTCTAGGAAATGAGCATATACATTTTTTTGTTGCCTATATATGTTCCCGATTTCCCAACAGTGGTATCGGAGCCCCGTCAATCTATGGTGTATCTGCGATCTAAATTGATGTGGTTAGATTTAGTTTTTCATTTATTATTGCATACGATGTGAATATTAAAATGATTAATTTGCATATCTGATTAAATACCATGTACGATCACAACTAATATATACATGATATGATTAATATGTAATCCATACACATCTTCATAAATTTTTTTGATGGTGGATGTTAGTGTGGTTATGTCCAAAATCCCATATATGTGTGTGCATGGTTGTAGTTTATTTATGTTGTTAACCAGTCTTCGTACTGATCCCCTCTCTCCTTTCTAAATGTAAATTAATACTCTTCTTCCTATTTCCCCTTGAATGTAACTCAAGGTTTCCCTACTATAATGTAAAGAAATAGGATAGTTTTAATTTATGCATCGTCATGAGAAGATTTTCTGCACTATATGAACTTATTGGCTCGTGAGACAAATCGACCATGTAGAGGACCGACGAGGCCAGATGATAGGAGGTGAACTAATCGACTAGTGGCCCAATTGACTGACTGAAGGATAGCAGATGACCATTTCAAGATCCATGTTGAGAAACCAAGAGGTGAGCCAACTGGTTCAAGCGTTGAACCGATCAACCCAGATTGGAGCAAGCACATATCTGCATCAACAACAGGTTGCATGTGATGTGGACCTTAGGTGGTGGCAATTCCTTGTGGCTCCAAGGAATTGCATTAGACTGGCCATAACCATCACTCATATAAATCTGATTGTATGTTCACGTTGTGGTTATAGAATGTATATGATATGTTCTATAGTATGTGGTGATTGGATATGTATTTGTATTAATATATAAAATCCCTCAATTAAAATATTAAGTCTTATATTCTTTCCAAAAGAAGCACACATGAAAAGCTTGATCGAGCAAGTGTAGTTTACGCCCTAGTGTGGTGTGTCGTGTATCTCGTGGAAGTGTGATGGTAATAATGTAGTTTTCACCCTAGCGGGTGCATTATTATCGTGTTGGATTTTTGGTCAGGCTTAAACTGGAAATTCTTAGAGAGTCTCAGTCCAGAAGCATGCAACTGATTATGATAAGGAGTTGTGCATATCATCTATCAAAGAGTTCATATGATGCAATTGACATGATTGTCTACCTTGGTAAATGACTATGGATGTTGGCGTACGATGAGTAATAGTCGAATTATTTTGGATCTTGGCCCACTAGAATATTGTACGTTGTAATATTATGAATTGATACATGATGGTTATCAATTTGAACAAAATAGTAGGAGAGGTAATTAATTAAAACCTAATTAATATCGTCAAAATTATCAAATCAAACAAATAAAAAATGTTTTGAAAAGTTGCAATATTCTTTTGTAGATAAAGACAAATACAGTATAGTTGTGATTAGTCCTCAAATAGGACAAACCAAATGGGATTAACTTTTGAATCTGGTTTAGGACTTTGAGATGTGTTCTTAATGAGTAAAAGCTCTATATCCTTAAAAGCCCAAAGCTAGAGGAACATGTTCCAAATGCACCTAAGGACTAAATTGGATGCTTACTTGAAGCATGCCAATGAAGTCATAGACTGTAACATCCCAAGATTTTAGGCCTCAGATAAAACACTCTTAAAAGGAATGATTGAACTACCCATATCACCAAGGTGCACCTCCTTTTCTGGGAGCCCATCACTAAAGAACTCCATATTTAAGCGTGCTCAGCTTGGAGTTGTACTAGGACGGGTGACCAGTTGGGAAGTTGATCCCGGCTTGCACATGCATGAGGACAAAGCACGCAGTTAAGGCTAATGGTGGTCTGTAGGGCCAGTCGTCATTCCTAAAACTCTACTAGATCCTTGGGAAGTGGGCCCGATTGTTACAAATGGTATTAGAGCCAATTCCCCTCCAGTAGGTGGGGCCCACATGGGCATGGCATGCCAGTCTTGAGCCGTGCGGTCCAGGCATATAGGAAAGGGTTGTCCATGGTTGACGTAGCCACCCTTGCACTAATATTCTATGATCGGAAGTTGGGTGTCCATGGGCCATTGTGGGTCTGCACTAAAATGGGGTTAGATTATGATGCCTTATAGTTGAGCCTTGATGAGGACTTCAAGAGTCTAAGTGGGGGAGATTGTAACATCCCATGATTTGAGGCCTCAGATAAAACACTCTTAAAAGGAATGATTGAACTACCCATATCACCAAGAGGCACCTCCTTTTCTGGGAGCCCATCACTAAAGAACTCCATAGTTAAGCGTGCTCAGCTTGGAGTAGTACTAGGATGGGTGACCAGTCGGGAAGTTGATCATGGCTTGCACGTGAGTGGACAAAAGCGTGCACTTAAGGCTAGTGGTGGTTTGTGGGGCCAGTCGTCATTCCTGAAAATCTGCTAGAGGCTTGGGCAGTGGGCCCGATTGTTAGATAGACATTAAGCACCTTATGCTATGTTGTATGAACTATGAGTTGTATGAACAACATGATGACATGAACACTCTCAAGATGGTAACACATCTTATGAATCATGTAAAGAAAATAAGGAATAATGTTTACAAAGCATTATTTGAGTGCAAAATGGTAGAGGGAGATCTAGTAGACCCCATATGCTCAATATGATTGGACATATGGAATGACTATGATTTCTCTTAGGTCAAGAGTTGACCATGGATATCATTCTACAAGTAGTTGTATGAATCATATAACCATTTTATTAAATGTTGGGCATGTTGATGCCAAAGCATAAATGAAGGAGGACAAATCCCTGATGATGATCAGAGGAAGTGAGTCCAAGGATGAAGGCAAGGCTAAGAAGTGTTCTGAGGATAATATAAAGTCTAAGTCTTCTGCATTCAAGTTAGGAGAGGATAAGTGTAAAATGAATCATCATTTTCACTTAAATGGTTAAGGAAAGACAGTGCCACCATTATCACCATTTGGACATTGGTAAAGGAATTATCCTCTTTGATCTCAAGAAGAATATAGAGATAGAGATCTATACTTTAAAACCTGAGAAGAAATAAGCTAGAACTATATGGAGTAAGGGTTGCTGTCACTACAATTGAGAGTTGTCATTCAAGGGAACATGATAGAATTGGTGAATTGCTATTATGTACCTGTCATTAATAAATACATCATGTCTTGTGCGACGAGGACATTATGTTTCATTTTAAAAGATATGATCTTTTATGGAAATGCCATGTGTCTCATAAACTATACTTGATAGTTATAGAGACAAATGTGTATAACATATATAATGAATGACTTGATGACTCAAACAAGTATACATATAGCATTATCATCTAGTACAAATAAATGAGAAATGCACTTCTAGATTCCAAAATGGTGTTGGTCTAGACTCTTTTGGTTATTGAACCAATAGAGACATGCAAGTCTTATTTATTGAGTAATATGACAAAATCATATCCACTAGATGTAGTGGGAGAACAAGTGTTATATTAGGCCTAGTACATGTTGATGTACCACTGGCCTTTTAGAATGAATGCTAAAGGTGGTTACTAGTACCTCACTATATTTACTTATGTGAACAACAAATATGGAAAATTGTATTTAATGAAATACAAAGTGTGCATCTCTTGAAGTGTTCAAGGAGATCATAAATGAAGTAGGTAACTAACTTGGTAAAAGTATTGAGATACTTCGATGTAATTGATGTTGAAATATTTTAAACCAAGAGTTTGAGGACCTTCTAGAGATATGTGATATTGTATCACAATGAACTCCAACTAAACATGATGATGTGTTAGAAGGAAGGAAACACACCTTCTTAAGGTATGGTTATCAATAAAACTAGCTAAAATTCTAATATCCTTTGGGCACATGCTAAACACTAATAGAATGTACTGTCTAAAATGGTTCAAAAGACACCATATGTGATACAGTATGGGAAGTATTCCTATGTGTCTTTGATAGTGATTAAAGATGAATGCCTATACAAGAAAGTTATTTCTTAAAGAGGGATTTGTCCATAAATCAAATAAATGTTATTTTGTTAAATACTACTCTTAGGGCTCGTTTGGTTGTTAGCGGTTGGAAGACAAATGCTGAATTCGGAAATAGGAAATGTAAAATAGTGCAATCCAAGTATCCCATTATTGTTTGGTTGGAAGCAGCTCCAAGTAAACTCGTTCGTTTTCCTTCGTTTGGTTGGAGATACTTCAAAGCTCTGGTTACCTGCGGTGATTGCACCATCCCAGAAATCATGTTCGTCGGCCACATTTCTAGTTGTATAGGTACAAGAAAGGTGGTGAGCACAGCAAACTTTGTCCACAGGCAGTGTTGCTGTCATGCAAACAATGTGGGAATGCTTCAGCTTGCGGATGAACCGCGCCCAATTTGGGCACGGTTCGTTTTCCCAAATTTTACACGTGAGTGGGAACTATCTGCAGTTGGTTTTCTAGGTATGAGTTCCAGTTTTGTCCAACCAAACTGATGGAGTTCGAATACAAAATGAGTTGGAACTACAAATCTTAGAATGCAGCCCAACAAGACGAGCCCTTACTCTTTGTCCACAAATCACATAAATGTTATTTTGTTAAATACTACTCTTATCCCAATCCTATAATAAAGTTATTTGTTGATCTGGATGGATAGATTCCTAATGAGGAACCCAGTTCCAAAGGAATCAATGAGAGTAAAAGTAGAACTCAAAATGTTTGAGACGAACAAGAAAACATTGAACCTAAAAGAGGAACAGTGGGAACAATGAGAATCACAAAGTGTTGTGGAATCTCAAGTTTATGCAACACAAAAACTTTATAGTTCTAGTGGATCATTCCTTGAGTTTGAAGGATATGTGATATGTTATAACTCAGAAAGGCGATGAGTTGATCATAATGATGAGTCAAGCAAACCAACTAGAAGCTATTGAGGGACCAGAGTTTGAGATGTGGCTTTATGCCTTACGATCGAAGATCGACTCCATGTACACCAACAAGGTATGACCTTGATGGATCCACCTAAAGGGGTAAAACCCATAGGGTGAATTTGGGTCTTTAAGAGAAGACAAACATGGAAGGGTAGATTGGATATGACAATCTTCAAACAAGTTCAAGGTGTTGAACATGATGAGTCTTTCACCAATTACCATGGTTAAATCCATTAGGATCATGCTTGTAATTGCATCTTAGTATGATTGCAAGGTTTGGCATATGGATATTAAAACCACATTCCTTAACTGGAATATTGTATAGGATGTGTACGCAACACAACCTAATGGTTTTATAAATCCATTAATGCAAATAAAGTCTATAAGCTAGGTCAATCTCTTGATTGAAGCAAGCATCTCAGAGGTGGAATCTTCTATTTGATGAGATAAGTCAAAGGGTTTAACTTGAGTCAAAATGAAGATGAATCTGTGATTATAAAAGATTTATTGGGATCATATTTATATTCCACATAATGATGCAAAATAACATCATTATCCTGCAAATGTTAACACCTAGAAAGGAAAGTACCTTCTCTGGGAAGGACTTAGAAGAAGCATCCTATGTGATAGGAATTGAGATCTATACAAATAGATCTGGAAAGCTTCTTGACCTAAGAAAGAGAACATACATTGGAAAGATTCTAAAGGGTTCGTCATGCATGATTCATTGTGAGTAAACTTTTTCATATTCCATGGAGTTAGTCTCTTAAGAGCCTAGTGTCCCAGTTCTTATGAAGAATAGGAACACATGGATAGATGTCATATTCATTCATAATTGGATCTATCAAGTATGTACTCATCTTGTTATCTTATATGTATTGGACATGATGAGAATATATTCCATAATCTCATATGTATTGGGCATGACGAGAGGATATCTAGTCATCTTATATGTATTAGACATGATGAGAGGATATATATACATGTCTAGTAATCTTATATGTATTGGACATGACAAGAAGGTATATGTCAGATGCCAGTGAGAGTCACTAGACTGCCATGAAATAAAATACTTAGGTGTTTGTGAAGCACTAAAAGGATTAGTTCCTTAGTCATGGTAATAAGGAAGAGTTGGATGTAAAGTGTTACACTAATTCAAGCTTCCTAATGGAAAAATAAATAAATTGCAATCTATTTTTGTGTTTGACCTTAAAACACAAACATTATAGGCCGAAAGGGTTCCGAGCTAATGACAGTTGTTTAAATCTACAGTAAAATCCAAGTAACTCTGTGTTATGAGAACAACAGAAGATATTGTATGTAATTAATATGTGTGAACTTATGAGAGGTTCCAATCATTGATGACTCGGTAGAAATATTGTGACAGAAATGGAACTATATGATATGCATGGAATCTCAGATAGCATATTATGGCACTTCCATCTCATATGAGATGTTGTATAGTGAAGAGATGTGAAATTTGCAAAATACCGATGAAAGTAAATGTTTCTAAACCTGTTAGAGTGCCTACATAGCAGAAACATGATGGACATGTTAAGATCACTCAGAATATGATTCATGGGTGATTGGATCTAAGTTTAAGTGGGAGTCTGTTGGTATGTATGCCCAGAGAGCCAACCATATGATGATTGGAGTGAGGCATTAGATACTTGATTTGATAATCATAAAGGTAATTATGTCTATAATGTTTGTCTTAGTCATGAGATGTTGACACATATGTAAGTAGATGTCTAAAGAATGATGTTACTCGATGACACATGCCTTCAGGTTGAGGACATGAATTATGAGATCATATTTATGATAAGAATACATACATTCGTGTTATGTCCCTAGTCAAATATTACTATGGAACCAAAAGAGACAACAATAATACATAAGACTAGAGTGTGTGTTGACCGATGATAGAGTATCATTAGTCATGATATGTGATATCAAGTCAAGCACATAGATACATATTAGTGAACAGTGTATTGGACAGACCCACCATGAGAGTGATACATGGAAACCATGGAATGGTAGTCAGAATCATCTCTCATAGTGATGGGTGTGATTGTGGTTCTTAGACCTAAAATCACTGCACTCATCACATGTCATTGGGTACAATTTGATGTCATCAAACACAGTCATGAAACATGGGTTGTTAAAATGGTGATGATTGAGTGACTTTGACACATGGGGATCGACTGTGAGTGATAGATATGGGATTTGTCACTCCTACTAGATATTGATATCCAAGGCCCCTTAATAAGAGAGACTAAGAATGTAAGGTCGTACCCATGTGATTCAATATATGATATGTGAACTCACATGCATCTCAAACAGTCTTCTCTAGTTTAAGTAACATGGATTGAATGTTGAGAGGATGTTGATTCCATGCCTTGAGTTCAATCTGGATATCAGAGACAAATGAAATATATGATCATAGTAAAACTATTCACAGATTATAGGTTGAAGTTGTTCTCCAACTTTATGAATTACTTGGGTAGCAATAATGTGTAACTAGATACCACTCTTTGCTTGTGATGTCATAAGTTGTTATGGACATTCATTGCCAATGTAATTCTAGACCTATAGGGTCACATGCATAGGATACAGTTGGATTGAAGGAGTATATTCATGAATGATGCTTAGATTGAATTCTAAAGGTGTTTAGGTATTAAAATAAATAATAGATCAACTGAATGGACTTAGAATCATCAAGTTCAACTATTGGACTGATTGATTGGAGTGTCAGGTTGATTAGAATTGATTACTAAAGTATTTAGGTATTCAATTTATGAACAAACAACTAACTGCACTGCCAGACGGCTGTCTCAAGTATTGAGACAATTGTCTGCACAACCAAACGACCATCTTAAGTGTTGAGATGGGGGTATGGTTTGTCAGGATGGTTGGAACGACATTAGCTGACCAAACTAAGGTGAACAGACTGATTCATATTGATGAACTGACCAGCTCAGCTCGGCTCACCAGATGATCATCTAGGTGAGCAATATGATCATCTCACATGTGCGAGATTGCTTAGTTAGGTCAGGGAAGGTTCTAGATTCTTTCTAAAATTTGTTTGGATTGCACAGTACTTGTTGTGCAAGAAAAATCAATGTTTAACCTTGATTAGAAGTGAATTGCCAATTTTGTATGCAAATAGGAAACTGCAGAAGCACGAGATGATCGTTTCACACTATAAAATGACCATCTCATACATGATATGATCATTTCATAGTGCGAGATGACTGTCTCACGGTTCCCAGATTCCAGAACATTCATGTTTCTGGATCCTTCTACTCCCACATCAACTGGAAACCCTGACCCTGCCCTCTACTATAAATAGAGGGGTACTGGGGGGCTTCCCAACACACAAAATTGGAATCAGTGGCCCTGACAATTTTTTTCCTCTCTAGTTGTGGTAACCAATAGATAGCGCGAGCAAGTCCTACCCCTCAAAGGGAGGGATAGCAAAGGGGGAGCAATTGAGGATCAATTATGGGAGATCATGTCGGCGACTAGTATGCTGAGAGAAGAGGATAACTCCTTCCCGTTGGCTCTGGAAGTACAACATGGAGTTCCAGGTGGTCCGCGTGGACTACTCTAGAGGTAGAAGTCCTTAGGTTTCTTCTAGGAGGATGACATCAGTCTACAGTCCATGGCGAGTCCACAAGAGGCGTTGTAGGAGTTGTTCGAGTCTGCCATCCTTGGTGAAGACCAAGAGCTACACAGATACCATCCAAAATAGTAATTATAGGGTGATGTTACTGGACCTTCTCTAGGACCAGATATAACCTTGCAACCCTTCCTTCCTAGATACATTGTTGTTGCAAGTTTCTATTGGTTTCTGGGAAATAGGCATATAAAATTTTGTTTCCACTACCTATATCTGCACTTCCCAGCATTCTCAAGATACAACTAGATAAATATGGCATCATCAGACATGGAGAAAACCATCTTCACCAGGGAATGGGGTGTTTTTTGCTTGGAGTCATACTGTGTTGACTTAAAGAATGTAAGTACTACCTATCAGTCGAACATGGTATCTCTTTTACTTGACCTTACTCATAAAGAAATCAAAATTGATGCATATGACATTATCTTCATAACAAAGCAAGATGAAGACCATGTAATGTGTTTTGAAAAGTTATTCTAAAGACTATGACGTTCTACCTCTTACAAAATCCTACAAAATGTAATTTTGATGTCAAATTTGGTAACTTCTTGCTCTACATAGTTAGGAAGTGGGGAATAGAGGTTGATCTAAGTAAAGCTTGAGAAATAATGTAGTTGACCACTCCTCGTATGGAGAATAAGATCAAAGGCCTACTTGGGAGACTCTAATACATCTGATGTTTCATGGTGAAGATGACATTAACCAATCTTCAAGCTTTTGTATAAGAATTTCATCAATCGTTGGAATGATCAATGTCAAGCTATGTTTGACAAAATACAACACAATATAGCAAACCCACATATGTTGAAACCTCCAATTCAATGTCACCCTTTGGTTTTAATGCTCTCAAATATAAAAACCCAAGGGAGGGGTCTTACATAGAAGGTCGACGATGACAAATATGTATATGTTACATCTTCAAGAGGTTCATGGAAATAGAAGGAAGATATGCCATGGTGAATCAACACTACCTCACATCATGCTACCAACAAGACATGACATTTCTTATGTCCTGTCTAGTGCTTTTATTAGTATGAAAGGACATTGTGTTATCTATGTGATTAGCCTACCCTTGTTGGACGATGCAACAAATGGAAGGTTCCTCTCTCATAGTTCCACATCACTTATGTCCCCATGAAGATAGGTTTAGCACAAGCATTGGTAGATCAAACGGTAGAGAATTTCCAATTTCCATGAAAAATAAAGATTTTGACTTCCTAGACAGTGGCATCAGCCTGATCAATGTTGTGACAAGTGCCATGTTTAGTCCTAGAGACACATGGACCATTTTATTTTATGGTCATTCAAATCATCATGGCAATGTCAGAAGAGTTGTTCTCATGAACCCAATGGGAAAATACATCCATATCGCCTGATGATTACAAATCAATGCCACAACAAACATCACCAAGTATGAAACATGCATTGAAGGATAATAAGATGTCAAGGTTCAATTTTATTTGTGATTCCCCTCTCATCGTGTCTTAAATCATCTATAAGTGGAAGATGAAATAAGAGCATCCTATCCCACACTGGTATTTCCCCTCAAAGTTGACTTAAGAGTTTGATAAGATTAAATTCACCACTACAAGAGAGAAAAGAATGCATACACCAACATAGTGGAAACCCTTTCATCTTCAACTAACATTCAAGATACAAAAAACTTCAATTGAGATCAAATTGCTACCTTGTTCATCCTAATTAAAGAACACTATTAGGAAAATGAGGAGTTATGGTTCTACAACATTAAACAATTTCTTGAAGGATAAATTTTCCTTGAAGGTACTTCCAAGTGTGATCAACAAACCATAACTTGTCTAACATTTGATATGTCTTGATAGCCAACACACTGTATTGATGTTCTACAAATCATACGTTCTTGTTATGTCATGAAAATATAGAAGTTGATCATGTCATGCACGAAGTCCATCGAGACATTAGGGAAAATCATTTGGGCAGTGTTTCCCTTGCTAAGCGCATACATCTCATGAAATACTACTAGAGCACAATGGAGTCAGATTATACATGATATGTCCACAAATACTGGTTTTCCAAATGCATGTTGATCATATCTGTGTACCTACCACCCATGTATAAAATATGGGGATGCCTTGGCCATTTCAGTCACTGGGAGTGTATGTTAGTGGAATAATCCACCCAAGGCCTCTAGTAGTCATTGGTTCATATGGGTTGCCATTGACTATTTCACTAAATGCGTGCAAATAATATTGGTCTATGTCATGTTGTCTCACAACTCATCCATTGATTAAAAAACAACCTCCATCAATGGCACCAACTTTGTAGCAAACATGATACAAAGTAATCTAGATTCTTATTTCATCAAGCATCATAAATCATCATTTTACCAAACTTAGGTGAATAGAGCCATTAAAACAGCCAACAAGAACCTCATAAAATACTCAATAAGACTATTGAATCTACTTGAGAGTGGCATAAATAGTTATCCATGGCTCATCGGTCATGCAAAACTTCTATTTGTACTTCAATTGGAGAAAACACACTACTCCCTCATATATGAAAATGAGGTTGTTATACCAATCAAGATCAAAGTTCCTTCTCTACATATACTCCAAGATGTTTACATACCTGAGGAATTTTGGGTTTAAGATAGTGTATACACTCATAATATGATTAAGCATGAAGGATATGCACCTTGCACTACATTTAATGATACAAGGCCAAAATGGCTTGATCCTTACCCAAGAAGGTACATCCCGACACTTCCAAGAAGGTGACTTGGTGCTACACATGTATCTCAGTCTTGATGTGACACACCGATCACAAAAACATAATTTACTTAAGCGAAAACATTCATTAGCAGTGAATTATTGAAAATCACTAAAAATTAAAACCTTTTTCAAAGAGATCCACAAAGGACAATTCTTATGAAAAGAAACAAAGTAATTGATTTCATTCTATTTCACTAGTACATATCGTGTATCATCTCATCTCAAGGATTACAACATCAGTTGTTCTATTAAACTGTATACAGACAGCATAAGAACATTGAGGCATCAAGCCAAAATCTCAGATCGATTCATTAAAAACCAACTACGGACTTTGAGGACCTGAGAGTACAGATACGACACATAGGACTCAATTCACACATAAACAAAACTTGATAGCCAGTGTCTCCACCTGAGAATTCACTGCTATTCCTGGTGTTGCTGTTGTCCTTCACCTACTGAAGGATTCCTGCCTCCTCGTCCGCGTCCGCCTAAAAATGTGGATCCCACGGGGGTGAGACAATTGTAGATTGCCCCAGCGAGAGATATAACTCTCCTCCAAGCACATTATTATTGTAGTTATTGAATTAACACTGAGCATAGGAATTATATATTTAATAGTAGATAGATTAATGTCTAAATAGATTAAAGCAGTATTCTTATTTTGAGTATTTCAGCTATAACTTGATAAGTCAGCATAATACTTATTTAGTGAGGAATTAAAGCTCATGTATAACATTTATCCTTCTAGGATATGCTAAGCATAGTAATATCAACCTTCTCGGTCAGTACGAGATTATATGACAGAGACATCACATATCAAACTACAATTAGCTTGCCAGGGTTTATTGATATCTTTGCTATAGAGTTATAGCCATAACATATACTCACTTCAGGCTTAGATCACACAACTAATGCCTGGTATTGTATTGTGGAGTCATGGCATGTAGACATACCCTTTTAATGAAGTATTGGGATCTTAATCCCTCATCTCATCAGGTACATTTTTATTTCTTAACAAGTTCATCATCTTGATTATAGAATATGGGTATTCAGACCCTCAATTCATCATAGAACACTTGTTACCACTTATCAGGTAACTTAATATCTTCAGGTCATTTGACTAAGGTAATCATGATTCTTGCTACACAAGCATTCCACATAGTTCACAAAGCTCATATCACCTCTTATTACCCATTAATAGGTAACAAGGCATATTATAGCTTATGAAGCCCATAAATAATTTCAATAATTAAAACATCGTATGGCACACAAGGCTCATTAATTTCAGGTTACCTCTCACTAAGAAACCAAGCATATTAATGATTATAAGGCCTATAAAACATTTTCAATATACATAGTATCATAGCTCATACCTGGCTATGCTCATCATCTCAACATACCTGCATGATTAGTACTCATGATAATAATTATATCCATTATATATCAGTACCATGCAATACAAGGGTTTTCTTATTACATTCATAACTCATCACTCTGTTTTTGAGATTCACATAGGATCACTCTATGTTAGGATTTCACATAGCATCACCATGTGTTAGGGTTTCACATAGCATTACCTGCATTAGGGTTTCACATAACATCAGCATGTGTTAGGGTTTATTATATCTTATTACCCAATTTAGGGTTAGGATGCACTATTCACATCAGATTAGGGTTTATCATGTCCTTTTTCCCATATTAGGGTTTACTGTAGCATTACATAACATCGCCCTATATTAGGGTCACACCATTCCCTTAGATTAGGGTTTCACTTAGTATTGCCCTAAATTTTGATCAAGGCTCATCAACCTTCTCAATCAGGGTTTCATGATCTCTTTATTAAAGATCATACCCTAATTACATACTCTATTCATGTTGAAAGTGTTGAGGTTTAACCATTACATGATTTCCATTCATGTAGGAATTCCTCTCTCTTTCATCCTCTCTAGGATGTCAATTATTTCAATCTTAATTGGATTAGGTCCAATCAACATGAATGAAGGGTTGTCACAGCATATTAAGTCATTGCCTTCATAAGCATCAAGAGTTAACCACTCAAAAGGTACTAATTATCCTAGTACCTCAAATGTATAACCATTGTAATCACCTTTGATTTACATCATTAATAATCAAGTAGTTAATTGACCTTTATTCACATTAGATGTCCAAATGGTTTGACCAGTTGAATCTCAAATGGTCTTGGTCACTTAGACCTCAAACGGTCTTGGTCACTAAGACCTTAAACAGTATTGGTCACGTAGACCTCAAACGGTCTTGGTCACTTAGACCTCAAACGGTCTTGACCAATTAAGTTCAAACGGTTTGAAACTGTTTAGCCAAATCAAGTTGAAACCGATTGGACATATAAAACCATTTAGACAAAACATTTTGAAACCGAATGAACTTCAGTCTCCAAACAGTTTGAGACCATTTGATTCCAAACGGTCTTGAGACTATTTGATCCCAAATGTTCTTGAGACCGTTTGAACTCAAACGGTCTTAAGGCCGTTTGGTCCAAACCCTCTCAAAACTGAATGGACCAAAAAGATATCCATCAACTAAATTGATTTTAGGGTTTCACCAGTTGAATCCACCTATCAATTGGAACATTGAATTAACCTTAATTGAACCATTAAATCACCCTTCAATTTAACCATAAATTAGGGTTTTAATTTTAAGAAACCATCAATTAGGGTTTTAACCTAATTGAATTAGGGTTTGAAATCGAGATACCTTCAATTGTTGACATAGTAGGACTAATTCTATTGAAATCATTGAATCACCACTTAGCCATGTCATGACCTGACCTCAAAAAGTCTTGAGGTCGTTTGGATGACCTCCAAACGGTCTTAAGACCATTTGACTAATCCCATCATTGAAATTTGTGAAATTCAATTAGGGTTTGCATCATAGAACCGATCATCAATTGAGCTATTGATTGTATTTCAATTTGATATCACTGGATCATCAACCATCTAATCATACTTCATCATAGAATTCCAAACGGTCTTGGTTGACCTCCAAACGGTCTTGAGACCGTTTGGGTTAGTCAACCCAAAAATTAAATCAATCAATTGAGAATTTCAGCATTCAAGTCGATTAGGGTTTGATACTTGATGGACCTTTAACTGATGAACCCTTTGAAAGAAATCAATTGGATTTAATGGGTCATCAACCATCAACATCAGCATATGAACTCCAAATGGTCAACTGTGGTCAACTATTCCAAATAGTTTTGAAACCGTTTGGTTTCAAATGGTTTGATGAAACCGTTTGGCTAACTTTATTGAAACCGATTGAACTCAAATTTTGAAACTGTTTGCAATAGATATTTGTGAAGGTGTGTGTTTATGATGATGTCATCATCATCAATATATAAACCCACGAAGCTTTCTGTGATTTCATGGTGATTGCATCAATCAATCAAATACAATTTCGAGAATGAAGAAAGGATCAACAATTAATAGAGGTATGAAATCAATAATAACATTCAAGGGTTCAAGTTATATAACCCGTATTCAATTGAGCTTCAAAGCTTCAACCTCCACGTCTTTAATGGTGAAAGCAACACCTTCCACTATCCCAAGCTCTTCCTTTAGCTTTGAGTGAAAAGGAATGGCTAGAATTGAAGATGGAATGGAGATAAGAAGAAATCATACATTGATTTTCTATTTCCACCATGGAATCAAGGTGAAAAGAGGTCATGGAGCTTACCAACAGGTTGGGGGTAGTCCTCCTGATCCTCCAAAGCTCCCTTGGCCGTTTTGCAGGCAAAGAGTGGAAGTGGTTTTGAAAAAGCCTCTCAATTGAGTTGTAAAAGGTGCTTTTATAAGAAATTCAATGAGAGAGAAAATATTTTATAAAATCCTTTTAATTCCAAAATTGGTGCCACCTCTCCCCCATCAATTCCTAGCATGAAAATACATCTTCTCATCCTTCGAATTCCTCTTCAGTATCCATGAATTAAGGAAAAGAAAATTAAGCACCTTAAATCATATAATACTAATATCCCATTTTTAGTGGATATTACTTTTGATTTAACTAATGTGAGTGGGTTCTCCAATCACTTAGATATTTTCGTTCCTTTGCAAGGAACATGCTCGTCCAACCTTATCTAATTTCAACCATTACCATTTTGTTTGAAGGGCACTTCGATTAACATATATTTTTTTGCATTAATTTGAAGTAAAGTTCCAATTATGCTTAAATCTTGATTATTTTAATATCAAGATTCTCTTTCTTCCAAAATGATTCAAATGAGGCGCCCCTCCCAAATTATTTTCTCTACATGATTCCAAGAATCACGAGGGACCCTCTTGAATTGGTATTTTGCATATTGAACCCTATATTTTGGGTAAATTGCACATTACACCAAAACTAGGTTTTAATGCACAAACATTGCTCAACAAGCTCTTTCTTGTTATTCAGGCCCCTACAAGCCATACCTCTACATAACTCTCATTCCTATGATGCTTAAACACTAGAGGAACATTTCACCATGTAACATTTGCAATTTAACCCCTCAACTTGGGTAATTTGCACTTTAGCCCAAAACAAGTAAAATATTATTTCAACATTATTCAAAAAGGACTAAAATTGAAATATAAGTTCCTCTTGAGCCTTAATTACTTTTCAAGAGATAAGAGGAAGCATATAATCATCTTTATTAAGCAAAACGTCTAGGTTTAAGCATAACCCAGGTTATGAATGTTACAAATTATAAACCCCTAACAAGGATTTCGTCCCCGAAATCCCAAGAAAAGGAGAGACAACTTTTATTCATTTATCAAACCATCAATTCTCCACATAACATCTTAATGTCATGGAGATACCATATATCTTTAATCCACACAAAGTTCTTCCACAAAGGGTTATTCTAAGGAAATATTTTTAGCTTGATAAACTTTTCCACCATAATTACCATTGTTCCTTCCATTAGTTCAACCTTATCAATGTTTATGTTTATGCAGAGCATAAACCCCTAACATATGATGTCCATATTATTTTATGTAACTAGATTGATTTCACAGTTGGCCAATACAGGTAACCAACATAAATCATGTATTATTTCTCAGGTACCATAATCCTTACTTTGGTATTCATCATATGTGTTGAGAACTCATCTCATTTTTATCATATTCATTTCTCTATTGTTACCACTAAAGGTATACATGCACAAGGTATTTCTTTTATTTTAGGACATTGCTTGTTCCATATATCATTATCTTGGAACCAAAGTCTAAAGCAACTGATACTTTTCTAAGTATCCATCAACGGATTATTTCTAATCCATGTACATCAAATGTCATAATACTTACTTGATTGTCATGTTAATGAAAGGAAGAAACATAAAAGAACATACTATTGTCATTACCCAAGGTTGTTTATCAAAGGGGAAACATATATATTTAACAGAGGTAATCCACTCAGCAATCCTTTATTTGTTTGGGAAAGTTCACTTAGCAAACCCTATTTGGTTGGGAAAGTTTACTTAGTAATTCCTCATTAGTTTGGAAAGTTCACTTAGCAATCCCTATGTAATTAGGAAAGTTCACTTAGAAATCCCTATTTAGTTGGGAAAGTTCACTTAGCAATTCCTCATTAGTTGGGAAAGTTCACTCAGCAATCCCTATGTAATTGGGAAAGTTCACTCAGCAATCCCTATGTTATTTGGGAAAGTTCACTTAGCAATTCCTCATTAGTTGGGAAAGTTCACTTAGCAATCCCTATGTAATTGTGAAAGTTCACTCAGCAATCCCTATTTAGTTGGGAAAGTTCACTTAGCAATTCCTCATTAGTTGGGAAAGTTCACTTAGCAATCCCTATGTAATTGGGAAAGTTCACTCAGCAATTCCTATGTTATTTGGGAAAGTTCACTTAGAAATTCCTCATTAGTTGGGAACGTTCACTTAGCAATCCCTATGTAATTGGGAAAGTTCACTCAACAATCCCTATGTTATTTGGGAAAGTTCACTTAGCAATTCCTCATTAGTTGGAAAATTTCACTTAGCAATCCATATGTAATTGGGAAAGTTCACTCAACAATCCTTGTTTAGTTGGGAAAGTTCACTTAGAAATTCCTCATTCGTTGGGAAAGTTCACTTAGCAATCCCTATGTAATTGGGAAAGTTCACTCAGAAATTCGTATTTAGTTGGGAAAGTTCACTTAGCAATTCCTCATTAGTTGGGAAAGTTCACTTAGCAATCCCTATGTAATTGAGAAAGTTCACTCATAAATCCCTATTTAGTTGGGAAAGTTCACTTAGCAATCCCTATGTAATTTCATTATACTCACTAGATTGTTTCAGAATGACTACTTGATCAGAGTAATCAGAAATATAACAATCTAAGAGTTCCATACTTGCCCTATCTCCAATAATCATATACCTGGCCAGGGTATACAAGTATTGATATTAGGTAGTATGCACTTTATTTACTATCATGTTCCTCACTTTTCATATCATTATACACACAAGATTTTTCATTCCTGGATTTTCTTCAGGCATCACTTCTATATCTCATCTTTTATCACACAGATAAGAGATATTATAAAGCATTTTAAGGAATACTGAGTAAAATGTAAGTTCTCATCTTCCTTGTGTCCTTATAGGGCTCAGATGAAGTTCAAAAACAACTACTTTCTTATTTTTAACACATAGAATCATGAAATGAAATATCAGAATGAATCTATTTCATCTGACCTGTCATGACCCGAGGGTTGACTATTGCATCAGATTGATTCATTGCATAGAACCTCGTAGTTGTTGGTTGTTGACCCTGTGCTTGATTGTTAGGTGTTGATGAACCAACTTAGGATGCATGTACACGTCCTCTATTGTTACTAGAAAACTACCTCCTTTGTGAGCCTTGCTGACTCTGCCTTGGAGGTAGAGTCACCATTAAATTCCCGTCTGGACAATCCTTTGCTAGATGTCCCGGTTGTCTACATTGGTAATAGAACCTGGTCGCAAAATAGGGTCTGTGAGATCCAGTCACCGATGTTGATGCTATGTTAGGGGCTCTACTTGGAGCAACACTACGGTCCCTACTCCTACTTGACATCCATTGCGTATGGGTATTGAATCTTGATGGTGCTGCCAATGCAGAAAATCTCGGCTTCTTAAAACTTTCAGATCTTTGTCCTTGAAACTGAGTATATACCTTCTTACCACTAGTCTGTTGTTTCTCGATTTTAGACATTTATATCCTCCTTACCAACTCCACAAAAGTGGCAAACCTCTCCCTGTTCTCTAAAGCAGACACAGGAATGGTCAGTTCAGCGTTCAACCCCTTCTCAAAATGTTGAATTCTTTCCTCATCATTAACTGCCATGTGCGGACAAAACCGCAACAACTCCATGAACTTAGCTTCATACTCACTAATGTTCATCTGTCCTTGTTTGATCCTCTCAAATTGATAGATCTTCTCATCTAGATACATCTTAGGGAAGTAGCTACTGATGAATTCTCGTCAGAATACCTCCCATCCAACTTCTTCACATGGCCTCTTGTCTTCTTCTATAATCCACCAATGACCAGCACTCCCTTTTAGGAGGTACACTGCATGTCTTACCTTCTCGGCTTCAGGAATATCAAGGATCCTGAAAGCCTTCTCCAGCTCCGTCAGCCACAAATCAACATCTGTTGGATCAGATGTACCAGCATAATATATGCCTCCAACCCGGCGAAGTCTCTCAAAAATCTTGCCGCCCCCTGTCCCTCATTATGGGCTAGTGCCCTAGGTGCATGTGGTGGCATCCTGTCCACCATGTGTGTCATGGTCGCCATAAACTGGCCGAACAGGGTATGGAAGGCTGGATTTTCTATTATAGCTAGGTCAAACTGGGGATGTTCAGGTACTGACTCCTCCCTAGCTTGATCCCTTCCACCTCCTCCTGGTGTAGCAACACTACTCTCAGCAGCATTTTCTTCATGTGATCCAGACATCTTCAAGTTCTTCTTCTCCTATGTGAGCAGAAGATACTATCAGATAAACTGGAAGACACTTAGAACAAACTCAACAACCTTAATCCTATGTCTCTATAGAATCAACGAACCTAGAGCTCTGATACCACTAAATTGTGACACATCGATCACAAAAACATAATTTACTTAAGCGAAAGTGTTCGTTAGCAGCGGATTACTAAAAATCACTAAAAATTAAAACATTTTTCAAAGAGATCCACAAAGGACAATTCTTCTGAAAAGAACCAAAGTAATTGATTTCATTCTGTTTCACTAGTACATATCGTGTATCATCTCATCTCAAGGATTACAACATCAGATGTTCTATTAAACTATATACAGACATCATAAGAACATTGAGGCATAAAGCCAAAATCTCAGATCGATTCATTAAAAACCAACTACGAACTCTGAGGACCTGAGAGTACAGAGACGACACATAGGACTCTATTCACACATAAACAAAACTTGATAGCCAGTATCTCCACCTGAGAATTCACTACTATTCCTGGTGTTGCTGTTGTCCTTCACCTACTGAAGGGTTCTTGCCTCCTCATCTGTGTCCACCTAAAAATGTGGATCCCACGGGGGTGAGACAATTGTAGATTGCCCCAGCGAGAGATATAACTCTCCACCAAGAACATTATTATTGCAGTTATTGAATTAACACTGAGCAGGGGAATTATATATTGAACAACAGATAGATCAATGTCTAAATAGATTAAAGCAATATTCTTATTCTGAGCATTTCAACTATAACTTGATAAGTCAGCATAATACTTATTTAGTGAGGAATTAAAGCACATGTATAACATTTATCCTTCTAGGATATGCTAAGTAGAGTAATATCAACCTTATTGGTCAGTACAAGATTATATGATAGAGACATCACGTATCAAACTACAATTAGCTTGCCAGGGTTTATTGATATCTTCGCTATAGAGTTATAGACGTAACATATACTCACTTCAGGCTTAGATCACACAGCTAATGTCTGGTATTGTATTGTGGAGTCATGGCCTGTAGCCATACCCTTTTAATGAAGTATTGGGATCTTAATCCCTCTTCTCATCAGGTACATTTTTATTTCTTAACAAGTTCATCATCTTGATTATAGAATATGGGTATTCAGACCCTCAACTCATCATAGAATACTTGTTACCACTTATTAGGTAACTTAATACCTTCAGGTCATCTGACCAAGGTAATCATGATTCTTGCTACACAAGCATTCCGCATAGTTCACAAAGCTCATATCACTCTTGTTACCCCTTAATAGGAAACAAGGCATATTATAGCTTATGAAGCCCATACACAATTTCAATAATTAAAACATCGTATGGCACACAAGGATCATTAATTTCAGGTTACCTCTCACTAAGAAACCAAGCATATGAAGGCTTATAAGGCCTATAAAACATTTTTAATATACATAGTATCATAGCTCATACCTGGCTATGCTCATCATCTCAACATACATGCATGATTAGTACTCATGATAATAATTATATCCATTATATATCGGTAACATACAATACAAGGGTTTTCTTATTACATTAATAACTCATCACTCTGTATTTGAGCTTCACATAGGATCACTCTGTGTTAATATTTCACATAGCATCACCCTGTGTTATGGTTTCACATAGAATTACATGCATCAGGGTTTCACATAGCATCACCCTGTATTAGGGTTTATTATATCCTCTTACCCAATTTAGGGTTAGGATGCACTATTCACATCAGATTAGGGTTTATCATGTATTTTTTCCCAAATTAGGGTTTAATGTAGAATTACATAACATCACCTTATATTAGGGTCACATCATTCCCTTAGATTAGGGTTTCACTCAGTATTGCCCTAAATTAGGATCAGGGCTCATCAACCTTCTCAATCAGGGTTTCATGATCTCTTTATTAAGGATCATACCCTAATTACATACTCTATTCATGTTGAAAGTGTTGAGGTTTAACCATTACATGATTGCCATTCATGTAGGAATTACTCTCTCTTTCATCCTCTCTAGGATGTCAATTATTTCAATCTTAATTGGATTAGGTCCAATCAACTTGAATGAAGGGTTGTCACAGCATATTAAGTCATTGCTTTCATAAGCATCAAGAGTTAACCACTCAAAAGGTACTAATTATCCTATTACCTCAAAGGTATAACCATTGTAATCACCTTTGATTTACATCATTAATAATCAAGTAGTTAATTGACCTTTATTCACATTAGATGTCCAAATGGTTTGACTAGTTGAATCTCAAATGGTCTTGGTCACTTAGACCTCAAACGGTCTTGGTCACTTAGACCTTAAACGGTATTGGTCACGTAGACCTCAAACGGTCTTGGTCACTTAGACCTCAAACGGTCTTGGTCACTTAGATCTCAAACGGTCTTGACCAATTAAGTTCAAATGGTTTGAAACCGTTTAGCAAGGTTGGTGCTTGAAACCGTTTAGCCAAATCAAGTTGAAACTGATTGGACATATAAAACCGTTTAGACAAAACATTTTGAAACCGAATGAACTTGGGTCTCCAAACGGTTTGAGACCGTTTGATCCCAAACGGTCTTGAGACCGTTTGGACTCAAATGGTCTTAAGGCTGTTTGGTCCAAACCCTCTCAAAACCAAATGGAACAAAAAGATATCCATCAACTAAATCGATTCAGGGTTTCATTTGTTGAATCCTCCTATCAATTGGAACATTGAATTAACCTCAATTAAACCATTAAATCACCCTTCAATTGAACCATCAATTAGGGTTTTAATTTTAAGAAACCATCAATTAGGGTTTTAACCAAATTGAATTAGGGTTTGAAATCGAGATACCTTCAATTGTTGACATAGTAGGACTAATTCTATTGAAATCATTGAATCACCACTTAGCCATGTCATGACCTGACCTCAAATGGTCTTGAGGTCGTTTTGATGACCTCCAAATGGTCTTGAGACCGTTTGACTAATCCCATCATTGAAATTTGTGAAATTCAATTAGGGTTTGCATCATAGAATCGATCATCAATTGAGCTATTGATTATATTTCAATTTGATATCACTGGATCATCAACTGTGGCATCCAACTTATGAAAATCGGATTAATAAATGCGGAAGCAAATTATTAGCAGAAAAATTATTGAAAATCACTAAAAAATTAAAACTTTTTGTAAAGAAATACACAAACGGTAAAACTCTATCATAAAGAACCAAAGTAAGTTATTTACATTCTGATTCATCAGTACATCTCTGTATCATCTCATCTTGAGAGTCATAACATTGACTGCCCAGTTAAACTATACATTAGCAGTATACAAAATCTTGAGGCATAAAGCCAAAAATCTCAGATCTATATCGAACCATCTACTGACTCCTAGGACCTGAGAGTACAGAGACGACACATAGGACTCTCTATATACAAGACTTGACAAACAATGTCTCCACCTGTGGATCACTGTTGTCCTTTTTGTTGTTGCTGCTGTTGTGGCTACTGTTGCTGCTCACCCACTGAAGGGTTTCTTCTTCCTCGACGTCTACCTAAAACGTTAAATCCCACGGGGGTGAGATAATTTAAAATTGTCCCAGCGAGAGATATAACTCATTTCCGAAAACATTGTTATTGTTGGTAATAGAATAACACTGAGCAGTAGAATTATAAATATTCAACAGCAGATAAATCATTTATTGAGCTAAGTAGAGCAGTATTCTCTGTGCAATCATTTCAATTATAACTTGATTAAGTAGCAAGTCATTCATTTAATAAGGAATATGAAGAACATGTATATCCTTTATCTTTCTAAGACATAATAAACAATGTATCATCAAACATTGATTCTCATAATTCAACCCTAAGCAAATATGCTACACGGCTGATTATATTTTACAATCATATTTATGCCCTGAGGAGATGAGGTATACCGCTCATACTCCAACCGACCATTACAAAATCGAAATCGGTACCATACATAGGTCATCAGAAGAGATGGATTTCTATGACCTCATCTTCCTTAGTCAGTTTGAGGAACAACATGCAGGATATCTTGTGTCTCTGCTATAAATATAGCTTTCCAGTGTATACTGGCAACTTCGCTATTAGAGTTACAGTGGCATGTTGTACTCTCTTCGCAATCGAGGGATTTCTTGTTTATCTCGCATCGATTCGGAATTAACATCATCATCGGGAGATTTGTGATACATCATCCCGGCATATACATATAATGAAGGATTGAGAGATTTAGTATTTATCTCACATCAATTCCTCCATTAGGGCGTAAGGATATTTGCACCCATTACCCCCACATACTCAAAAGTATGCTCTCCAGGAGTTCCCTTAGAAAAACCTATTTCACCTTCACCTAACTGCTGACGATGATGGATATATGGTCAAGGCTCTACATGATATCATTTCACTTGATTAATTAAGTACATTACATCATTCTTTTAGCATCAGGCATGTTTTCAATCATAAAACATTATAACAATTGCTATAAAGAAAGAGTACTATTTCTATCAAGTTCATTTCACAGCTTTATTAATCATTGGGAACTCAATCCCTTGTCATCTCATCATCATAATTCAAGAATGTGGGTGTTCAAACCCTTATATCATCAAAACACTTGTTACCACTTTAACAGGTAAATGCCATCAAGTCATTTGACAGTATAAACATGACAATTGTAGTGCAGGTATTTCACATGGCTCTTAAAGCCTATCAATCTCTTTTGTTTCCTTTCACTAGGTAACATAGAGAATCATTGCTTACAAAGCTCATAAAGTACTTTCAATAAAAAAGCATCATATCTCATACCTGGCTATGTTCAATATCTCATAAGACATGCATGATTAGTACAGTTGATAATAGATACATCAATTTCCTATCAGCACAATGTAAAACAATTATGACATCATTGTTCAAGGGTTATACCACTATGCCCTTGCTAGGGTTAGGATTTCCCTTTTCAATTCAATTAGGCTCAATCATCCCCTTAGCTCAATTAGGGTTAAGGACTCGTCATGTTGTCATTGTCCAACCTTAGAGCTTCTTAGTATAAAGTATAACCCAGAATTAGGGTTTCACATATTCATTCGCCTTATTTGGAATTAGGGTTTACTATTCACATCACATCACCCTTGGTTAGGATTTACTATTCACATTACATCACCCTTGATTAGGGTTTACTATTCACATTACATCACCCTTGATTAGGGTTTACTATTCACATTACATCACCCTTAATTAGGGTTTACTATTCACCCCAAGTAGGAGTGAGCATAAAAGTGCCTTGAAATTAGGTTTATCAAGTCATCATTATGAATTAAGTTCATACCATCATCATGCATTAAAATTTCACTTATTGATGCCCTCAACTAGTGTTATGATTTATCATCCATCATAATTAGGGTTACATGATCTCACTATGAAGGATCATACCCTAATTAGACATTCATTCATATTAGAAGTCCAATACTTAATTATCAATCCTGTAGGAAATATCCTATTTCAACTTTTATAATATGATGTTTGCTTCAGTCTTGATTAGGTTAAGTCAACTCACTCTTGAGGAAGAATTGACATCATGGGTTATATCATTGTCACCATGACCATTAAGGCTTAATTATTCAAAGGGTACTAATCACCTCACCCCATTAAGATGTAACTACTATAATCATCTTTGATTTCATCATATATTAATCAATTAATCAACTTGGCCTTTGACCACTTAAGTACTCATGTGGTTTTGGTTGATTATCCACCAAACGGTCTTGGTCATATAGACCCCAAACGGTCTTGCACAAAAAGCCTCCAAACGGTCTAAGACCGTTTAGACCTCCAAACGGTCATGGGTGACCCTCAAACGGTCTTGAGACCATTTGGGTGATCCCCAAACAGTTTTGAAACCATTTGGGTCAATCAACCCAAGTTTCAAACTCAATCAATTATAAAATCAGGACTCAACCCGATTAGGGTTTTGGTGATTGGTGGACCTTCAACTCATGAATCATTTAGAACTAATCAATTATATTTAGTGGATCAATAGCCAACATTATTAGCAACAAATTCCCAAATGGTCAACCTTGGTCAACACCTCCAAACGGTCTGAAACCGTTTGCTCTCATGCGGTTTGGTGAAACCGTTTCATCTCAAACGGTTTGAAACCGTTTGCTCCCAAACGGTTTGGGAAACTGTTTGAGCAACTTATGAAAACCATTTGACCTAATAATTTTCTTGGGAAATGTGTCAATATGATGTCATCATCATCTTCCTTCGTGCATCCAAGAACAGCAACCGTTTTTCATGGAAATTGCAGCAATGCATCAAATGAGTTCAAAATAGAAGAAAATAACCAACAAATCATAGAGAACTTGATGCAATATCAATGTTTAAGGGTTAAAGTTATAAAACCTTCCTCAAATCTGATCTCCAAGATCCAAGCTCCAAGTTCCACGGCTCTAATGGTGGATGGAGATCCAACAACAGCCCAAGGTCCATTCTTGAGCTATTTGATGAAAAAGATGGCTAGAATTGGAAATCGGGTGAAGAAAACCAATAATCAAGCATTGCTTTAGGGTTTTCACCATGAATCCGAGGTAGGAGATTATCAAAACCTTACCAACTGGTTGTGTTCATCTTTCTCCTGCTCCTGAGATCTTCCTTGGTTGGCCAAAGCAAAGTGATAAGAGAAAATACAAAGGAAAGGTCCTTATGTGTATTGGAAAAAGAACATGTATAAGGGATTTTCAAGGAAAGAGAAAATGGATTATTTTCCTTAAATCCCAAAATAATTTCCATCAAACTCCCCTCCATTTATTGGACACGAAGCCATCTTCATTTTATTGCAAAAAATCCATCATTATCTAAGAATTAATTGAAAAGGAACTAAGCACCTTAAAGAGTTTTATATTAATATCCAACCTTTTAGTGGATATTACTTTTTATTATCTTAATGTGAGTGGCTTCCACTCAACCAAGATCTTTTTGTGCCATAGCAAGGCACAAGCTCGTCCAACACTATTGCAAACACATCCTTCAACTTTTGGTTGAAGGGCTCCTCAATTAATTTATTTCTTTATATATTAAATTAAAATAAAGTTCCATATATGCTTAAATATTGATTATTTTAATGTCAAGATTCTCTCTCCTCCATGATAATTCAAATGAGACGCCCCTCTCATTTTATTTTCTCTACTTGATGCCAAGAAACATGAGAGACCCTCTATAGGTGGTATTTTGCATGTTGAACCCTAGGTTTTGGGTAAATTGCACATTACACCAAAACTAGGTTTTAATGCACAAGGATTACTCTACAAGCTTTATCTTGATGCCCAAGGTTGTGGAAACCATACCACTACATCATATTCATTCTTATGATGTCTCAACATCATAGGAACATCTTACCATGTGGAATTTGCAAGTCAACCCCTCAACTTGGGTAATTTGCACTTTAGTCCAAAATTAACAAAACAATGTTTCAACATTATTTCAAAGGGACTGAAATTGAAATATAAGTTCCTCAAGAACCTTAATTACTTTTCAAAATATAAGAGCAAGCATCTAATCATCTTTATTAAACAAAACACCTAGGGTTAGTACATAACCCAGGTCAGGGATGTTACAAATTATCCACCCCTTACAAGGATTTCGTCCCCGAAATCATAAACAAAACATTTTAAGAGAAAATAGTAGGGTATTTCCTTCTCATCTCTTCCTCTAGTTCCCATGTATCTTCTTCAATGCCACGATGATTCTAGAGGACCTTTACAATACTAATGACTTTCTTCTTTAGCTTTTTGATTCTTCTGTCGAGAATCAACATAGGTCCTTCAACATAGGATATATCATCATTTAATTCTACTTCCATAGGCTGCAGAACTGATGATGTGTTAGGATGACATTTCCTTAGCATGGAAATGTGGAACATTGGGTGTAACTTTTGCAGCTCAGGTGGTAACTCTAGCTTATAAGCTACCTTTCCAACCCGTTCAATGATTGGATAAGGCCCCATAAATCTAGGAGCTAACTTTCCTGTCCTTCCGAACTTAAGAACTCCCTTCCAGGGTGAGACCTTGAGATACACTCTGTCTCCAACCTGGAATTCTAAAGGTCTACGATGCTTATCAGCGTAAGATTTCTGCCTATCTTGTGCAGTCTTCAACTGTTGTTGTATTATTTAAATCTTCTTAGTGGTCTACTGTACAAGATCATGACCCAAAAGTTGATATTCACCAGTTTCATACCAACATAGGGGAGATCTACAACATCTACCATATAAAGCTTCATAAGGTGCCATGTCAATGTTGTGTTGATAGTTGTTGTTGTAGGAAAACTCTATCAAGCTTAGATGCATATCCCAACTTCCTGTAAACTGAAGGACACATGCCCTAAGCAAGTCCTCCAAGGTTTGTATAGTCCTTTATGATTGTCCATCAGTCTGAGGATGAAAGGTTGTACTAAACCTTAACTGTGTGCCTAAGGCTTTATGAAGTTGCTCCCAAAAATGACTCATAAATTGGGGACCTCTATCAGAAACAATGATAACTGGGACCCCATGCAGCTGCACTATCTCATCTACATATAACTGTGCCAACTTCTCAGCAGAATAGGTTGTTTTGATGGGTAAGAAATGTGTTGTCTTCGTCAACCTATCAACTATTACCCAGATGGAATCATGACCTTTGGCTGTTCTGGGTAACCCAACCACAAAATCCATGGTCACATGATCCCACTTCCACTGTGGTATAGGCAAAGGCTGTATTGTTCTTGCGGGCTTCTGGTATTCAGCTTTAACTTGCTGACACATTGGATACCGCATAACAAACTCAGCAACATCCTTCTTTAAACCAGGCCACCAATACATATCTTTCAAGTTATGATACAGCTTGGTGCTTCTTGGATGCATAGCATACATTGAAGAATGAGCTTCTTCCAGGACTAACTTCCTTAAGTTATCAACATCAGGTACTATCATTCTACCATGATAGCAGGATACCTGATCATCTGAATCATGAAAACCATCTCATTTCTCACTACCATACTCTGATCTAATCTTCTGAACTACAACATTAGCTTGATGTGCCTCCTTAATCTGTTGTCTCAGAGTAGGTTTTATGTGCATCTTAGCTAGCAATCCAGATAACAATGATACTTTTAACAGTACATTATCTTGCCTTAAAGAGATAAGCATATCCCTACTAGAGTACACCAAATAATTTAACTGTGCTTTATCTAGGGCTGGTGTTACTGATTTCCTACTTAAAGCATCAGCAACCACATTGGCCTTCCCTGGATGATAATCAATTGTACAATCATAATCCTTGATTAACTCCATCCAGCGACGTTGCCTCATGTTTAACTCACGCTGAGAAAAGATGTACGTTAGGCTTGTATGGTCTATGAAAATCTAGAATGTTTCTCCATAGAGGTAATGTCTCCAGATCTTCAAGGCATGGACTACAACAGCTAGTTCTAGATCGTGTGTCAGATAATTTTCCTCGTATTTCTTAAGTTGGCGAGAGGAAAAAGAAATCACTTGTTTATCCTACATTAACACACATCCTAGTCCATTTTTAGAGGCATCACAGAAAACTATATACCATTTCCCTTGCTCAGGTAACACCAACACTGGTGCACTTGTCAACCTTTCCTTCAACAACTGGAATGATTGTTGACACTTGTCATTCCAGACGAAAGGAACATCTTTCCTAGTTAACTTAGTCAAGGGTAAAGCTCTAGAACTAAAGTTCTTAATGAACCTCCTATAATAGCGCGCCAACCCTAAGAAACTGTGAATCTCCGTTGGTGTCTTCGGTTGTTCCCATTGTAGGACAAATTTTACCTTTTTAGGGTCAACACGTATACCTGAAGTAGATATTATGTGTCCAAGGAAAGAAACTTCTGGTAACCAGAACTCACACTTGCTAAACTTAGCATATAACTCATGCTCTCTTAGAAAAGTTAGAGCCTGACGAAGATGTTGCTCATGTTGTTGGGCATCTCTACTGTAGATCAACATGTCATCTATGAAGACGACTACACACTGATCGAGAAAAGGTCGAAAGATTCTATTCATGAGTTCCATAAATGTAGGTGGTGCATTAGTTAGTCCAAACTACATAACTGTGAACTCATAGTGACTATACCTTGTCCTAAAAGTAGACTTAGGTATGTCACCTTCCTTAATACGCAGCTGATGATATCCTGACCTTAGATCTATCTTTGAGAAGACAGTTGCACCACACAACTGATCAAAGAGATCATCAATCCTAGGCAAAGGATACTTATTCTTTATCGTTACTTTATTTAACTGCCTGTAATTAATGCACAATCGCATTGACCCATCCTTCTTTTTAACAAAGAGGACCGGAGCACCCCAGGGTGAAGTGCTTGGTTGGATGAAACCCTTCTCAAGCAACTCTTGCAGTTGTTTCTTGAGTTCTGCCATCTCAGCAGGCGCCATCCTATATGGTGTTTGTGCTATTGGCTACGTGCTCGGAATTAGATTAATCTCAAAATCAATCTCTCGGGGTGGAGGTACACCTGGAAGTTCTTCAGGAAATACATCTTCAAATTCCCTGACTACAGGAACTTCAGCAGGACTAAAACTCTCCATGGTGGTATCTAGCACATGGGCCAAGAATGCATAACATCCTTGCCTCAACAGCTTCTCAGCTACCATAGCTGACATAAAACATGTTGTTAGAATCTTTCTATCCCCTTGAAAGATCCATGTGTCACTTCCATCAATGAATGTAGCTTGCTTGGACTCACAATCCAAGACAACCTTATACTTTTCTAAGGTATCCATCCCAAGAATTATATCGAACACATGCATTTCAAGTGGTATAAGATCCACTTGAATGCGATGTTAAAAAAAGAAAAGAATGCAGGGAGAACACACCTCCCGCAACATAGCAGATCCCATCAAAGGAGTTTCTTACAATAGACTATCTGCTCTATGACTGATAGTCATGTTGCAGTCAAGAATCACTCTTCGAGTGATAAAGGAATGTGTAGCACCCAGATCAATTAAAACAGATACGATGCAGGATGTAGATATATCAGAAATAAACAGTTTCATCTGACATGTCACAACCCAAGGGTTGATCACTGCATCAGGTGGATTCATCGCATAGAATCTCGTCGTCGCCTGCGGTTGATTTGGTGTTCGATGACTAGGTGTCGATGATCCAGCTTGGGGCGCTTGTCCACGTCCTCTAGCGCCACCTGGGAAATGTTTCCTTTGATAACCTTGCTGACTCTGCCTTTGGGGTTGAGTCACACTTGCCTCTCATACTCTACAATCCTTCATCAGATGTCCCACCTTTCCACATATAAAACAGCTTCTAATCCCCTGCTGTGGTCTGAATGGTCCTGTAACCAATACAGATGTTGAGCTATGGGCTCCTTCTGGTGGTAAACTCCGTCCTCTACCCCTATTTGACGTCCACTGCGTCTGGGTACTGAATCTAGGTGGTGGTGTAGGCACAAAAACATTGGTTTCTTGAAACCTTTGGATGAGGATCCTTGGAACTGGGGATACACCTTCTTGTTCTTGGTCTGTCTCTTCTCAGTCACAAACCTCTCTATCCTTCTAATAGACTCCACAAAAGTAGCAAATCTTTCCCTATTCTCCAGATCAGATACAAGGGTGGTCAACTTAACGTTTAATCCCTTCTCAAAATGTTGTATCCTCTCTTCATCAGTGGTTTCCATATGCAGAAAGAATCGTAAAAGCTCCATGAACTTAGCCTCGTACTCGCTAATGTTCATTGGTCCTTGTCTTAACCTCTCAAACTGAGAGATTTTCTCATCCAAGAACGTCTTAGGAAAGTATCTGTTGACAAATTCTCGTCGAAATAATTCCCATTCGATCTCCACGCCAGGCCTTTTCCCCTCCTCTATGGTCCACCAGTGACCAGCACTCCCTTTAAGAAGGTACACAATATGTCTAACCTTCTCAGCTTCTGGGACGTTAAGGATTCTAAAGGCCTTCTCTAGTTCAGTTAGCCACATGTCAGCATCTGTTGGGTCAGCTATCCCAGCATATTCTGTGGCTCCAACCCGGCGTAGTCGTTCAAATGTCATGCCGGTTCCTTGTCCTTCTTGATGGGCAGGTGCCCTAGGTGCAGGTTTGGGCATCCTATCAGTCATATGTGTCATGGCAACTATAAACTGCCCGAACATAGCTTGTAAGGCTGGATTCCCCATGTCAGCTTGATTGAATTGGGGTAGTTCAGGCACATGTTCCTCCCTTCCTTGGTCTCTTGCACCTCCTCCGGGTGTAGCGACACTACTCTCAGCAACATGTTCATCATGTGATCCAGACATCTTTAGTTATCTCTTCTCCTCCTATATGAGTAGAAGACACGATCAGATAGACTGGAAGACACTAAAACAGACTCAACAACCCTAGTCCTATGTCTCTATAGACTCAGCGAACCTAGAGCTTTGATACCAACACTTGTGGCATCCAACTTATGAAAACATGATTAATTAATGCGGAAGCGAATTATTAGCAGCCAAATTACTAAAAATCCCTAAAAATTTAAAACTTTTTGTAAAGAAATCCACAAATGGTAAAACTCTATCATAAAGAACCAAAGTAGGTTATTTACATTCTGATTCATCAGTACATCTCTATATCATAACATTGACTGCCCAGTTAAACTATACATGAGCAGTATACAAAATCTCGAGGCATCAAGCCAAAAATCTCAGATCTATATTGAACCATCTACTGACTCCTAGGACCTGAGAGTACAGAGACGACACATAGGACTCTCTATATACAAGACTTGACAAATAGTGTCTCCACCTGTGGATCACTGCTGTCCTTGTTGTTGTTGCTCACCCACTGAAGGGTTTCTTCTTCCTCGGCATCTACCTAAAAAGTTGAATCCCACAGGGGTGAGACAATTGAAAATTGTCCCAGTGAGAGATATAACTCTCTGCCAGAAACATTGTTATTATTGGTAATAGAATAACACTGAGCAGTAGAATTATAAATATTAAACAACAGATAAATCATTTATTGAGCTAAGTAGAGAAATATTCTCTATGCAATCATTTCAATTATAACTTGATTAAGTAGCATGTCATTCATTTAATAAGGAATATGAAGAACATGTATATCCTTTATCTTTCTAAGACATAATAAACAATGTATCATCAAGCATTGATTCTCGTAATTCAACCCTAAGCAAATATGCTACATGACTGATTATATTTTACAATCATATTTATGCCCTGAGGAGATGAGGTATACCTCTCATACTCCAACCGACCATTGTGAAATCGAAATCGGTACCATACATAGGTCATCAGAAGAGACAGATTTCTATGACCTCAACTTCCTCAGTCAGTGTGAGGAACAACATGCATGACGTCTTGTGTCTCTACTATAAATATAGCTTTCTAGGGTATACTGACAACTTCACTATTAGAGTTACAGTGGCATGTTGTACTCTCTTCGCAATCGAGGGATTTCTTGTTTATCTCGCATCGATTCGGAATTAACATCATCATCGGGAGATTTGTGATACATCATCCCGGCATATACATATAATGAAGGATTGAGAGATTTAGTATTTATCTCACATCAATTCCTCCATTAGGGCATAAGGATATTTGCTCCCATTACCCCCACATACTCAAACGTATTCTCTCCAGGAGTTCCCTTAGGAAAACCAGTTTCACCATCACCTAACTACTGACGATGATGGATCTATGGTCAGGGCTCTACATGATATCATTTCACTTGATTAATTAAGTACATTACAACATTCTTTTAGCATCAGGCATGTTTTCAATCATAAAACATTATAAAAATTGCTATAAAGAAAGAGTACTATTTCTATCAAGTTCATTTCACAACTTTATTCATCATTGGGAACTCAATCCCTTGTCATCTCATCATCATAATTCAAGAATGTGGGTGTTCAAACCCTTATATCATCAACACACTTGTTACCACTTTAAAAGGTAACCCAATGTCATCAAGTCATTTGACTGTATAAACATGACAATTGCAGTGCAGGTATTTCACATGGCTCTTAAAGCCTATCAATCTCTTTTGTTACCTTTCACTAGGTAACATAGAAAATCATTGCTTACAAAGCTCATAAAGTACTTTCAGAAACAAAGCATCATAGCTCATACCTGGCTATGTTCAATATCTCATAAGACTTGCATGATTAGTACATATGATAATAGATACATCAATTTCCTATCAGCACAATGTAAAACAATTATGACATCATTGTTCAAGGGTTATACCACTATGTCGTTGCTAGGGTTAGGGTTTCCCTTTTCAACTCAATTAGGCTCAATCATCCCCTTAGCTCAATTAGGGTTAAGGACTCATCATGTTGTCATTGTCCAACCTTAGAGCTTCTTAGTATAAAGTATAACCAAGAATTAGGGTTTCACATATTCATTCGCCTTATTTGGAATTAGGGTTTACTATTAACATCACATCACCCTTGATTAGGGTTTACTATTCACATTACATCACCCTTGATTAGGGTTTACTATTCACATTACATCACCCTTGATTAGGGTTTACTATTCACATTACATCACCCTTGATTAGGGTTTACTATTCGCATTACATCATCCTTGATTAGGGTTTACTATTCACCCCAAGTAGGAGTGAGCATCAAAGTGCCTTGAAATAAGGTTTATCAAGTCATCATTATGAATTAAGTTCATACCATCATCATGCATTAAAATTTCACTTATTAATGCCCTCAGTTAGGGTTATGATTTATCATCCATCATAATTAGGGTTTCATGATCTCACTATGAAGGATCATACCATAATTAGACATTCATTCATATTATAAGTCCAATACTAAATTATCAATCATGTAGGAAATCTCCTCTTTCATCTTTTATAAGATGATGTTTGCTTCAGTCTTGATTAGGTTAAGTCAACTCACTCTTGAGGAAGAATTGACATCATGGGTTATATCATTGTCACCATGACCATTAAGGATTAATTATTCAAAGGGTACTAATCACCTCACCCCATTAAGATGTAACTACTATAATCATCTTTGATTTCATCATATATTAATCAATTAATCAACGTGTCCTTTGACCCCTTAAGTACTCATGCGGTTTTGGTTGATTATCCACCAAACAGTCTTGGTCATATAGACCCCAAACACTCTTGCACAAAAAGCCTCCAAATGGTCTAAGACCGTTTAGACCTCCAAACGGTCTTGGGTGACCCCCAAACGGTCTTGAGACCATTTGGGTGATCCTCAAATGGTTTTGAAACCGTTTGGGTCAATCAACCCAAGTTTCAAACTCAATCAATTATAAAATCAGCACTCAACCCGATTAGGGTTTTGGTGATTGGTGGACCTTCAACTCACAAACCAATTAGAACTAATCAATTATATTTAATGGATCAATAGCCAACATTATTAGCAACAAATTCCCAAATGGTCAACCTTGGTCAACACCTCCAAATAGTCTGAAACCGTTTGCTCTCATGCGGTTTGGTGAAACTGTTTCATCTCAAACGGTTTGAAACCGTTTGCTCCCAAACGGTTTGGGAAACCGTTTGAGCAACTTATGCAAACCGTTTGACCTAATAATTTTCTTGGGAAACATGTAAATATGATGTCATCATCATCTTCCTTCGTGCATCTAAGAACAACAACCATTTTTCATGGAAATTGCAGCAATGCATTAAAAGAGTTCAAAATAGAAGAAAATAACCAACAAATCATAGAGAACTTGATGCAATATCAATGTTTAAGGGTTAAAGTTATAAAACCCGCCTCAAATCTGATCTCCAAGCTCCAAGCTCCACGGCTCTAATGGTGGACGGAGTTCCAATAACTGCCCAAGGTCCGTTCTTGAGCTATTGGATGAAAAAGATGGCTAGAATTAGAAATCGAGTGAAGAAAATCAATAATCAAGCATTGCTTTAGGGTTTTCACCATGAATCTGAGGTAGGAGATGATCAAAACCTTACCAACAGGTTGTGTTCATCTTTCTCCTGCTCCTGAGCTCTTCCTTGGTCGGCCAAAGCAAAGTGATAAGAGAAAAAACCAAGGAAAGGTCCTCATGTGTATTGGAAAAAGAACATGTATAAGGGATTTTCAAGGAAAGAGAAAATGGATTATTTTCCTTAAATCCCAAAATAATTTCCATAAAACTCCCCTCCATTTCTTGGCCACGAATCCATCTTCATTTTATTGCAAAAAATCCATCATTATCCAAGAATTAATGGAAAAAGAACTAAGCACCTTAAAGAGTTTTATATTAATATCCAACCTTTTAGTGGATATTACTTTTTATTATCTTAATGTGAATGGCTTCCACTCAACCAAGATCTTTTTGTGCCATAGCAAGTCACAAGCTCGTCCAACACTATTGCAAACACATACTTCAACATTTGGTTGATGGGATCCTCAATTAATTTATTTCTTTTTGCATTAAATTAAAATAAAGTTCCATATATGCTTAAATCTTGATTATTTTAATGTCAAGATTCTCTCTCCTCCATGATAATTCAAATGATGCGCCCCTCTCATTTTCTTTGCTCTACTTGATGCCAAGAAACATGAGAGACCCTCTTGAGCCTTAATTACTTTTCAAGAGATAATAGGAAGCATATAATCATTTTTATTAAGCAAAACATCTAGGTTTAAGCATAACCCAGGTCAGGGATGTTACACTTGACATCTAGGATAAGCACAACCCAAAATGGGAGGGATCATTCATCACCTTTGCAACATACATTGGTGGATTCGTGGTACTCCAAGATATATGAGACAACATCCATCTACTACAAAAAAATTCTAGCCACATCTAGAGGTAAAACTTGTTGATCAAGAGATTATTGCATAAGAGGATATTCTAAAAATTATATTGTAAAACTCTTCTTTTCAGAACATGGGATAATATTCTATCATTAGAGAAGATGAGTGTAAGACCCCTGACCTAACTTAACCCCTTAATCATGCCTTGTTATGCTTATCTCTTGTTTAGATGTTTGCTTGAGCATGTGCCAATTGTCTAGTGTTTTGTTTGAGGGCTGATGTACAAATTACCCCTTTGGTTAGAGGCTCCCTTGCAATTTTTGTAAAGTGTGAAGGTTGTATTATTATTCTCTGCTAGGATTTAGGTAGATGCTCTTGGGTGGTCTAACCTTGCCCAAGTATTTTTCAATTGGTTGGGAGCTGATGGAAGCAACCCAATGGAAATGTGTCTGACCTTCTGTTAGTTTAAGATTGGTGAGGCTCTTCTACCTTTTCTTTGGTTTGTATTCTATGTTATTGTTAATTGAAGACCAATGGTGTGCTTCTGCCTTTCTTCCATATAAGTCTAATGGAATACGTTGGTTGTGTGACCTTCAATTCTTCTATCAATTTTCTGCTGGTGGAATGTCTAGGTGACTCTATGGTGGTTATCTAATAGTAGAACATCAATCACAAGTCTACCTGATAGCTATCAATGATTTCATTCAAGATATCTACCAACAATGCATGTGAGGTGTTTTTTGATGGTTTCATGAAGAGACTGAAGCAATAGATTTACCAATGACAAGAGTCGTCAAGTTTTCTATTGGTGCTTACCGATGAGATTCCTAGAACCATGTACTAATAGAAATTAGGGTATGTCATATGATGGAACAAATGATCAAGGAGGAAGTTCTCTTGACTTAAAAGAAGACAATTTGATTGATTTTCTCTCTCCTCTAGGGCTATATATACCACTTAGCCTTCCTTCTCATCTCACTTGTGAGTATCCTATATCAAGTGTGTCAAAGCCACAAATAGAGTTTTTTCACATAGTCGCTAACTATTAAGCCTCATTGTGAATGAATGAGTTTCGGTAGAGTTGAAATGACCCATCTTGTACTTATCGAGTATTTTCTCTATTAAGGGGTGGGATGAACATAATTCCCTCATGATTTCTTTGGAAAACTAAGGGGTTGTTTGGACGCTGTAATTCATTGCAGTATACTAGTTAATGGAGGTATTCTAAATACCATCGTCAGAAATTATGCCGTTTGGATGAGGAAGCATGTATTTGTCGAATTGCGGTACTCTAAGACCTGGTATATCCATGTATATTCCACAGACTTCTTGAAATCTGCCAAAACCAGTGGAATTTAGAATTGCCAGAGTGTCGTTCAGAACCTGATGCCCCCGATACTATTGTTAGTTTTGAATAGACGAAGAATTAGGGCAGAAACCTCCACACCCCAAGTTAAGGGAGGAGCTCACATTATATTATGTTGAGTACAGTCGTATAGGCGTACAAGGCGCATTGGGTACAATAAGCGACAGAATTAAAGGGCAGTAGTAAATACAAGTTGAGTAGCCGTAAATGTGCATGGTGTATAGGACCATATGATGTAACTATCTCCTTGATGACTTTGTGGTTTCACAGCCCCCCGCAAGATGGGACTCAGAGAATGTGAGACCCATCTTGGGCAAGAGGCGGCGAAAAGATATCTTGAGAAGAGCTTTGGTGAAGATGTCAGCGATCTAATTGCTGGAAGAGACATGCTGGACGACAATGTGGCCAAGAAGAACCTTCTTGCGAATGAAGTGGTAGTACAACTCAATGTGCTTAGTCCAGGCATGGAGAACATGATTGGTAGCCAGAAACAGTGCACTGCGATTGTCACAGTAGAGAGAATACGACTGCTGCTGAGGTAAATGAAGATCCCAGAGTAGTTGAGAGAACCATGTGAGTTCAGCGGCGGTGAGTGAGAGAGCGCAATACTCAGCCTCGGCACTGGATTTGGAGACAGTTGGTTGCTTTTTAGAGGACCAAGAGACGCAGGTGCGGCCGAGGAAGATGCAATAACCACTTGTACTCCAGCGTGTAAGCGGGCAACCGGCCCAGTCGGCATCGCAGAAGCCAGAGACGGAGAGGTCATCATCCTTGTAGATTTAGAGACCCATGTTGAGTGTTCCTTTAACATATCTGAGCAGGCACTTGACCAGGGTGAGGTGCATGGTAGTCGGGCGATGCGAATACTGGCAGGCTAAGTTCACGACGTAGGAAAGGTCAGGCCTTGTGAGGGTGAGGTACTGGAGAGACCCAACGATGTGACGATAAGTAGTGGCATCAGGGAGAGGAGAATCGGGTTCCTTGAAGCTGTCACGAAGAAAGGAGGCACTGATAGGCGTGCATACAAGCTTGCAGTGGAGCATGTCTTCGCGATCCAATACATCCATGGCATACTTGGTTTGATGAAGAAGCAGACCGTTCGAGTTCACAATGGCCTAAATTCCTAGGAAGTAATGTATAGGACCAAGGTTGCATAGAGATAATTCGTTCTCCAATTGGGTGATGATATGTGTGACGGCGGAGGGGGAGTTGCCAGTGACGAGAATATCGTCAACATAGAGGAGGAGGTAGACTATGGTGGAGCCAAGCTGTAGGATGAATAGGGAGGAGTCAGCTGCACTGGGGGAGAAGCCAAGCTCGGTAAGAAAGTGGAAGATACGGTTGTACCAAGCGCGAGGTGCCTGTTTGAGACCATAGAGAGCCTTGTGAAGAAGACAAACGTGATCAGGTTTGGAAGGATCATCATAGCTTGGGGGTTGTTCCATGAACACAGGCGTATCAAGGTCACCATTGAGGAAAGCATTACAGACATCCAGTTGTTGAACCGCCCAACCCTTAGAGACAGCAATAGAAAGGATAGTTTTGATGGTTGGTGACTTAACGACAGGGCTAAAGGTTTCTGTGAAATCAACACCTTCTTCCTGGTGGAAGCCTTTGGCCACCAGTCGAGCTTTGAGGCGTTCGAGAGAGTCATCCATGTGGAGTTTGGTCTTAAACATCCATTTGCTGCCGATGACGTTCATGTCAGGGCGTCGTTCGACGAGAGACCAGGTTTGGTTGTGGTGAAGAGAAGATAGTTCATCAAGCATGGCTTGTCTCCAGCCTGGGTGGATAAAACCTGTATGGTGGTTTTTGGGGTGGGGTGGTGGAGAGTAGCGTGGAGAGCGTATTTGGGATTGGGCTTGGATATGCCATGTTTGCCACGAGTTATCATGGAGTGGAGGTTGGTATTGGTGGATGGGGAGGTTGGGATGTCAGCGGAAGGCGTGTCGGTAGATTGAGGCACATCGGAGATAGGGGGATCATCTGAAGGAGGCATCTCTGGGATAGGAGGATCGTCTGAAGGAGGTGTATCTGGGATAGGAGGATCGTCTGAAGGAGGCACACCTGGGATAGGAGATTTAGGTGTAGGAGTGGGAGAAGTGAAAGGGGGAGTGGATTGGTTGGACGGGTCAGGTAGTGGGTTGATGTTGGTGGGTGAGGGAGGGGCATAGTCTCGGAAGGTGGACAGGGAAGGTTGCAGGTCTGGAGCAGTAGGGTTTCGGTTAGCGAAGGGGAAGATAGTTTCATGGAAGGCGACATGTTTAGAGATGTACAGTCGTTTGGTGGGAACGTAGAGGCATCGATAGCCTTTGTGTTGGGTGTTGTAACCCACGAAGATGCAAGGTAGGGAGCGAGGGTCGAGTTTGTCAGAGGCATAGTCACGAAGACATGGGAAGCAGAGTGAACCAAAGGTGCGAAGGTGGGAATAAGAGGGTATTTTGTGAAAAAGGGTTTCAAAGGGGGAAGCCATGTTGAGTAGGGGAGTGGGAAGACGATTGATAAAATAAACAGTTGTGTTGAAGGCATCATGCCAGTACGATTTGGGCACCTGAGCATCGAACATCATGGCAAGGCCGAGCTCGACAACGTGCCTGTGTTTTCTCTCAGCAACCCCGTTCTGAGATGGATCGTGAGGGCAAGAGAGTTGGTGGAGGATACCTGAGCGGGATAGGAAGGTTCAAAGAGGAAGGTTTACAAACTCGCCACCACCGTCACTCTGCAACTTTTTCACTTTGGTGTTGAACTGAGTTGAGACCATCGCGCAGAAAGCAATAAATATCGAACAAAACTCGTTCTTATGTTTCATAGGAAAAAACCACTTAAAACGGGAGTAATCATCAGTAAGCAAGACATAATACTGATATCCATGCTCGGAGGAGATAGGAGCCTTTCCCCAAACATCACAGTGAAGCAGTTCAAAAGGAAAACTAGTCTTGGTATGGCTATGAAGGTTCAGTAGTTTTCTACTCTTGCTGAGTTCACAGCTATTACAAAAGTCAGAATTATGCTAGGAGCTAGAAATAAGATTGTGGGAAGCTATATATTTCACCATCGTCTGGTTTGGATGCTCGAGCCTTTTGTGCCAAACGTCTCCAGTAGTCATGGTAAATCTGTTGGAGAAGAGAGTCGTCGGGGTTGAAGCAGGCAGGTGGTACAGACCATTACGGCATGTCCCTTGGGCAAGAACCTGATGCGTCTTAGAGTCCTTGATAAAAATACAGGTATCAGTAAAGATGACATAACAGCGAAGCATGGAGGTTAATTTGGAAACAGACAGTATGTTTCTTTTGATTTCAGGAACGAGGAGAACATCTTGCAGAGGGACAGGGGTTAAGTTATGAATGACAGTGTCACCGATATGTGAGATGGGCAGAAAATCACCATTGCCAATCATTATTGAGCTTGAGTTTATGAAAAAGCGGAGGTTGTGGAGGGTACCTGAGTTCTGGACAATGTGGTCGGTAGCACCTGAGTCTATGTGCCACTCTGATGTGCCCAGATCATTGAGGCGGAGCACGACGAAGGCGGCGTTGGTATTGTCTGTAAGTGAAGAAGGTACGGAGGAGTGTTGGAAGTTGTTATCATACTTGTGCCAACACTTAAGGGCAGTGTGGTCGTGCTTATTGCAGATCTGGAAGAGAGGGAGAGATGGATTGAACTGATTCTTGTTGGCTTGGGAGGTGGAGTTGAATCCACGACCATGGGGATTGAAGTGGGCGGCGGTGTTACCAGGACCACTACCAAGGACACCTTGGATGTAGTTGTTGGATTGGCGGCCTCTGTCGCGAGTGGAGGGGCGTCCTCGACCATTAAAGGTAGTCTGGTTGAAGAATTGTTGTTTGGTGACATTGAGTTGGTTCTCAGGGTCTTTATTTGAGTAGAAGGCGAGGGGGGAAGGTGAGGAGCGCCTGGATCTGCGACGCTCGAAATCTTGAAGCAGAGGGATGAGCTCGACAAAAGGGGGTACCAAGTGGTTTGAGCATGGAGACGACAAAGCCTTCGTAGTCGTTGTCAAGCCCATTCAGGAGTGTGAACACCTTTTCTTAATCATTCACCTCGTAACCAATGGCACTGAGCTTGTCACAGAGAGTTTTGAACTTGCGGATGTAGTCGGAGAGGGAGTCGGATCCTTTGGTGAAGGACCGAAGCTGGGATTTGAGCTTGAACTCCCTTGATTGGGAGGATTCAGAGAACTTCTTCGTCAGGGTAGTCCAGACTTCATGTGAGGTGGAGCATCCGATGATGTCGCTCATTACCTCTTCCGTGAGAGAGCTGGAGATCCACCCCTTGAGAAGACAGTCTATGCGCAACCAGGCTTTATGCCTAGGGTTAACGTCTGGAAGACCTTCAGTGTCAGGAACGACAGTCGGTGGAGGAGCTTCAGTTCCATCGAGGAAGCCCTCAAGGCAGCATGATTCAGCTAAGTTTTTGACCTGGGATTCCTAGAGGAGGTAGTTGTTGAGATTGAGTTTAATTGAGAGGAAGTTGGAGATGTTTAGTCCGACAGGATATGAGTAGAAGGAGGTTGACGAGGAAGCGTCAGAAGCAGCCATGGGAAGGAACAGAGAAGGGGTAGGTTTGGTGGAGGAAGAAGAGGTTCAGGAGGTTGCTAAGTGAGGGGGCCGGCTAAGGCACTTACAGCTCTGATACCATGTTAGTTTTGAATAGACGAAGAATTAGGGCAGAAACCTCCACACCCCAAGTTAAGGGAGGAGCTCACATTATATTCTGTTGAGTACAGTCGTATAGGCGTGCAAGGCACATTGGGTACAGTAAGCGACAGAATTAAAGGGCAGTAGTAAATACAAGTTGGGTAGCCGTAAATGTGCATGGTGTGCAGGACCATTATGATGTAACTATCTCCTTGATGACTTCGTGGTTTCACAACTATCGCTGCAAATGATCTCTTCTGAATCTCTGATTCCCACCACACTACGTCCACGTTCCCCACCTTCTGTTCTCTTCCACCATCTCCGTCTGGTTCGCGTTACAGGTGCGTGGTCGGAGGCTTCCGGATCGTTCCCTGCTTACAAATTTGGGCGCCGCCTCCAGCCTCCAGGCATGGCTTTCCCTGAAAGATGGGGCAGGAAGCAGAGGCAATAGCGGTGCTAGATCTGCCCAGGATAACAATGTCGACACTGGTGTCTTCCTCCTCGTTCTGGACAAGGACGATCTCAGGATGGGTCCTCGTTGTCCACGACGTCCCCTACCCCGACGTGCAGGTACTGGTCTCTTTAAAGGGCGGCGACGACACGCTGGGAACGAGGGCGGACTGTGGACGGGGTGATGATGATTCGGTGGTGGCGGCGCCAGGGTTCGGCTACTGCTGGGGGAAAGCACTCCGGTAGTGGGATGACGATGATCCCTTTCTTCCTTGACTTCTCCTGCAGCAACGATCACGACGGCAAGATTGTCCACAAGGTCACCATCCTTCATGCTGCTGCTGCATCAAGCAATGGTGTGTTTGTTTTCACAAAGGAACAGGTCCATCACATGGAGGCCCATTGCTCCGGGAGGCATCTAGCGCCACGGCTGGTCCAAACTTCAAACCCCTCGAGCATGACACCATGGAACAGGGGAGGTGTCTCATCGGGACTGGCATTTCTCATCGTTACTGTAATGAGCCCTCCAGGCCGTCGTTAACCAAACAACATAATTTGGGATTGAGGCATTAATGCTTCAGTTCAACTCCAATAAATTATAATTACAGCTGTATTTTTTAAGCTCCCACCAAAACGGCCCCTAAAGAACTTGGCCATCTTCGTGTGATATTACACATGTGAAGATGTACTCTAGGTTTTATTGCGGCCAAATTACTCTGGTTGGTAGTGTTTATTCCTCGTGAAAGTCTAGTTTGCTAGGGCAAGTAAATTAATTTATATCCTTAGTTTCGATGTCATGAGTGAAATCCAATAATATACACCGATAATTTTAGAACGTGAGCTTATTTGAGTTGGTCAGTTCCTCTCCAAGAGTGCTCCACTCACATTGCAGCAATCACATAGTAACAATATAATTTTACATAGACAAAAACAAAGAAGAAAAATCCAAAATAATGTCGAGTTCCGCTGTCCTTCATCCCGTATATAATGCCTGAGGTGATGCAAACAAATTAAACAATTGGGAATCTGTTCACCACAACTTTAATAGGGAACAAATATTAAAGCTGTGATGCAACGGCTTGTGAATATGTTCACACACTTTTTTTTTAATTAAGATGAGGAACGATGTATTCATCTCACCTCCTCTAACGGGCCGCCATCCAGTAAAAACGAAGCTCTTGTGTTACAAAAAAAAGGTATACTAATGTATATTCCAACCAAACCCCAACTATACTCCTATACATTGAGTCTCTCATTCTCCCCCTATGAAGGTAAGCAAACCCTCTCTGGTCCAGCGCACATGACCCGACGATCTCGTCCATTAACTAAACATCTGTGGTTGTTATTTTGTCCCATGTGTCAAGAATGCGATCTTTAACTTGTCACCCTTCAACAGAATAAAAAACATCGACAACACATTTCAACGAAAGCTAAGACAGGATGTATCCCAACGACTGCGAGTTCAGGCTGCAAAAAGATAATTTATTAATCATATTGTACATTGCGTTGTACATGATTTTTTGAGCCGCCAATGTTGACCCACTTTTTAGATACCCAAAAAAAGAATACAGTTTAACTAGAACAGGGAATTGTTATCTTGCATCGCGTTAAAAATCTTCTACGCTCCTCAGAAAAGATATTCCATTGATTTTCACAAGGCAGCTAGCTGTCTTCATATAACCTGCTCAAAAAGTTCCATCCTTGTGAATGCCAACCCTGAGGAAAAACTTTTGCTTGTCCTTGTTTTACTGTTCATTCCGTCACGCCGCTGACCCCCCATTCTTGGACTCTGACGACTTGGGCAAGGACCACCTGCTTACTCTGGTTTTAGCTAAAATGACCTGAAAATTTTTAGTGAGGGAGGTTCAGTAATTTTTTTAATTCGTTTGGTTCCGCTATAAGTCTCAATCATTTCTGTGTTCCATCTAATGCTTGAAATGATAATTGAAGGACTCCATCATGGAAGAAGACATATAATGTTCACAACAAAGTCACAACTTTCCCCAGCAGGTACAACAGCGAGCCAATTAATTTGGACTAATTTACTTAAAATAGATCACAATACCTGTTCGTCCCAATCTGTTCTGACGGTGAACATAATGAGCACAAAAGTCTGAACACACACGCCGAAGATCATCCCCATCCATATTCCCTGTAATATTGAATCACAGAATGAATGGCAGACGTACGTCAGCCAACGGTCAGAGAATTATACTAGTGAAACTATTGTACACCAGTTTAGCATGAAAGGCAGACACAGGCAGAGAAAGAAAGAAGTGAGATGAATACATATCAGAAACGGTGTAGGCAATGCATACCTTAACCCCCATTCCGAATACGAAACCAAGCACGATTCCAAGAGGGATGCCTATGACGTAGTAGGATGTGATGTTGACCCAAGCGACAATCTTTTGCCATCCAGCGCCGATAGCAACACCTGGTTGGTCAAGACATTAACAGGGAAAGCAATTGATTACATTAGCTACTCAGTTTTAGAGCGCGGCTGAGATAGAATCCTTGACCACCACTACTACTCTTACAAGTCAATGGACCACTCCAGTTTTCCAACTTGACAGTAGTATAGTGACACATAACGGGGTTTTCTGTTGATTACCTGAGAGGACAGGCTGTACGCTGTTCAACAGGATGGAAAATGCCAATAGTGGGGAGAGATCCGCAACAGCTCTAGCCACCATAGAAGACTCCGTGAAGACATAGGCCACTTTTCCACGGAGCAGCAAGAAGGCCACGAAGAGGACGACGCCGATGGACATGGATGTGCAGACCACGACGAGGACGGCGAATTTGGCACCCTGTGCACTCCCTTTGCCGAGTTCATTAGCCACGCGGACACTGCAAGACAATGGAAACACATCAGCCAAAGAAGAACTCAACAAACTAATTCACATATCCATGAGAAAGACAGAGAGAAAGAAAAAAAAGATTATAAACAAGCATTACCCTATGGCAGCCATGAAGCCGATGGAAATCATCATCTCCCATCCATTAATGTTGATGCTGTAATTTTTAAAGGGAATGCAATGATAAAAAAAATCATAACAGAAGATGTCATTAAAAATAAGAATACAAAGAGCCCCAAGCATGGTGGCGTTACCCACTCTGCTTTCCACTTGCATACTTACCATATAGCAAGCGCGTCAATGGCAACCTCGGCGTTCTGCATGTGGCCAGTGAGGAGGATGAGGATGGTGTTGTACCACAGCTCTAGGCTTTATTTTGATGGACGAGAGGCAGCACATTGAAAAGAATTGAGTCAGTAGTCGATAAAAAGAATGGTGGATTAGCTGCTAGTTTTAAAAGTATATCAATAAACAATATAAATCTGAAAACAAGGCTTGGCACAAGAATTCATTTGGCCCAACGCCCCCCTCCTCAGCCTACCCACCCAACCGAATCCAATAAAACAGTGCTTGGAATAAGAATTCATTTTGTTGGTTAAGTGTCAAATGTAGTAGTGTCCTCTGTTCTCTTGGTTAGATTCTTGTCTATTCCCGTGGTCGTTTCCATGTAGTATCTTTTTCTGATGAACAAACCCGACAGTTAAAGGGTATCGATCTGTAACTGTGATGGCCCAGTGGCAGTGAGCACTCGCAACAGGTCAATCTAGAAAATTGCACGTGGGTGGAGAACGTATAGTTGTTATCCACGCGTAAGTGGTATACGGAATGACAAGCGAAACAGTGTTGCACGCACGTGTTTGTTGAGTGGGCATGTGATGCAGTACTAGATAGTAAGATTCCTGCTCCAATAATTCCCCAGTGAGGATGCGGCCCCCAAGAATTTGGGGTCCATTGTACTACTTGACGGAGTTCAACAAACGCAACCGAAGAGAAGTTGGGATGTGTCGCCATCTTTAGAGAGGAGACAAGAAGATGACGGGGAGGTGTGTTTTTTACGTAAAGTGGGAGAGAAGTAGAGGCGGACGGAAAGAAGCAAGCAGTGTAGGATAGTAGGGGTTATCTTTAATAAGTAGGAAAAGGACAGGAACGGGGCCGTGCATTGGTCGTCGTTTGTGTAGATCAAAATTAAACCCCTCAAGATATAACCTAAAAAAAATACTGTATCCCTAACAAAAAAAAACAGAAATCCCAACCGTATACCAATATAATGAAAGCAAGGAAGAACATATACGTACCATATCATGACTCCTGACGACATGGACAGCTTCACAATGGGCACCAAATCCCTAAACGCCAGCGAGCTAAACCCACACCAAGTATCCGGACACCCACCACAAAACACAAACAACAACTGCCCTACAACAGGCACCCAGAAAGCAATAATCCCAGACCCCATAACACCAGGAACACCCCACCCCAACTTGAACGTGAACAGCCACGACAAGAGCAAGTGCATCCCTAAGCTGAGCGCCGCCCAGTATGTGATGACCTTGTTCTTGCTCTGGCTCTGCAGGTACATCTGGAGTGTGTAGGACATGCAGTAGGAGTAGAGTACCGGGATGATCCAGAGTGAGATGTACCCTGCTTCTTTGGCGACTGCTGGGTCTTGGCCTAGAAAGAGGAGGAGTGGGGTTGTGAAGAAGTAGAGTGGGAGGAGGCATGTTGCTGTTGGGAGGAGGATTAGCCAAGAACGTTGTAGGTAGACTCCTAGCATGTGGTAGCGTCCCGCTCCGAATGACTGGCCGCACAGCGTCTCTAGCGCGCTGGCCATGCCGAGCTGCAGAAAGAAGAAAATTGTAATTCATGAGTAATTGTGTAGTTGAGCAGTAGTAGGAGTTTTGAGTCAAACCGCAGAGACGACGGATTCCGGAAACTATAGGCGTCGGTCAGAGATATGTGCTGCGTGTGTGCATTGATCGGCGAGTACTGCAGTCGATCGATGTAAGCAGTCAATGTTATTTTTAACAAGAGGAAAATTTTCAATGGCGACAGTCATGTGGTAATCAAACAAGAACAAAATTCCATAAGAAGTCAACCGGCAGCAGCCACGGGGTTGTTATTTTTGGTTCTTGTTGATTGTGATTGATTTATGGTAAACACCACCGTAAATTTGATAAACGCGAAACATAATTTTTTAAACGTAGAACTGACAAGTAGGATATACAAAGCAACTGCCTCCTCAATCCAAATGTCGGTGGAAGTCAAACAGGCAAAAAGAAAGTGGTGTCCCCAACCTATGCCGCATCGTCTCCGCCCCGGCGACTCCTGAACGGGAATCTCGAAGGAAGGAGTGACGGGACCACCACGTTGGATGGAAGGTGATGCGCCACGTTGAAGTACGGTTGCGAACTTGCTTTTTTTTTTTTCTTTTCTACTCGCTAGCTGCCAACCGGGAGGGGTGGGCGCGGGGTGGGGGGTGGGGTTGTTATTACGGGGTAGGTAGGAACGCGAAGCGCGTGTGTGACGGCTAGCAGACGGACAAATCACCTGGAGGAGGGGGGTTTAGGATTTCTTAAACATGAGGGGGGGTTTTGGAATTTCTGGAAAACAGAGGGGGATTTTTCCTACTTGCTTGCTGCCAACCGGGGGGGTTGTGGGTTGTTATTAGGGGTAGGTAAAGCGCGCGTGTTTTCATTCCGTTGCTAGTCGGTTTATGCTCATGGCTCGTGATCATTTGCAGGATCAAGTTTTTTAAAAAAATTTATTAACTGACACTACCCAGCCCGCTTCTCTCTTATCTGTTCATTCTTTGAGAAGCAGAGGTGGCTCGGGCAACGGATCCATGGCGGCGGGAAGCAACAGGACAGAAACCAACAGCAAATCAAGAACCGATGGATGCGGCTGGGCGTATCAGTCAGGAGAGACACAAACAGATACCTCTGGAAACTAATAGTGTAGCAACCAACGGTTTTAGTGTTTATTTCGGTTTATACTCTTGGCTGGATGGATTGACTACCGCTATCCACACATTTCGCGCAAAGGCCAGAAGTTTCGGAACATAATAGAAACTGAACGCGTACGGCCCTTGGTGCTACCCGGCGCCCCTCTCTGAGAACCAGAGGTGGCACGTAGTAGCTCGGGCGAGTCGGGCGACGGTCCCGACAGATCCACGGCGGCGTGAAAGCAACCGAATAGAAACTGACACCAAAAGGGAACCGGTCGATGCGGCCAACGGGTCGGGTGGCAGAGACACAAACAGAGACTTGTGGAAACATTTAAGTGTAGCATCCAACGGGTCGGGTAGTGCCGGCCCTTGACGAGTGTTCTTACCAGTATGCCGTTGGCGAAGCGTGTGAGCACGGTGAAGACGAGCGCGTATGCGGCGAGCTCCGTAGGGCCGATGTGTCCGATGAATGCCTGCGTGATGACGGAGACACCGAACGTGGAGAACCGGGTGAAGATGGCCGGGCCCGCGACGACCCATAGCTTCTTCTTCTCATCCAGGATCTTGGCCCCCAAGGACTGCTGCGGCTTGGAGTCGGCGACGGCGGCGGTGCCGTTAGGGGACGACAATGTAAGCAGGGGCTCATGCTGGTCGCGAGCGGCGGAGGCAGGGTCGCCCATGGTTTAGGCCGGATGATGATGATTGGTGCAGGAGGAATGGATTATGGAGAGAGCCGATCGAGTGATCCGCAAATCTAGGTAAGCAGGGTAGAAGTTGCTGCCGCTGGTGTGTGTGTGTGGCTTCTCCTCCTCTTCCTCCCGTTTTAATTGACAGCTGTGGAATTCGACGCAGGCTACGAGTGAGTGAATGAATGGTCCAATAGATAGATACACACCCTCTCGCCTCTCTCTATACTCAGAGGCCTGTGTGTGTGTGTGCAGAAAGGATCAGGGTTCAGAGAGGCAGGGACGGCTGCTTTAAAACCTACTACTCCTGCCTGTCTCCTCTCCGCTCAAACCTACCACCGTCTCCTTCTCGTTCTACTTTGGCAAGACTATAAAAAAAAAAAATAGCTTTTTTTCTTCCAAAAACCCCCTTCCTTTTCTTGAAATTCTAAAAACACCCTCCCTTTTAGCAAATCCTATCTGACCCCCTCGTTGTTTAACTCAATTCCAAATAACCACTCCCAACCCTTTTCCGTCAGTTCGCATTTCCCCAGCCGTTACGGCTGTTCTTTCTTCTTCTTAAATTCAGTTCCTTGCTGTCAATTGAATAAAACAATTTATGTATTTTGTTATACTATTAAAACATAATATTCTTAATTATGATAACAAAATTTGATATTCGACAATAAAGGGACCCTTGTTCGACTCTGGGCAACCCTTGTTCATCATGAGTCATATGAAATATAATAAATATTTTCAACTTAAAAAATAGACTGGACATGCTTAACTCGTACCTGAACGTAAGCAGGACAAATGGCGGCCCAAACTTATCCAAATCCGAGTAGTTATAAAACAATCATTTTTTGTTATGAATATTAGTAATAATTTATTAATATTATTATCAAAAAATATTGTATGATAATAATATACCAAAAAAATTATTTAATTGAAGGCAAGGAAGTGAATTTATTTAAGAATAAGAAAGAACAGCCGTAAATGGCTGAGAAACGGGAGCTGACGGAATAGGATAGGGAGGGGGTTATTTGAAATTTGGTTAAACGAATAGGAGGTTAGTTAGTATTTGGTAAATGAAAAGGGATTTTCAGGAATTTTAGGAAACGAGAGGTGGTTTTGGAAGAAAAAAAACTCTAATAAAAATGTACCTGTCCTTTAGGACCCCACTATCGCCGGGGAGAATAATAAGTCGATTACATTATTAATTATTATGACACGCAGGGGCGAGAAAGTGGGGGGATGACTTGCGCATTTTACGATCCCGGTCCTTGTTTTAAAAATATATTTGGTTTGTATATACCCATCACAAGTGTGGTGAGCTGGTATCACATGTACATCTTCCGCCGCGATTTTCACAAGTGCACCAACCACCAGCAACACCGCTACCGGTCCGTGCCTTACCTACCTACCCTCCATTCCCAAGCTATCAAACGAGAGAGAGATAGAAAAATGAACACGCCTATCTCATGTGCTGCTGCCGCCTTCTCCGGCTCCTTACAATCCGGGTGTGCTGGGGTCTTCTTTGGCCCTACTACTCAAGACAAACCACGACCAGAGTTATTAGGGTATACTTTGACTTGTGTATATATATATCTATGGATACTGAATAAATGTATATATGTATGCTGCCGTGCTACTGTCGTGTTCCATTTTAAACCCTTGCAAAAACATTCCCGTAACTAAGTCCACTACACTATCAACGATCTGAACCACGGCTAAAATTGCATTAAATTGTCGACAATGTTGCCTTAGATGGGATGATCCAGCTACCTACCACTATCAACCTCGTGGAAAGCCTTCATGTTCATAACAAAAGAAGAAGAAAAATGTCTGCTAATCTGTACACAAGGGAGGCTGCATGCATATCCGGACCTCCCTCCTGGTGCCGTCACCAATCGTTGTTGTTTATTTACTACTGATGTCCCCAACCGTGTCGTCCCCTGATCACTAGATGGCGATTAGAAAGCCCTTTCTTCAATGTCGTAATCTACGTGTGCATTCTTCAAGACGTCTAACATGGATGGATTTCGAGCTCAAAGTCTACACTACCATATTTAAGAGGATTTACGTTTTATGGACCAACAACATTGATGGATTCCAAACTCCGTCAACACATATCACACCATCTGAGTTCCAACAGCCACATTACGTTTATGATGGATTCCAACATCATACCTTATTAGAAAATTGTTTTTTCATCTATAAACTATGTTGATAATGAAGCTTAGATTAGAAATATAGTAATTCTTCCTTCCAACCTGTTGGGAAAATATGAAATAAAAAATAAGCAACAATAATAAATGTATTTAAGAATATAAACTTTGCTTTGTTTAATTAAACTTGTCTTTTCACAACATCCCTAACTACTTCAGTCACAGCACAGTTTCAGTCGAAGTATTAGTCTGACCAAGGGGACATATAAAATAAACAATTATCCATAAATCTTATTTTTTAACTTAAACCATTAAACCTAATTGCTAAAGATTTTTTTTCACAAACTTGACCGATAAAAAAACTTCAGAAAGACATGGTGATATTTGTCATATATATGAAGTTTGACAACATATCAAGAACCCAAGATTGTTGTTCAATTTTCTTCTATTTTTATACAACTTTTTGCTTTCATATACAATACATATATTCCCTCCTAATGTTTAAAGAAAATCGTATTATATTAAAATAACCTTTCTCAGACCATGCATCGCTCACGTCAGATAAGGAAAAATGCACCAATTAAATGATATCTTGGTTACTAGATGTCCCACAATAGTCAATGCCATTGCATATAATTTGATCTTTTATCTCTAGTTAGTTTTCAATTTGTGTTCTACCCTATCTTCCTTTCCATGTATAGTGACATAGATTGCAAGTATTAACTCCCTATATTTGCAACAAGAGAAAATACATAGTGTGAGTGATCTTGCGTTTGGTAACAAAGGTTACGAGTGATTGCAACTTGTCCGGCCTTACCCCATCGTTGCCCGGACAATCACACCGCTTTACCAAATAGAGGTATAAGATCATCAAATTACAAATCATATTGGATATGTAATCCCATGTAAGTAGAAAAGATAAGACTGAAAATAACAAATAAAAGACACTACAACCTAATTATCTTGTGTATCTAAGGCAGAAACAAACATTTCACATGCCCTATCACTAGAAACCATAAACAACCTCAACTATCAGACATATGTTTCCAAACAATGGGAAGGGTTTATGATCTTGTCATATCAACCAAGAGGATGCGTGTAGTCATCCATGCATTCCCACATTGCAAATATCACTACTTTTGTTGCAATGAAATATTTTTTATGGTTTATACCCACAAACATACGTAAAATATAGTAATGTATCGATATATAGGATCTTATCCTATTGTATGATTGAGAGGTTAGTATGTTTGGTTTCATAGATTTGACTAAATAAGGATAAAATTATGTCTTAAGGTATATTGTTAAAGCATATAACATGAACAACTCAATGGTAACCTGCTAAGTGGCGTAACATATGAAGTAGCACAAGATTCTATAATCACCATCACATATTTAATTATGTGCTAAAATAAAAGTAAATTTATTAAATAAGCCACATATGTTTCTATTGATAAGTAATATGCATATAATAGTTAAAATATATTTAATAAGAAGTATAATTTTCTTTATACATAAATTTGAATAATAATCGATGTTTCTTTATCCATAAATATGAATAATGTACCTTTATCTAAATAAATATTGAATTAAGGGACTTAATAGTATGATAAACAAAATATAAAAATGCATGCATAATAATATAAGAAAACTCTTTTAGTAACAATCTAAGGGTAATATGACTCTAAATAATAAATAATGATGGTAATGATATAATATTATAATAATATCATGACTATAAACCCAAAACTCTAAATTGTAATAAAACTCCCAAAAGAAAGATAAATACATTAAAAGTTTGCTTCAAGTACAAGACATGTTATATATATGGGATTAAGAGAGGCATTCTCTCCCCCTCTCCCACGCACGTGGCAGAGGCCGAACGCCCGAGAGGGTGGTAAATCAAGGCATCAACTGACATTTGAACCCAAGTCCCTTTGTTAGGGGACACCGTGCTTGACCACTTGAACCACTCCTTGTCGGCAGACATGTTACATATATATGTGTGTATGCATATATACATAGAAACAAATGAGGGCATTAGTTTTCTTCTTCATTCTTGTCTTAAAAGTAAGTTTCAGAGTGTTGAAAAAATTAATATAAGTTGAGAAACTTAAGTTGTTAATTCTTCAAAGAATTATAATAAAAGTCTGAGTGGATATTTGAATGAAAAGTGATATAGAATTGATGTGATTTGGAGTAACGTGTAATAAAACAGGTAAGCTTAGTTTCTACTTTATTAATGCATTTATGTATACAACTATGTCATGATTTAGTTAACACACCCAATAATTCACACATAGTATGCATATATATAGTGAAATACATATCAACATTCAAAATATGCATACATGCCTAAAAAGATATTAATTAGTAATTCATACAAGTGGGTCAATTTATTTTGCTTTTGGCTAAGAAAGTGTTTTATGGAAATAATGCATTATGTGTGTTAAATGTAAGAGTTCCCTTTCATCATTATAGAATTCTAATATAATTCTCATTTCTAAATATGGTGATTGAATATGATTCTTTAATGATATTATTCCATTTAATGCAATATATATATATATATATATTAATAAAATACATGAAAGTCTTCTCTCTCACATAAATATATAATGCATAGAATTCTCATCTCTAGCCTACTGTAGAGGAAGTAGACTCTCATTTTGAAGCTTACAATTAAAAATATGTTGTAACATAAAACACATATAATATATAAATGAATACTGATTAAAAATTCTAATAATATTTATATGATTAAAAAAAACAAACTTAGCTCTTTCCTCCCCTACTCCTCATAAATGGAAAATCATCAATATGGTACTCATAATCATTATTTTGATTTAAGACAAATTTAACGAAAATACCATATTATAGATACCATAAATATCTTCACATATTTCCTCTTATAATCTATTGATATAATCAAATTTGTGACATGCCAATTTTGAATTGTTTTGGAAAGATTGAAAGTCAAAATTTAAATCTATATTTACATTAATTTATTAGATATCGTTTTAGAAGGAAATTGTATTACACATACATAATGGAAAATTTGTTTGATAATATGTATTTATAGAAATATAAGAAGGATATACTTCCCACATGAGTAGATAATTTTTGTAGGATCATAAAAGCCAAATATAGCAACACAATAATATTGGTTTAAATAATACCAAAAGATCTCTAAATATTAAATATTTGACTAATCTAAAAACAAAAAATAATGTAAAACTAAGATTTGTCATGCTTTAGTTAGTATATTTATGATATTTAACGTCAGTTTGGTAGTTCTAAGTTCTCATAAACAAATTATAAAATAAATTTGCATGATGTTACTATAAGGGGACAAATAAATTAAATGACTTATTAAATAGTTGCATAATAGAAAACATATGTTAAATTTATATTACATACATTATAATTAGACTACATGTCAAATTTACTTTTTCTAGTTAATATTTTTTCCTTAAAAAACTATAAAAGAAAGGATAAAAATACTAGTATATAAGGAAGTATAGTTGCTTCTAGTTGGATTGGATTTTCCTGAAGTACTTCTATCACACTAAGTTTTATATCCACAAAACGAAACCAAATAGACAACAACCTTTGACTCTCATTCTTAGTTCTATAATATCTTTCATCTCCTTTCTCTATTCACAACCCTTTTAAGTCAGGTGCTATGCAGAAGGTTGCTCATGGTTTCCTCTTCTCTTCTCTCTTTTCTATTCTTCCCCTCCACCATGACCATGAAGCAACACCGCCTACCACCATGATACCATCTTTAGAAAGAAGCAGGAAGTAACATCAAAATATCATGTTTGCAATGCACAAAGCATGTTCAATTAGCTCTGGCATCTGTCCTTAGTTCTTTTCCTCTTGTCGATGGACTATTAAGAAAACTCCTTGACAATATATGATGACTTGTGTGAAAGACCTAAGAGTACCTGTAAGAAGCTACAAAAACCACAACCATTGACCTACAACTCAAAGAGTTTGGACACTATAGACATACTAGATTCATGGACACTACAAACTTGAACCAAACCCTCACCCTTACTTGATCCATTTGACCCACATCGATGTTTTGAATCCAACTACTAATTTATAGTCATGTATTCTTATTCAACAGTGATCAAGAATACAAAGATGTTACTCCATGTGACTAGTCAATGGTTAACCCTATTTGCGATCGGAGAAAATCATGAGTATATTTTTCTAAGGCTAGTTGAAACTCAACTTGTTAAAGATCAGATGCGTTTACCTCCAAGGCAATAGGTTAGTATTCTCTAGTCAGTGATTGAATTCACTAAGAATTTAGTTAAGTAGATAAATGACAAAAAGAATGAAATATTGAGATCCTAATTCATATAATATTTAATGAATATAGGTTTTAGTATGACCCTTACCTTGATCTTATAGTGGATTGGATATTTAGGCTTTATACTAATGTATGTTGCATTTTCAAATCATATTCAACAATTTTGATTACTCTCTATTGATGTATGTTGCATCACTTTATGAGTTATATTGAGCAAACACCAAATTTCTCTCTCTCTCTCTTGATGAGTGAGAATATTCTGGATTATCTAGATGATAATTATATGACCAACAAACTTTCCCATGTGAGGCATCTTTTGTTTAAATCATGAATATTAATAAATATATTTGATATTCCTACTTTCTTATTATTATTCCTGATTTGGTGTTGATACCATGAGATCCTATGACTGAAGGTCCTCTAACCTATGTGTATAAAATATTGAGATGATATCATCCTCTTTACTTGAATCAAATTGATGATGACTGAAATTTTATCTTGCCTTTAGATTTTGTGTGTGTATAAATAGAATAATTTTATATATAGTAGCGCATACATCTGTACTACCATAATATTTGAGTGTGCCTTTCCACCCAATTGTGCCATTTTCACTCATATTATATATATATATATATATATATATATATATATATATATAGAGAGAGAGAGAGAGAGAGAGAGAGAGCGTCAGGATGGAATACACTCGATTGTACAGATCACACGCTACACTCAAGTTATTTTTGCATATCAAGACTATTTTTTTACAAAATGTAAACCATTGATCTTCATTGTCATACTATAATTAGGCTACAAACGAATTTTGAGCTCATTTGGATGGGTGTAAGTCATTCATCCGAGGACAATAAAATCGACACACAAAACTAATTTGAAATGCATAATTTTTTTGGTCTTCATAACATGACCTATAAATGTCCAAATGGGCTCAAATTTTGTATAGGAGCTATTCACAAGATGTTTAAGAAGATCAACAGATATTGCATCATGGAAAACTACTTGAGTGTATTCTAGCCTGACTCTCTCTCTCTTTATATATATATATATATATATATATATACATATATATACATATATATACATATATATACATATATATATATATATATATAGAGAGAGAGAGTCAGGCTAGAATACACTCGAGTGTACGGATCGCACGAATACACTCAAGTGTGTTTGCATATCAAGACTATTTTTTACAAAATGTAAACCGTTGATCTTCACCGTCATACTATAACTAGGCTACATACAAATTTTGAGCCCATTTGGATGAGTGTAAGTCACTCATCCAAGGGCAAAAAAATTGACACGCGAAACTAATTTGAAATGCATAATTTTTGCGGTCTTAATAACATGAGCTATACATATCCAAATGTGCTCAAATTTTGTGAATGAGTTGTTCACGAGATGTTTAAGAAGATCAACGGATTAGATTTCCAAAAAAAATATTGCATCATGAAAAACTACTTGAGTGTATTCCGCTCCGGATACACTCGAGTGTATTCTAGCCTGACTCTCTCTCTCTCTCTCTCTCTCTCTCTCTATATATATATATATATATATATATATATATATATATATATATATATTGGGTGTGCCTTTCCACCCGAATTAGACTTGAGATTTTTGAGATTTTTCGGGTGTGTTGACCGTGAACTCGAGTGGGGCGGCGGTGTGAGCGCGTGTGCGGTGGTACAAAGGCAAGAAGAGTACAAGAACGGTAGAGTCGTAGGTGTTGTGGATGTAGCTGCATGGGCTCGACAACGTAGGTGTAGTGATGACTGAATGTGGATGTGGTCTAGACATAATGACGACTATGACACTATGGCTGGTTGGGCGCAACTTCATCCTAGACGCTATGAAGGACGTGCAGCAGCTTGGGCACAATGACGGGTGAGTGTGGCTTCGTCCGGAGCGTGATGAAGGACGGGAGCACCCTAGGCATGGTGGCAGGCTGGGCGTGGCTTCATCCTAGACACGGCGATGGATGGGGACCGATGACTGGTTGTTCACGGCCGCACACGACAACAGGCTGGCTTGGTCACGACTGCGGCTGGATAGAGATAGGGTCACATTAAAATAGGGGAGAGGGGGTGGGCTGGATTTTATAGTGGTTGTTTGTTTGACTTCTAGCACTGTTTTAATTTGAAACTAGCACTGTGCTTCGATAATATGCAAAAAATAAATGATGCATGTGTGGTGGCTGCTTGTGGTATGGTCCCGAGACTGGAGCGTGAAACCTGATGTATGTAGTGTGCTCTATATCATTACTCATTTACGTTTCATGGACTACCAACATTCATAGGATTCCAAACTCCGTCAACACTTATGACACGATGTGAGTTCCAACAATCATATTATGGTTTATGATGGATTCCAACTTCATAAATATAGCAATTCTTCCAACCAATCTAAGAATGTTTTGAAAATATGAAACCGATAAATAAACAAACCATAATAAATGTGTTTAAGACTCTAAAAGTTTGATTTGCTTAATTGACCTTGTCTTATTTGTAATATGCCTATCCAAGCCACATTTTTAGTCAAACTATTAGTCTGACCAAGCGGACCTATAAAATAAATAATTATCTATAATTTATTTTTAACTTGAACCATTAAATCTAATTGTCGAAGATTTTTTTCCCACAAACTTGAGCAATAAAGAAACTTCAGAAAAGACGTGGTGATATTTTGTCTTATATATAAAGTTTGACAACATAACAACAATCCAAAATTATTATTTAGTTTTCTTTTATTTTTATACAACAATTTGCTTTCATATACAATACATACATTCCTTCCTAATATTTAAACAAAATTATATTACGTTAAAACGACCCTCCTCAGACTATTGCTCACGTCAAATAAGGAAAAATGCATCAATTAAATAGTATCTTGGTTATCAGATGTCCCACAATAGGAAAATTGCATTATGTATAATTGGATGTTTTATCTCTAGTTAGTTTTCATTTTGTTTTCTACCCTATCTTCCTTTCCATATATAATGACATAAACTACAAGTATTAGCTCCCTGTATTTGCAATAAGAGAAAATACATAGTCAAAGTCAGAAAAATACAATTCATATAGTTAAAATCATCAAACTACAATTCGTATTGGATATGCAATCCCATGTAAGTAGAAAAGATAAGATTGGAAATAATAAATAGAAGACACTAGAACCTATTTATCTTGTGTATCCAAGACAGAAACAAACATTTCACATGTCATATCACTAGAAACTATGAACAACCTCAACTATCAAATGTATGTTTCCAAACAACGAGAAGGGTTTATGATTTTGGCACATCAACCAAGAGCATGCATGTAGGCATCCATGCATGCCCCCATTGCATATATCATTGCTTTTGCTGCAATGAAATAATTTCATATGGTTAATACCCACAAACATACGTAAAACATTGTAATGTATTGAAATATAGGATCTTATGGTATTTTATAATTGAGAGGTTAGTATGCTTGGTTTCATAGATTTGACCAAACAAGGATAAAATTATGCCTTAAGGTACATTGTTCAAGAACATAACATGAATAACTCAATGGTAACCCACTAAGTTGCATAACATATGAAGTAGTACAAGGTTCTATAATCACCATCACATATTTAATTATGTGTTTAAATAAAAGTAAATTTATTAAATAAGCCACATATGTTTCTATTGATAAGTAATATGCATATAATAACTAAATAATATTTAATAAGAAGTACAATTTGCTTAATACATTAATTAGAATAATAATCGATGTTTCTGTAACCATAAATATGAATAATGTACCTTTATCTAAATAAATATTGAATTAAGGGACTTAATAGTATAATAAAAAATATGAAAATTTGTGCATAATAATATAAAAAACTCTTTTAGTAACAATATGAGGATAATAAGGCTCTAAATAATAAATAATGATGGCAATGGTATAATATTGTCATAATATCATGGTTATAAAACTAAATTGTAATAAAACTCCCAAAAGGAAAAGATAAATGCATTAAAAGTTTGCTTCAAGTACAATACATGTTATGTGTGTGTGTGTGTGTGTATATATATATATATACATGTTATGATTCTTTATTCATGTCTTAGAAGTAAGTTTCATAGTGTTGAAAAAATTAATATAAGTTGAGAAACTTAAGTTGTTAATTCTTCAAAGAATTATAATAAAAGTCTAAGTGGACATTTGAATGAAAAGTGATATAGAATTGATGTGATTTGGAGAAACGCGTAATAAAATAGGTAAGATTAGTTTATACTTTATTAATGTATTTATGTATACAAATATGACATGCTTTAATTAACACACCCAATAATTCACTCATAGCATGCATATATATAGTGAAATACATATCAACATTCAAAATATCCATAAATGCCTAAAAACATATTAATTAGTAATTCATACAAGTTGGTCAATTTATTTTTCTTTTGGCTAACAAAGTGTTTTATGGAAATAATGCATTGTGTGTTAAATGTAAGAGTTCCCTTTCAGCATTATAGAATTCTAATATAATTCTCATTTCTAAATATGGTGATTTTATATAAATTTTAATGATATTATTCCATTTAATGCAATATATATATATATATATATATATAATTTATGAAAGTCTTTTCTCTCTCACGTAAATATATAATGTAGGTAGAATTCTCATCTCTAGCCTACTATAGAGGAAGTAGACTCTCATTATGAAGCTTAGAATTGAAAATATGCTGCAACATAAAACACATATAATATATAAATGAATATCAATTAAAAATTCTAATAATATTTTATATTTATTTTCTTAAAAAACTTACCTCTTTCCTCCCCTATTCCTCAAAAATGGAAAATCATGAATATGGTACTCATAATCATTATTTTGATTTAAGACAAACTTAACGAAAATACCATATTATAGATACCATAAATATCTTCACATATTTCCTCTTATAATCTGTTGATATAATCAAATTTGGGATATGCAAGTTTTGAATTGTTTTGGAAAGATTGAAAGTCAAAATTTAAATCTATATTTACATTAATGTAATAGATATCTTTTTAGAAGGAAATTGTAAAATACACATACTTAATGGAAAATTTGTGTGAAATATGTATTTATAGAAATATAAGAAGGATATACTTCCCTCATGAGTAGATAATTTTTGGAGGATCATAAAATCTAAATATAGTAACACAATAATTTTTTTTAAAATAATACCAAATACATCTTTATGTATTAAATATTACACTAATCTAAAAACAAGAAATAATGTAAAACTTAGATTTGTCATGCTTTAGTTAGTATATTTGTGGTATTTATCGTCAATTTGGTAATTCTAAGTTTCCATAAAGAAATTATTAATACATTAGCATGATGATACTAAAGGGCTCAAATAAATTAAATGACTTACTAAATAGTTTCAGAATAGGAAACATATGTCAAATTTATATTATATACATCATAATTAGACTACATGTCAAATTTACTTTTTCTAGTCAATGTTTTTTCCTTAAAAACTATAAAAGAAAGGATAAAAATATTAGTATATAAGGGAGTATTGTTGCTTCTAGTTGGATTGTATTTTCCTAAAGTACTTCTATCACACTAAATTTCATATCCGCAAAATGAAACCAGTTAGACAACAACCTTTGACTCTCTTTCTTAGTTCTATACTATCTTTCGTCTCCTTTCTCTGTTCACAACCCTTTTAATTCAGGTTCTATGCGGGAGGTTTCTCATGATTTCTCTTCTCTTCTCTCTTTGATATTCTTCCCCTCCACCATGACAATGAAGCAACACCACCTACCACCATGATACCCTCTTTTGAAAGAAGCAGGAAGCACCATCAACGCATCATGTTTGCAATGCACAAAGCATGTTCCACTAGCTTTGGCATTTGTCCTTGGTTCTTTTCCTCTTTTTAATGGACTATTCAAAAAACTCATTGACAATATATGATGACTTGTGCAAAAGACCTAAGAGTACCTGTAAGAAGCTACAACCACCCCAACCATTGACCTACAACTCAAAGAGTTTGGAGACTACAGACATCTTGGATTCATGGACACTACAAACTTGAACCAAACCCTGAACCTTACTTGATCCCTTTGACCTATGTTTTGAAGCCAACTACTGATTTACAATCATGTCTTCTTATTCAACAATGATCAAGAATACAAATATCTTACTCCATGTGACTAGTCAATGATTAACCCTATTTGCGTATGAGAAAATCATGAGTATATTTGGTTAATGCTAGTTGTAACCCAACTTGTTGAAGATCAGACACCTTTACCTCTAAGGAAAAAGGTTAGTATTCTCTAATCACTGTTTGAATTCACTAAGAATTTAGTTTAGATAAATGACAAAAATAATGAAATATTGAGACCCTAATTCATAATATATGATGAATACATGTTTTAGTGTGACCCTTACCGTGATCTTGTGGTGGATTGGATATTTAGGCTTTCTACTATTGTATGTTGCATTTCGAAATCATATTAAGCAATTTTGATTACTCTCTATTGATGTATGTTGCATCTCTTTATGAGTTATATTGAGCAAACACCTAAGTTCTCTCTCTCTCTATCTCTCTCTCTTGATGAGTGAGCATATTCCTGATTATCTAGATGATACTTATATGACCAACAAACTTTCCCATGTGAGGCATCACTTGTTTAAATCGTGAATATTATTGAATCTATTTGATATTCCTATTTTCTTATTATTATTTCATGATTTGGTGTTGATGCCACGAGAACCTATGAATGAAGGTCCTCTAACCTATGTGTATAAAATATTGATATGATATCATCCTCTTTAGTTGAATCAAATTGACAATGACTGGAATTTGTTCTTGCCATTAGATTTTATGTGTGTACAAATAGACTAAGTTTATTTATAGTAGCATGTACATCTATACTGCCATAATATTTGAGTGCGCCTTTCCACCCAATTGTGCCCTTTCCACTCATATTATATATATATTGGGTGCGCCTTTCCACCTGACTTAGGCTTGAGATTTCGTGGGTCTCAACCCTATATAAAAAAAACTAATCCAATTGTTTTAAATTCACTGATAATTATTTTTTAATGTTGTTATATGGCAAGAATTAATTTTGTTAATCATGTCTTTTTTATTAAATGCCTCATATAGTGACTTGCTAAACTTTTTTTTTGATATACAACTGGATGGTACTTTTCTTCTTGTATGGGAAGTCTTTTCATATTTGATGTCCTTTTACTAAATTTCTCAATCCATATTTTATGAGCATACCATTTTTTGTGCTGACAACATCAATTTTGTCTTCTCTTGTGGGGTATGCTTCCAGCCTCTTAGGTAAAGAACATGGAAGACTTGATGGATGACATGGACCTGACTTAGAGAAGCTGACTCTTGAGAGATAGACTTAAAATAGTTTGACTATCCCTTTACATAAATTTTGAAGTTGTTCTTCATGTAATCCCCTTAATGGGAGATTCTTTTGTAATTTGATCAATTGAATATAGTCATAATGTTTTATTTCATTGTTTTACTTTAATCATTTTGTATACTATTATATGAGGAATGAAAAGTTTACACCTGTTCCAGCATACTTAATAGTGTGTTTGGATTGGATGGATTTATTCCTCAAATGTTAGTATGGAGTGGATCCCCTCCCGGGTCCCAATCATTACAAGATGGTATCAAAGCCATGGTAGTCAGTTTCTGACTATATCAATTTTGTCTTTCATATTAGAACTCTTATCTTACTTAGTTACCCTTTAAGTGAGATGTTTACTCTAAAATTGACCTATTATTTTCATGAGATGATGAAAGGTCAATCTAGAATCATTTGAGGCACACATATGAATTATGAATAGTAAACCCTTTTGATATGAGATTCTAGTTGCTCATCTACTATAATATAGGTATTTATGACAAGTATCTTTGAATATAATGGGGTTTGACTTGAGGATGGAATTAGGTAATGAGGAGGTTGGATTACTAGGATAAGGAGATCTTATATGAAACAAAAAGTCGTGACTTGGTTCTCGTATTGATTTTGGTACCACCTTTGTTTTACCTCACATGATTTCTAACTGTCAAAAAAGTATTTTCCATTATACTATTATATGTACAATCAAATATTATGAATTTTATTGATGTTTTCGAAAAACAAGTCACAATAAAGAGATGTATGAAGTCTTGATAGAGAAACTCCAGAATTAAAATATTGATCCCTAGTTTTGAGTATTCAAGAATGACTACATAGATGTGGATGGTAACAAATGTTTAGTTGATCTACCCTTTTGTACCCTATTACTTTTGGATGTTGATGTGAAGCTTGGGGTTGTTAGGTTAGAACCACAAGGACCTAACAAGAGATCCTATGTGGCTATGATAAGTTAGTTGGATGCATGATCTGTGAATGACATAAACACCTAAAATATTCACAAAGAAATGATCCATAAGTGACGTTGATACCTTGATGTTGTTTAGTTTGTCTTTATAGGTTAGACTTCTAGAAAGTATTGGTGATAAGATATGGATGATGTAATTTCGATGACAAAAACCTTTTAATGGGTGGAGTGTTGTAATGTACTAAAATTTAGGATCTTATCATATTTTATGATTAGGAGATTAATATGCTTGGTTCCTTAGATTTGACCAAATACGGATAAAGTCATGCCTTAATGTATATTGTTAAAGAAAGTAACATGAATAACTTAATGATAATCTATTAAGGGACACAACATATAAGTAGCACAAGGTTCTACAATCAACCACATATTTATTTGTGTTCTAACATAAAAGTAAATTTATTAAATAAGTCACATATGTTTCCTTTGCTAACTAATATACATATAATGAATGAAATATGTTTAACAAGAAGTATAATTTGCTTAATACACATACTAGAATAATAACTAGTGTTCCTCTATCCATAAATATGAATAATGTACACTTATCTAAATATATATTGAACTAAGGGACTTAATATGATAAATAAGCAAAATATGGAAATTCGTGCATAATAATATAAATAAATTCTTTTTGTAAATGTATGAAGATAATGAGACTCTAAATAGTAAATAATGATGTAATGTTATAATAATATAATGGTAATAATCCCAAAACTCTAAATTGTAGTAGAAATCCTAAAAGGAAAAGATAAAGACGTTAAAAGTTTGCTTCAAGTATGAGACATGTTATATATATATATATATATATATATATATATATATATATATATATATATGTATGTATGTATATATATGTATGTATGTATGTATGTATGTATATATATATGTATGTATATATATGTATATATATGTATATATATATATATGTATGTATGTATACATATATGTATATATATGTATATATATATGTATATACAAAACTTTAATTTTTAATAGAACTCCTAAAAAGAAAACATATATACATTAAAAGTTTGCTTCAATTATAAGACATTATATATATATATATATATATATATATATATATATATATGTGTGTGTGTGTGTGTGTGTGTGTGTGTGTGTGTGTGTAATATATAATATAGAAGCAAATGAGAGAACTAGTTTTCTCCTTTATTTTTTCTAAAATGTAAGTTTCAAATTGTTGAAAAAATTGACACACTAGTACACTTTTGATCCTGGTGTCACCTTTTCTAACGCCAGTTTTTAAAAAAACTGACACTATAGGCATATTTTGTCGGTTGGTATAACACAAACGTCACTATTGGTCAAGTTCTTTTGATTAATAAAAAATATTGGATATTGCTTTTATTATAAGGGTTAGTCGCTTTGTGAAGAACTGATGTCTAAGATAGCCTGTGAAATTCATTTTTTTTGGAAAATTTTGATATAGGCATATTGCATAGATAGCAAAAAATGACAAAAACACCCATCCTGTAAAATAATTTTTGCCTCTAAAAAGATTATGTCATCAGTTTATACAATAGAAATCGAAACCGTAGGCAAAATACATTGCAAAAAAATTTGTCTCTAAAAAACCTTTATCGTCGTTTGTTTGCTAAAAGAACTGAAGATAGAGGGTTCTCGCCACATGCCTTGCAAAAAATATTTCCCCCAAATTTGCATATGACGTTGCTTTTTGGTGGGGAACCGATGCCTAATGTCTTAGCATGGTTGGAGTTCTTTTATTAGGAATAAGTACATGTGGCTTTGATTTTTGGAAGATAATTGACACATATATTGAAGTATGTCGTCGGTTTTTGGAGAGCAACTGAAAACTAAAGTCTTAGCAAGGTTGGTACTTTTTATTAGGGACCAGTACATGTGGCATCAAATTTGGTGGAAAATTGACGATATAGGTTGACTTGTGGCATTGGTTTGTCAAGGAAAATGACATCTGAAGTCTTAATCATCGATTTTTTGCAAAAATTGATGCCTCAGTTCCACTTAACAACACCCACAAAATAGAATAGATTTATCCTCATTTTATGTTTCATTAGGCCTTTCTTCCTCACTCAAGTGATTTTTCGCCTTGGTTTCTATTGTCGTTGTTGTGTCATTGTGCATGTGTTGCTGAACCACCGTTGTTGGACATCATCATCGTCGTCGTCACTTGTGTTGTGTTGCTGAACCATGCCCTCGTCGCCTACGTCACTTGTGTTGTTGTGTTTGACATTGTCATCACTGGACACAATGTTGTTGTGCTATGCCACTATCGATACTTGAGCCACCGCCGCTTGGACCTTGTGTTGTTGTTCTAAGACACCACCACCGACTATGCTAGACACCATAACATTTGAGCCACTTGTATCACCAGCTCTTCAAGGAATGTTTTTTCTTCTTTTTTTAGCTACATTTTTATATAACTGCTTGTATAATTTGGTGAAATGTAACTAGAATTTTAATACCTAAATTAATATCAATTGAATGATGAAATGTGACTAGGATCCTTAATTTGAAAATTGGATAAATCATACTTGTATAGTTAGATTCATGCATAACTATTTGTATAATTTAGTTTATTATTCAATTTGAATGTTGTATGGATAAATAATCACACCTAAGAATTCATTAAACTAAATTGATGTATATTACCTAAATGAGCTTGATTTAGACTGAATTTTTTATATTTACCTCAATTCCAAATCATAAATCCTAATTTAGACATATATCTCATTGGCCTAGAAACCCGTCCGAGATTTACACATTAGGAGTAAATGTTGGATAGTCCCTGGTTTGTGACTATTCTTGAACACTTAATGTAACATCCCTGACTTGGGTTATGGCCTAATCCTAGAATTTTGGCTTAAGTAAGTTATTTACAGGCTTGTTTTATCCTTTTGAAAAGGAATTAAGACTCTTTGTGAGTTTAATTTTCAAGTTCGAGCTTATTTGCAAACTGTTTGTGCATTATATGATAGTTTGGGTGTAAAGTACAATTTACCCAAGATGAGGGGTTATATTAAAAAATGTCACATGTTGAATGTAACTTAAGTGTTTTAGCATCATAAGAGAGAGAATTATGCTAGGTGGTGGCTTTTGGAAAGCCTAAATTCCAAGTTAGAACTTGTTTGAATAATGCTAGTGCTTTGTGCACCAATTTTGGTACAAATTGTAATTTACCCAAAATGTAGGGTTGATGTGCAAATTACCACTTCTAGAGTGTCCATACTCCCTCCTAGTATCATATAGAAGATAGAGAGAAGGAGACACCATGTTTGAATCATCTTTGAATCATCTTTGAGTGATGGTACTCTTGGTGATAGAAAGACCAAGAAAGGGTTGAATGTGAAGCCCTTATATGAGTTGTATCGAGTTGTAGACTTGTTATGAGAGTGCCTATCATCCAAGGAACCATAGAGGGAGTCTCATATCTATTTTTGAACTCTTGGATTTGTCCATGATAGGCTAAGCACCTCAAGGAAGTAATGTGTATCAGTTTGCAAACTTTCCTTAGAAAAGTGTATCAGTTTGTAAAATAAAGTGTTGTTGAGATGAAATACCTTACTCAACAAGATAACTAAGGGCCAAAATTTCATCCCTAGATTATCCCCAAGTGTTTTTCATGTCAACATAAATATAAGTGCATGCATGTACACGTTTCAACCATGCACGGACATGTGGCACCTAATAGCTTAAAATGATGACACCTCATATACACTCTTTTTTCATGAACCACAACTATATATACCATTCCTTTCACCTATTAGTGAAATGTTTTGAATCATACCACCATCTTTATCTTAGATATCATGCATAAAATCTTGGTGTCATTCACAGGTGAAGGAGTGTCATGCATATATCCTTGGTATCGTCTGTAGCAAGGTGATATCGGCCATAGTGAAGCGATATCGACCACCAGTGCATGGATATCATGCAAAGAGTGGTGAGGTATCGCGCATAGTGCTAAGGAGCAAGAAGGAGCTCAAGTCCTAACCCTAAGAGGAGTTGTAAAGATCATCTTCAACCTTGGGAACGTGAAGCTTTAGATCTTGGAGCTTTGAAGTTGTTCTTGAGGTGGGTTATATAACTTGAACCCAATTATGTTATTATTCACCTTCAATTCAGTTGAACTTGTTGATCTACTTTCAATTTCGAATTCTCTTGATTAATTGATGATCCTATTAGTTCCAAAAGTTGTTTAGGACTGTTGTCCATGAACTAGAACAGTATGAACACGAGTCTAGAGGTTTATGATGATGACATCATCATGGTCCAACCCGATATCGGGTTGAAGCACCTCTAAACTTGAGATGATGAGAAACCCTAGATTGTGAGCAACTCGATATAGGTGATCCAAGTACCCATCTCAAGCATGATATGGTGATGAGTTATACCTCATGGATGATATGAGTGACACATACACTCACCTTGTGCACGATATAGGGCAAGCACTCACCTTATACACGATATGGTGTCAAGAAGATACCCTAACCTGATATGGTAGCTCGATATGGTGTTAAAACCCAACATGGCAAAGTGAAACCCGATATGCTTTGGAAATCCAAACCTCTATTGGTTTATACACTTGAAATGGATTAAAATAACCTGTTATTTAGTCTATCATTTAACCTATGGTGAAGGATAAACCAATACCATGAAGGTTTGATAGGATATGAGCATAAGGGTCTAACCCGATATGCAACCCTAATGATGCCACAACCCAATATGGAAGCACGATATGGTGATGAGGAAACACCTTAGGAATGATATGGATGCTCGATATGGAAGCATACACACACCTTGATGTCCGATATGGTGGAAGCACATCAATCCAACGTACTTGATTGAGTGACACATGTTGTGTGTTATGTCAAATGATACATTAAGATGCAAAGAGTTTAATGCATTTTGATAATTGTGAGCTAATGTACCTTGAGAGGAGAATGAACCAACTTAATAAAGTATGATGCAATCAACATCCTAGCGAGGATGAGAAAGAAACTTATACTTGTATGATAATCATGTAATGAACATATATTGATACTCCTAGTATGAATGGAGCATGAATTAGGGTTTGATCTTTTATGATATGATCTTGAAGCCCTAATCGGTTAATAAAGGTAAATCTTAACCCTAATCATGGGTGGCGATATGATTTGAAACCCTAATCGGTTAATAAATGGAAACCCTAACCCTAATAATGGGAAGGTTGCATTTCTCTTGTATTGCATGGTGATGATATGTATTTGATATTGTTGTTATCATGAAATACTAACCATGTAGGTATCATGAGATGATGAGCATAGCTAGGTATGAGCTATGATGTTTTATATGATACATATTAAATGGTCTTTGTGAGCTATGTGAAATACTTGTGCAACAAGTATAATGTATACCTTGGTCTGATGACCTAGAGATAATGGTTACCTGATAAGTGGTAACATTATTCAATGATGAACTAAGGGTTTTGAATACACAGATCTAACAATCTTGATGATGATAATGTTAGGGATGAGAATTCCCATTAATGTAATAAGAGATTGAGATCCTAAGTGTTATATGTGTTCCAAAGATCATGAAAGTAATTGATAAACATATTATACCTTTCTTTGTAGCATATAATATAATTCTTGCTTGCAACTTGATTGATGCTAAAAGATACTGTAATACACTTAATTAATCAAGTGGAATCTTATCATGTAGTTGCCCAGACCATAGATCCATTCAATGCCAGGATTTGTTGAATGGTGAAATGAGTTTAACTCAGTATACATATTGTTGAATATGTAATCTTCTTTATATCGGGGTTGCTCAGTGGACTCCCCAACTAAACCATGAAAGCTCAGTGGTCTTCCTAATGAAAAATAATCTGGGAAAGCTCAGTCTTCTTCCCGAAGAGAGTGCATGCTACAGCTGTAACTCTATAGCGAAGATACCAGTATACCCTGGTAAGCTAATTGCAGTTGACGCAAGATGTCCTACTAGTAGTCTCGTACTGACCGAGATGGGTGAGGTCTTGGCAGCGGGCTCGTCCAGTGACCTTGTATGGTACCGATTTTGACTAAGCGATGGTCTATTAGAGCATGAGCGGTATACTTCATCTCCTCTGGGCATAAGTGTGATTGTGAACATGTAATCAGCCGTGTATATTATTTGCTTAAGGTATGAATATGAAAATATTGGTTGATGCTTCATTAATTTTATAAATCTTAGTTGATAGATGTTATACATGTTCTTCATATTCCTTATAAAGAAAATAGATGATCTATAGCTCTGTCATGGATAGATGAACTACTTTAACATTGCTATTGCTTTGCACTGCAATTAAATAATGATTAAACATGCTTATTTACATAAAAGATCCTCTGCTTAGTTTTATACTATTTACTGTGATAATAATATTGTTGGCTGAGAGTTATATCTCTTACTGGGACAATAGTCTCACCCCATGGGTTCCACAATTTTTAGGTGGACGTTCACGAGGAGTTAGAGACCGTACTGCATAGGAAGAACAATATCAGCAGGGACAACAGTAATAACTCAGGTTGAGTGTATTGTATGTCATGTCTTGTAGATAGAAGTCATATGTGTCGTCTTTGTACTCTCAAGTCTTTGGGAGATAGTACATAGTGGTTTTATGAACGACCTGAGATTTAGGCTTGATTGCCTAGAGGTTTTATGTTGCTGATATATATGTTTGAGTAAAGCAACTGGTATTTGTTATCCTCAAGATGATATGGTACAATGTATGTACAATATGAACCATGATGTATATAAAGTCTTAGTTCTTTCATTAAGAGTTTCCTGGAAGAGGATCTCTTTACAAAATGGTTTTAATTTTTAGTGATTTTGTTAATCTCCTGCTTATGGTTATTCCGTGATTATTACTGGTGACAACTTGATTTGATGTCAGATCATCTCACTTAATCTCACATAGGATGTAAGTGTATAATGTGTATTCGGTTTTCAAGATGTTTCATTAGCACTTCCCCATTTGTTCTCTAAGTACATACGTAGGTGGGTATTTTCTCATCTACATCAGCGTACTTGAAGAACACAATGATATGCTGGAGAGATATTCTTGAAAAACGAATACACATTATACACTTACTAGTTGATTAGGTGTTCAAGAATGGGATATGTTATACATATTTATTAATAAACCCTAAACCCTAATCTTTAAACCCTAATCTCTAAATCTTAATCTCTGAATACCTGATTCAATACTCATTTTTCTATGATCATAGAATCAGTTGATCATGGATATCCATTTCAAATTGTAGCACTCCAGAGTTTATTACTGGTCTTGATCAATTTATAAGATTTGTGGAGGAACACATGAAACAACCTGGGGATAGGTTCTATTGTTCGTGTAGGAATTACAGTTACAACTTGAAAGTCGACACTGTTGACAAAATCAAAAGTCATGTCTTGTGTAATGAGATTGTACATGGTTATATAGAATGATACTGACATGGAGATATTCCTACTATGAGATCAATTGATGTCGATAGCAGTACATGTGTTGAAGAACAAATTGTCGAGAATGGTGTAGATGTGAAAGAACCAATTCTAATAGACATGATTGATGTGATTATAGATAGTTGTGGGGTAATTGTACTGATCCACTTTCCTTATTTAGAAACATTATGCATGATGTTGATAGACCATTATACTAAGGTTGTACTAAGTTTACAGAGCTGAGATGTGTTGAAATTGTATACTCTAAAAGATAACAATAGATGGAACAACAAAAGCTTCATGCTCTATTATCTTTGTTGAAAGAAATTTGTGACGACTAGATTCTAGCAAACAACATGATTGGAAATCATTACACAGTTGATCAACAATTCAAATATTACATCAACATGTTCATTTAAGAAAATTGTCTCGAAGGGACTACAAGCATGCAACAGAAAATATGGTATATGCTAGACAAAGGGCACCTAGCCATCCTCCTAGATGTTCTCATCCTCCCCCTAGAATTCTTCAGGTGGTGCTTCCTCGGGGTCTGTCTGTGAATTCCCATATCTAAAAGTTCTTGAAGTCATTTCTTCAATTTGGCCAGTTCAGCGAGTGCCATTTGATAAGGAACTTTAGAGATGGGTGTAGTTCCTAGTAGAGTTTCAATGTTGAATTCTACTTTTCTATCAAAAGGTAGACCCGGAAGCTCATCAGGAAAGACTTTAGGAAAGTCATAGACAGTCTCTATATCTTCCATCTTCTTGGATTTGGATTCTACCATGACTGCGGTTAGAAATGTCTGACACCCAAAATTGATGTCATTTTGAGCTTTCATGGCAGAGATAAGAACTTTTTCAAACTTCCTTTTACCAACAATGGTGATCTAGATCTTGTCAGGGTGAGTGATGTACACCTTCTTCTTCGTGCAATCTAGCACTTTGAACTGGGCTAGCCAGACCATCCCAAGAATGACATCAAAGTCTTCCATCTTCAATAAGATGAGGTTTATAGGAATATCTTTTCCTAAGATGGTTATGGAGATCAGGGAGGTTTTTTGATAAGTGGTCTTAACTCGACCACTAGGAGTGATTACATCCAAGATAAAGCTCATATAATCTACTTTTAACTTTAAGGCTCTTGCTAAATTTTTAGAAATAAATGAATGTGTCAAACCTGAATCAAAGAGAGCCATTAAAGACTGACCCATAATAGTGATCATATCTTCAAGTACTTCATTTTTGTTTTCGACTTCTTCAGCAATGCATGCATAAACTCTTCCAATCCTCCGATCTATTGACACTTGAATATTTGTTCCTAATTATTGTTGACTTGGTCCTGGTACAGTCTGACCTTGATTATCTGGGCAAGGGTGTCATCTCGGGTCATGGTAGTCAATATTCCTATATCCAGGCTTGTAATAGTTAAAGCAAACTAGATTCAGATATCGACATACTCCTCGATGTGGTTTTCCACAATTGGTACAGTGAGGACTAGTCGACTTCTTGAAAGGTGATTGAGTTGAAGGTTGTGTAGGAGGTCATCTTTTGTTATTCTTATTCTTGACTACTTCCATGATTATTATTATTATGTCAAGGAGAATTGTAGGACTGTTGCGGATATCCACTCAGTAGCTATATCTCCATGCATTGTGCTTTTGTGACAATTTGTTCAAATGTCAAGGGAATTTGTGCTGCTAGAGAATCACTTAGTATCCTTGTAAATCCATCCTTGAATATTTGTATCTTCCGTTTCTCTATCAATCTAGTAGCATAACACTCCATGAGTGTGAATCGTAGAAGATATTCAGACATAGAATCACTCCCTTGTCGGATTAAGTTGAACTCTCATTCCTTCCCTATCAAAGAAGAAACTGGTATGTACTTAATCCTGAACACTTCACAAAACTCACCCCAACTCAAGCGAGAAATGACTTCTGGCTTGGTGTGGGTGAAGTTTGGCCACCAGACCTTGGTGGGTCCTTTGAGCATGAAGGTAGCATATTTCACCCAATGCTTGGTAGGACAGTCTATGCTATTGAAGATTTCCTCTGTCTCTAAAAACCAATCTTCTTCTTGTTCTACAATGTTCTTCTCATTTTCTCCTTGGAATTCATTGGGCTTCATCTTAAGGAAGTCAGCCAATGAGGTATCATTTGATGCATTTGATCGGTTGATGAAGCCTTCCATGGTAGATCCCAAAATGCCCCTCCAATACTTCAAGCCTCCCCTCAGATTTGGATGGTGGGGTTGAAAATGAGGGATCATATCCTCGTTGGGGATCATCTCGATGATGGAGTTCCATCCTCTCTTTGCGGGAGGACTCTCTTCCAAGCTTCTCAAAATCACCATTCAAATTATGCCTATAAGATGAGAAGATATTATAATTCTTTTTTAGGTTTGGATGGAATTTTTTGATGATGTTTGATGCCAGTTGTTGTTAGATTTGATACCATTTCATGTGATGACTAGATTCTAGAAACCAACATGATTGGAAATCATTGCATAGTTGATCAACAATTCAAATATTACATCAACATGTTCATTTAAGATAATTGTTCCGAAGGGACTACAAGCATGCAGTGAAAAATATGTTATATTCTAGACAAAGGGCACCTAGCCATCCTCCTAGATGTTCTCATCCTTCCCCATATAATTCTTCAGGTGGTGCTTCCTCAGGGCCTGTCCATGAATTCCCATAGGGAATAAGACCACACATGGACCAAAGAGAAAAAATGGGTCAGTCAAATGACAAGTACAAAACTATTATTTGAAAAGTAATCAAAGTATGCTACTAAATACCAAAAAATTTCAATGAGAATATGCAAGGAATTTCAAAATATAGGTAAGTATCAAATTATAAACAAGGGCTATAAAAGTTAACAAGATTATGTTTCAATATTCAAGGCTAGGAGTTCAAAATATTAATAGATAGCACACGTCAATGTCTATTTCATTGCAGAAGCCATATGATCTCTCCATGGGAGCGACAACACACCAATTGAAGTTTCCAGTATACAGAGGGACACCTATATTATTTCTCTGTGCAGAGTCATGGAAGCGTAATTCCACTTAAACCAGTGGGTACCAGCCTACCCTTTTCAATGTTTAAATAATGCGCAAATATTAGTGGCCACTCAAAGAGGAAGGATAAAGTTTAAAAAGGAACATCAAGCCAACCAACCTATCTAACCATGCATGCATTAAAGAGGGATATAAACTTCTCAAATAAGACTAGTGATTTCGTACCTTGACTTAAAGTCTATAAATGTTTGAGTATTCCAATTATCAAGCTCCAAAATCATTCAAGAAAGAAATATACATATGTAGACAAGTAATTGTCACTATTGGCATGGAATCATTCATTCCTATTTTTGTTGGAGTTATTAGTGACTAATTTTGCATTTTGGGTATTGTTTATCTAATTTCTCATTGTAATCATTGATAGGATTTTAGCAAAGCTAGATCCTATCATCATCTCATAATCATGTATAATTCTATATTGTCGTTTAGCGATGTACATTATTAGAATGCCATAATATTATTTTATCTTGTCAAGACATGAGTAGACTATCAATCTAAGGTTTTAAAGATTGGTCATGTCTGTGATGCAACCCTATTTTAGGGCTTCATCTTGTGTCTTTTACATTATTATCACATCTAAACATGTTAGATTACAAGTAATTTCACCCAATATAAAATATCATTTCAAATACACTTATGGCTGCTTTTTGCATATTTTTTTTCAGGGTTTTTGTACATGCATTGGATGTAAAGGAGAGAATCCTTGGGTTCTACACCCCGGGATTGGATCCAGACCTTCCTTGAGCACCCCTTGAATAGACAAAAATTGCTTCAAAGCAATTAGCATCCATATGAAGGAGTTTAAGGAAAAAAAGCAGTTGGGCCCTCACCAAGGGTTGTGGTACACTGCCACGGTCGTGGCCATTTCACCCAAGATCATAGAGAAAACACCAATAAGATTGAAGATTCATCACAGTCGTGGTCCACAAAATGACTGTGGCACATGGCACCCTACACGGCTGTGGCCATCAGCACAGCTGTGGCTGAAAATTATCGTCTTCCCCGTGGTATCCCACTACGACCGTGGCCAAGTTGCTCAAGATCATAGAGACAATCAAGCTACAGTAAGGGCGTTATCACGGGTGTGGTCTTCAGTACGACCGTGTTCAGTCAGGATCACTATGACCGTGGCCACTGCCACGACCATGGCTAGTAGAAGAACAACATGGGCTAGAGTGGAGAATGATCGAGGCACCTACCCTCTTGCATGACCCTACTCTGCACCACGACCATGTCACCATCCACCCACTACGATCGTGGAGCCCGCCACGATCGTGCCCATTCCACTCTTATAATGTCCACTCTCCAGCTATTTTCACCATGCATGTTCCACCTCCCATGGCCATACTAGCCCACACCCACCACGGCCGTGGTGATCACCATGACCATGGTGATCCCTCAACCCTAGCCATTTTCTCCACTGCATTTCCAACTTTAACCCCACTTACCCTAGTGCTTTCCCACCACCTATATAAACCAAGGTGGCAGCCACAACACTAGGTTACCCACTCCTTACCTACCTCTTATCATTCATTACCACCTTCCTTGCATTCAAGAGCTTCACCTATCTCCCACCTTTCATTTCCACCTCATTTCCACCCAAAACCTTAGTTTTCTAAGGTTTTCCACCATAATCCTCTATATTCTCATGCCATTTCCATCTTTGGAGGGACGTGCTTTATTCTACGGTATCTAGGAGGTGAAGGATAAGAAGCTTCCATGAGCTCCATGGCCTTCTACCTCTTTATTCTTTCCTTTTTGCTCTTTTGCATGATTATGTGCAGCTAAGCCCTTTGTGGGGGGCTGTTTGGGGTTACAATGATACTTTGATACCATGTTGGGGAAATATATCTTGTAAACTCTATAATTTCATTTTATGATGGTGTCTTGCTACTTCTATATTATTTTCCATAATTATTCTTGTGGTTTGTGATTAAAAACATAGATTGCTTGTGGTTTTGTGCTAGAAACCACCTAAGTCTAGGAAAAGATAGCATATGTGAGGCTATTTTGGGATTTGATCTTAGGTCCAATTAGTGGATACCTAGCTAGCACCCCATCTCCCCACACATATAGCCCTTTTTTTACCCCTAGGTGTGAGATCTAAGTAGTTAGGGTGAGATTGTTTAGTGTAATTTCCTAGGAATTTACTAAAAGCTAGATGGGGAGTAACGTGGGGTGAAATATCCTCACACCTACCCCTCATTCCTACCTTTGGCTCCCAATTACCCTAAGCCATCTCACTCTAGAAACCTAGATTAGCCAAATCCAACTAAAATCCCACCTTACCTTGAGCTAATTGATCTTTGTAAGGCTAGATAGGGGGTGCAAGGGTTTAGTTTCCCTTCCCACACCTTATTCTATCCATGGCCACCCAATAGTATAGGACGGTTTTGTTGCATTTGACTAGTCGTTTGGTTTAACAACCTAGAATGATTGATTAGGCTTGCATGATTTGTTTCCCCCAACTAATATGTCAGTAGCATTGCCCAAATGGGCCACATCTAATTAATATTGTTAAAACTCATCTTTCTCTCTTAGCTTGTTAATGCTAGCTTAGTCAATTTCTTTCATTGCCTCTTAGTTAATTACTTAGATTAGGATAGTTAGGTCTTGATTGAGTAGTTAGTGCTCTTCTGAGCTTGCTAAGTGTTAGTCTTGATAGTTAGTGATAACTTAGGCTATTAATTGCTCTAGTGCTTAACTTGCTTCATTAGTGTAACTTAGTGGTAGTCCCTTACTCTTGCTTAGTTAATTGTTTTGTATTGTTAATTAGACTTAATTTGTTTAGGGTAACTTAGGGTTTCAGATAATCTAGTTTTCCTCCATGCCTTGAATTGTTTGCAACATTAGAGTAATCAATCAAAACCAACAACAAACCCTAAAAACCCTACACTCCTCTTTAGGAACATAGCTCACACTAACTTAGCTCTATTACCCCCTCTCTCCCTATGGAACGACCCTTCTCTTGCCACTTATCTATACTACAACACTACCCCGTACACTTGCATGTAACATGTGATTGGTTTGAGTAAGTGTGTCGGATTAGGCCCAATATAAATTTTGAAAGATTCCTGTGTGTTTCCTTTGGTTGCATATAGTCACCATTTAGTTGATTAATGTGTGACCTTAGGAGAATCACACCAATCCGTTGTTCCTTCTATTGAATCAGTACGCTACAGTACACACACACACACACACACACACACACACACACACACATATATATATATATATATATATAGAGAGAGAGAGAGAGAGAGAGAGAGAGAGAAAGAGAGAGAGAGAGAGAGAGTCAGACTAGAATACACTCAAGTGTATAGATCATAGGAATACACTCAAGTGTGTTTGCATATCAAGACTATTTTTTGCAAAATGTAAATCATTGATCTTCACGGTCATATTATAACTAGGCTACATACAAATTTTGAGTCCATTTAGATGAGTGTAAGTCACACATCCAAGGGCAATAAAATCGACGCAGGAAACTAATTTGAAATGCATAATTTTTTCGTCTTTATAACATGACCAATAAATGTCCAAATGTGCTCAAATTTTTTATATGAGCTATTCACAAGATGTTTAAGAAGTTCAACGGATTAGATTTTTGAAAAAAATATTGCATCATGAAAAACTACTTGGGTGTATTCTACTATGAATACACTCGAGTGTATTCTAGCATGACTCTCTCTCTATATATGTGTGTGTGTGTACATACCAATACTAAATTATTTTTATGATTATGAATCTTATAAGGTAGGTTCTAAATACTATTAATCTTCCTACACATTTATCCTAGGTGCGGTTCTAAAACTAGAATATGTAATACTTGACAGTGCAACATTTTTGGGACTTTGAATATACTACTATGCCTATTGTATCATATATTATGTATTAATACCCACTTCTTATTGTATTAGGATATGTTTATCGTTAGAAATCTAACACTTTCAGTATGCATACCAACAAAACTAGTGTATATACGTAAGCTATTTATATACACGCATACAGGGTTCAGCAATTTGCATGCATACACGTAGACGTGAACTATTGTATCCATGCATACACGTTCTTTCTTTATTCATTAGTTTGAAGTCACAATATACTCTAGGACTAGGATTATAGGACAGATTATTAGTGTGTATATTATTAATAATGATAATATATCTGATAATGATACTTTCCTGGTCGGTATCGTAGTTATATGTATGACGAGATTCAATGAAAGCAAGCAGGTCTACATGAGGTATATTTACGTTTGTGTCAATTGATCATGTATCTGAATAGTAGGATTATCTTCTTTTTGCACGTATTCCATCATTATTATGTAATTGTTCGCATTTCTTTAAGTCTTATTAACAAAGTAAAACTAGATTCAAAGTCGGCATAGGATCAAGAGTAAGGTGTTATAGACACTGACCGTTGGTTGCTTTGAACAAAGTCTATTCTTGATTAGTCTTTGGTCTACTCCTTGATCTAGACGGTGGATTCCTTTTTGGTCCTCACTTGCTTCCTAATGGCTTTCCGTAAGCCGCTTCACTGCGTGAGGGAGCAAACCAGAAATCTTCTGCAGATGGAGCCCCTTTCCTGAAGGTAAGCACGACCAGCAAGAAAGCAACTCAGTCTGGTCTGGTTTCTTCCTTTGCCTACTCGACTAACTGACCAGGTCCTCTCAGTGAAGCTGAAGACCCGGTTGTTTGCTGCTTGGTGGCAAGGAGGGAGAAGAAGACAAAATGCAAAGGGATTCTGGCTTTGTGGTGACCGTCAGCCATTATATGGATTATTGCTTCCTAGTTGATGTTATGCACTAGTCAAAAGACCTAGGGTCTATAGGGGATGGGGGTACAGGTACGGGGAGTAGTTAGGTGTATCACTTTGAATGCATTGGTAGGTGTAGCCGAATGTCCATCCATGCTCTATATTGTAGGTGGCAAAGACAGCCAAGGTGCATGTGTAAGGTGGAGTGCAAAATTTAAAGTGATTGGCATGGTCTTATTATCATATTTTCTTTATTTCACAACTATTAATATGTAGAATCTAAGATTCTCAAATTTTGACTATGTGTTTAATTTTATGTAAACTAAATTCTAAAACTATAAAGTCTCACAATTAATAATATATTTTCTTTGAAAAATCCAGGCACGATAATATACCGAAATCATATAGTTTTTTTAAGTTCTATTGATTCACGAGCCAATAGTTTCTAAATCGGGGTCATTTGATATATTCCAGATTAGATAACATGTTGTGATTCAATTCTTAAGTTTTGTTAAAACAGCTCAATGTGCTCAAATAATAAATGAGGTATGACCAATGAAGTTTAATTGAGGGATTGAATTATGTTCCAAAAGAGGCAAAATAATGTATTTTGTACCTTTTGGTCGAATTTGAGTATGTTATGAAATTCTTCTAGAAGGCAACGAGCTTCCAATCTCAAGTATGAACTAAAGAAAATGTTGTTCCCAATGTGAATGGTGGACAAGAAGATACATGCGTTCTTGAGAGATTGTGTATTATTTCAAAAGGACTATATCAATTTGAAAGGTTGTCCAAAATTGTGAGGCGTCAAGGTAGAAAATTATGACTTCTAGTAAGCCCAAAATTGGCTCTCATGCCAAGTTGATATGGTATCTACCTATTACACAATAGTTTCAATGCTTGTTTACCAATGCAATGACGAGATCCTACGACATGCGTCAGATTTCCTAAAATGGAAGAAAATTGATTTATTGTTTCCTATATTTGGTGTAGAATGAGGAACCTAAGACTTGAGCTTTTATCGATCGGATGAATCGAAACGACACATTAAGTAGCTAACATAGAACTTGTTCTGTTATGTTTGCTATATACAATCTTCCTCCCTTGTTGTGTATGAAAAATAAGTGTGTCATGTTGTCCTTATTGATATCGGCCCCCAAACAACCTAGCAATGATATTGATATTTTTCTTGGACTTCTAATTATGACTTAAAGAAAGTATGGGGAGAAGGTGTCATGACATATGTTGCTTCATGTAGAGAGACATTTTTTTCATGCTATGTTATTTTGCACTATTATTGACTTTCTAGCATATGGGAATTTATCTGGATACATAGTAAAATGATCCAAAGCATGCCCTATATGTGAGCAGAACACTAATTCAATGTGATTAAAATATGGCAGCAAGATTGTATATCTTGTTCATCAAAGATTTCTTCCAAAAGTTCATCCTTATCGAAGGTTGTGAAAAGAATTTAGTGGGTCAAATGAAGAACGAAGTCCCCCTAAACCAATATCAGGAGAGGTTGTCTATGAAAGAGTAAAAGACTTTGTCAATGCATTTGGAAAGAGATAAAAATGTACTATTCCCACACGAAGTGATAAATCTTTATTCAAGAAAAGGTCAATATTTTGAGATCTTCCTTATTGGAGTTCTTTGACAGTTATGCATTGTATCGATGTCATACATAATGAGAAAAATGTATGTGATATCATCATTGGTACTCTGTTGAATATACTAGATAAGACTAAAGATGACATCAAATCTAAAATGGACCTACGTGAAATGGGTATAAGGAAAGAATTAATAACATAAGTTAGCAGTGACCAAAAAACATATTTACCTCCTACTTGTTATACTTTGTCTAGAGAGGGGAAGAGAACTTTTTACAAGTGCTTGTTTAGTTTTAAGGTACTACAAGGATACTCTTCCAATATCTTTAGACTGGTATCAATGAAGGTTCTAAAGCCGATGGGTCTTAAATATCATGATTGTTACATGCTAATACGGAATCTATTGCCCGTGGCTATTAGGTCTATACTATCTAAACATGTAAGGCTTGTAATTATGAGGCTTTGTTTCTTCTTCAACACTCTATGCAACAAAGTTATTGATATTGAGAATCTTGATAAGTTACAAAGAGAAGTGGTTGTTACCCTATGCCAGCTTGAGATGTATTTTCCTCCTTCATTCTTTGATATCATGGTACATCTTGTTGTCCGCTTGACTAAGGAAGTGAAAATGTTGGGTCCTGTTTTCTTGCATTAAATGTATCTTTTTGAATGGCACATGAGTGTTTTTATAAGTGATGTTCAAAATCGTTATTGACCTGAAGGGATTACTGTTGATGGTTATGTGGATAGGGAGGTTATAGACTTTTGCAATGAATTTCTGAGTTGTAAAAAATCTCATGACCACGAAAAGAATATTGATCCATATTTTGGAAAAGGAACTATAGGAGCAGGATTGAAAGTAATTAGATGTGAGTTGTGGGAAAAAGCACAAGTGTATGTTTTACACAACATCGACGTCATAGATATTTATATTACAGAACATACGAATTTTATCAAGACAAAATATCCTCAAGCTAGCGCAATGTGGCTTGCTTGAGAGTATAATAGGACATTTATTATGTGGTTTGAAGATAAAGTCTTCCATCAACTATCTCAAATACCAAATAATTTTGCTAAAAATATAACATTGCTCATCTTTAAACCAAAAATGAATGTTATATCTTATGAAGGGTTTGACATAAATATATTTTCATATTACATAAAATGTCAAGATGATAAAAGTGTTGTCCAAAATAGTGTAGGGAAAGATGGTGACAAAGATGGCAATGAAAAAAATTTCTTTCCATATTCTCCATAAACGAGTGGGCTGCATCAATAACTATGAATAGAAAGGAAGGTTTGCAAGGCATATACTTGGTACTAGAGCATGTCATGTGACAATCCTTGCAGGGACTTGCTTCTTTCTCAAGAATCACTCAGACAGCTATCGGTAGCAGCCTTCTAGTATATCACCACGAATGACAACTAATGGCATCCTCCTAATGTGATGGTGATAGCCTCTACACCTATATGTAGTCCACATGGACCACCAGGAACTCTTGTCTTTCTACTAGAACTAACATGAAGGAGTTGTCTCTCGTGTTGTCAACATGCTAGCGTTGACTTTCTCCCCTTTGTCTATCTCTCCCTTTTATGGGTAAGATGCCTCTGGCTCTCACGTTAGCACAACATTGAGATTGGGAGACTTCTACTGAGAGCCTTGGGCACCCCCCTCTTATATAGGAGTGAATGGGTCAGGATTTTTACAAACCCTAGGATACGAGGAGATGAATTTCATGAATTTTCAGCTACTGTAAATCTTGAGTCGGTCGACTGGGCTCCCAATTGGTCAACTAGAACTCTAGTTGATCGAATGGAACATCCAATCGTTCAATTGGAATGTTTTTCTATTCACAAACATATTAGCTTTCAATGTGATGATCAATGCGCAACACAACATCATCATCAATCCTTGATCCAGTCTTACAGGTCATTCAGTCGGTCAAATGGACTTCTTAGTCATTCGACTGGACACTTCAGTCAGTCGAATCACACTCCCAATTATCCAATTGTCAGCCAATGTTGTTTCATTTCATTACCTAAACACTTTAATAATCAAGTCAAACCTTATTCATGAGTAAACTCCTATTCTAGGTGAATCCTATATGTGTGACCCTCTAGGTCCCAAGTCATGTTGGCAGTGAATGTCCATGACCAAATTATGACATCACAAACAATTAGTGGTATCTAAAAACACATCATTGCTACCCAAATAATTGAAAAGTTGGAGAAAAACTTCAACCTATAAGTGATCATATAGTTCCTTTATCTGTGATAACTAGATTGAACTCGAGGCATGGAATCATCATCCTCTAAATATTCAATCCATGTTCCTTGAACTAGAGTAGACTATCCAAGATGCATGACATATCATATATTGATTCACATGAGGACTCGTTTATCAAGTGGCCAAGATATCAACTCTACCAAGAGGGACAAATCCCATATACATCACTCAGTCAATCCCCATGTGGCATAACATACCTGAACATCAACTGTATGGTGACCTTTATCCAAGGTCACGTCAGATGGTGTCAAAGTGCATCAAACAACATGTAATGAGTGAAGGGACTTCAGGTCCAAGAACCACAATCACCACTATCGCTATGAGAGTTGATTCTGACTACCATGTAATGGTTTCCATGTATCATTCTCCAGGTGGGTCTATCTAATACAATGTTCTATAACAAGTACCTATGTATTTGGCTTGATATCACATATCATGACAAATGAGATTATGTCATCAATAAACACACATTCTAGTCTTATGCATTATTGTTATCTATATTATTTCTATAATAATATCCATCTAGGGACATAATAAGAACATATATACTCTTATCATACATATGATCTCATTGTTCAGGACCTCAATTGTGGGACCCGTCTCGGAGAAAACGAGATCAATGAATGCAAAAGCGATTAATTAGCAGCGGAATTACTAAAAAATCACTAAAAATTAAAACTTTTCTTAAAGAGGTCTACAAACTGAGAAGCACTTTTATAAAGAAACAAGGTAAGTTATTTACAAACTGATACATGAGCACATCTCTGTATATATCTCTTCTCGATAATCACAACATTAGCTGCCCTATTAAACAGTACAAGGCATTGTACAAAAATCTTGAGGCATTACGCCAAAATCTCAGATCTGTATTAAATCATCTACTGACTCCTAGGACCTGAGAGTACAGAGACGACACATAGGACATTCTATCTATAAGACTTGACAGATAGTGTCTCCACCTGAGGATCACTATTGTCCCTGATGTTGCTACTGCTGTTGTTGCTGCTCACCCATTCAAGGGTTCCTTCATCCTTAGCGTCTACCTAAAAAGTTGAATCCCACGGGGATGAGACAATTAAATAATTGTCCCAGCGAGAGTTATAACTCTCTGCCAGAAGCATTGTTATTACAAATATTTAAATAATATTGAGAAGTAGAATTATAATTATTTAACAACAGGCAATTCATTATATAACTGACTGGAATAGTATAACTTATGCAATCATTTCAATTATAACTTGATTAAATAGCAAGTCATATTTTTAATAAGGAATATGAAGAACATGTATATTACTTGTCAAACAAGGGCTCAATAAACAATGTATCATCAATCATTGTTTCTCGTAGTTCAACCTAAGCAAATATGCTACACGACTGATTACATTTTACAAACATAATTATGCCCTGAGGAGATGAGTTACACGTCTCATACTCCAACCGACCATTACGAAATCACAATTGGTACCATACATAGGTCATCAGAAGAGCCAGATTTCTATGACCTCATCTTCCTCAGTCAGTGTGAGGTACAACATGCAGGAAATCGCGTGTCTCTGCTATAATAGCTTTCCAGGGTATTCTGGCAACTTCGCAATTAGAGTTACAGTGGCATGCTATACTCTCTTCGCCATCGAGGGATTTCTTGTTTATATCACATCGATGCGGCATAAACAACATCATCGGGAGATTAGTGATACATTATCTCGGCATACACATGTAATGAGGATCGAGAGATTAAATGTACATCTCACATCAATTCCCTCATTAGGACATAAGGATATTCACGTCCATAACCCCCACATACTCAAAAGTATGCTCTCCAGGAGTTCCCTTAGGAAAACTTGTTTCACCATCATTTAACTTCTGACAATGATGGATCTATGGTCAGGGCTCTACATGGTATCATTATACTTGATTATTTAAGTACATTATAGCATTCTTTTATCATCAGGCATGTTTTCAAACATAAACCAATAAGGCAAATGCTATAAAGAAAGAGTACTAATTGTATCAAGTTCATTTCACATCTGGTTAACATTGGGATAACAATCTCTAACCATCTCATCATTATGATTCAAGATCATGGGTGTTCAAACCCTTAGATCATCAGAACACTGGTTACCAAGTAACATATTACCATCAAGTCATTTAATAGTATGAACATGATAGTAGCAATGCAGATATTTCTCATGGCTCGTATAGCCTATCAATCTCATATATTACCTCTCACTAGGCAACATAGCAAATCATTACTTTCAAAGCTTATAAAGTGCTTTCAATAAATATGGCATTATAGCTCTTACCTGGCTATGCTCACTATTTCATAAAGACCTACATAATTAATACATTTGATAATAGACACATTATGTTTTATATTAGCACATTACAAAACAAAGATAACTTTACTATTCAAGGGTTGTACCACTATGCCCTTACTAGGGTTAGGGTTTCCCTTTTCATTTCAATTAGGGTTAACCAACCCCTTTAGATTAATTAGGAATAGTGATTCCTCATTTCATAATTCAATCATAGAGTTTCATGCTTAAAAGCATAACTCAGAATTAGGGTTTACTGCTCACATCATCACATTACCCTAGATTAGGGTTTACTATTCATATCACATCACATTACCCTAGGTTAGGGTTTACTATTCATATCACAATGAATTAAGATCATACCATCATCATGCATTAGGATTACTTCCATTAATGTCCTCAATTAGGTTTATGATTCATTGGCTGTCATAATTAGGGTTTCATGATCTCATTATCATGGACCATACCCTAATTAGGTATTCATTCATATTGGGAGGCCCTTACTTGATTATCATTCATAAAATAAGTCTTCTCTCTCATCCTTATGTAAGTTGATGTTTGCATCACTCTTGATTAGACCAAGTCAATTCAATCATTGACCTCATGGGTTATGTCATTACTATTTTGATTACCAAAGCTTACTTGTTCAAAGAGTACTAACCACTCTATCCCATCAAGGGTATATTTGTAATGATAACCACTAATTATAACATGCATTAATCAACTAATTATTTGGTCCCTTAATCACTTTAGGTATCTATGAGGTTTAGGTTAATCAACCATTAAACCATCTTGACCACTAAGGCATTAAACGATGTTGACCTTTTTAGACCTCAAACGGTCTTGTACACTAAACCCCCAAACGGTCTTGGACAGACCTTGAAACCGTTTGGTGTTGAAGACCGTTTGGTCTTGTTGACTTTTGAAACTGTTTGGTAAAGTACACACTCAAGACCGTTTGCCCAAGATGGGGTGAAGACCGTTTGGTCAAGTTTGACTTTGAAACCGCATGGACAGAACCGACCTTGAAACCGCATGAGACTAAATGGTTTGGCATCGTTTGGTCCCAAACAGTCTTGAGACCATTTGGACCCAAACGGTCTTGAGACCATTTGGTCCAAACCACCTCAAAACTGCAAGGACCAAAAAAGTGTCTCAACCACTTCAATTGAGTTAGGGTTTCCAATGTTGAACCCCTTAATCGATCATGTACTTGTTATCCACTCATCAATTGAGTCAATTAGGTCAACCCTAAACTGATTTGACACTCAATTGACCCTCAATTGATCATCAATTAGGGCTTGGATCAATTGGATTAGGGTTTGGAATCGATGACCCTTCAACACACTTCAATGTGAGTCTAATTGATTTGAACCCTTTGACCCATCATCCAATTTGGTCATGACCTGACCCCAAACGGTCTTGGGATCATTTGGATATCCTACAAACGGTCTTGAGACCGATTTCTCAAGTCAACATCAAAAACCAACTCACCCAATCAAGGTTTGACTCATTGTATTGATCATTAGGTCAACAATCAATACACTTCAACTTGTTACTTTTAGATTTTCAACCACTTGACCATGGTCAACCCTAGACCTCCAAACGGTCTTGGGTGACCCCCAAATGGTCTTGGGATCATTTGGATATCCTCCAAACGGTCTTTAGACCGTTTTCCCATGATTTTTATCAAAAACCTAAGTCATTCAATTAGGGTTTGGATCCTAGGTTTAGTCACCAATTCAGCAATCGATTATTCATCAACTTGATATCATTGGATCCTCAATTGGTCAACCCTACTTAACCCTAGACCTCCAAATGGTCTTGGGTGATCACCAAACGGTCTTGAGACCGTTTGGGTGATCCCCAAATGGTTTTGAAACCGTTTGGGTCACTCAACCCAAACTTCAACATAATTAAATTATTGAAATCAGCAATTGACCCGATTAGGGTTTAGGTAGTTGATGGGCATTCAATTGATGAACCACTTGGAATTTCTTGATGATTTTTGGTAGGTAATTAGTCTACATTATTCTCAACAGTCATCCAAATGGTCAATGCCTGGTCAACATCTCCAAACGGTCTTGAACCATTTGCTTCCATGCGTTCATGTGAAACCGTTTGCATTCAAACGGTTTGAAACTGTTTGCTCCCAAACGGTTTGGGAAACTGTTTGAGCAAGGATTGGAGACTGTTTTCTAAAGTACTTTTCTTTGGATAATCATAAAAATTAATGTCATCATCTACTACCTCAAGAATAGGGGCTGTTCTTCATGGAAATGATAGCAAGAACACACAAAGGAGTCTAAAGAAGAAGTATAGCAACGATTCTAGGAAAGAAGGATGCATTAACAAAACTTAAGGGTTAGAGTTATAAAACCCGCCTCTAGGTCTGATATAGAGCTCCAAGCTTCGTAGCTTTAATGGTGTCTTGAGATCCAGTAGTTATCCAAGGTCTTTCCTCCACTTTTTGGATGAAGAAGATAGCTAGAAAGAAGAATCGTATGAAGAAAACCATGAATCCAACCTTGTTTTAGGGTTTTCTCCCAAGAATCCGAGGTAGAAGATGACCAAGACTTACCTACAGGTTGATCGTCCTACCTCTACTCCAGAGATCTTCCTTGGTCGGTCAAAGCAAGAAGATAAGAGAAAGGACTAAGGGAAACGATCCCTTGAGTTTATTGGAAAGATTCCTTATATATTTATGGGTCTTTTCAAAACAATAGAAAAAGGATAACTATTTCTTTTTATTCCCAAAAAAAAAATATCCACCAAGGCTTCCTCCATCCTTGGCCACGTTTCCCACCTACTAAACTCATGCAAACTCCTCCATTATCCAAGGTTTAAAGGAAAAGAAACCAAACATCTTAATAAGTTGTATATTAAAGAACCATTTGCTTAAATCTTGATTATTTAATATCAAGATTATCTTTTCTTCTTGATCATTCAAATGAGGCGCCCCTCTCATTTTCTTTGCTCAACTTTATGCCAAGAAACATGAGATATCCTCTAGAAGTGATATTTTACATGTTGGACCCTAGGTTTTGGGTAATTTGCATATTACACCAAAACTAGGTTTTAAAGCACAAGGATTGCTCTACAAGCTCTATCTTGATACCCAAGCTTGTGAAAATTGTACTACTTCATAATATACATTCTTATGATGTCTCAATATCATAGGAACATCTTAACATGTGTAATTTGCAAGTTAACCCCTCTATTTGGGTAATTTGCACTTTAGTCCATTATTTAACAAAATAATGTTTCAACATTATGCAAAAAGGACTAAAATTGAAATATAAGTTCTTCAAAAGCCTTAATTACATTTCAAAGGATAAACACAAACATCTAATCACTTATTTAAGAAAAACACCTAGGTTTATTACATAACCCAGGTCAGGTATGTTACATCAACCCATATGTCATCGAGTAATATCATTCTATTAGACATCTATCACAGTATACCATCATCTCATAATTGGACAAATATATAGATGAAAGATTGCCTATATTATTTTTTATTTTGAACTAATATCAGTAAGAACTGATTACAGGGTATCATGTACGCGGTGTTGTGCTTGAAAAAACAAAGGAAAACTTTCTAAATCTTATAAATATGAGGGTTCTAGAGAAGACAGGCAGGTGCTGAAGATCTAGTGTAACTCCGATTGCTTTAGGCACTTATTGGCTAGCTGATCAGCTAGTGTGTTTAGGTTGCATCTATAATGTTGTATGGTCTGAATGCTTATCTTCCCCCAGATATCTCAGATAGCTTGGAAGATGCACAAGTATTTGATCAGAGGTACCTATTTACCTATTATCCATTGTACACCATTCTTTGAGTAACTGATAAGTAGGTTTACTCGAAGAGAATGTTGTTCCATATAGCATAGTCCCTCTAGAATAGCCCTGAATTCTCCTTCCATCGGGTCTGACCCCGTCGTGATTTTGGTTTCCCCATGCAACCAGCTTCCTATTGTATCTCGAATAACAAAGCATGAGGATTTGAGGTTTTGATTATCATTGATAGTTGTGTCAACATGTATCACTGAGGAATGAGTTGGTAAGGCGATTCTTTTAGTGTAATTTGCAGTAGGCATCAACTTCGATTTGGTTTGGCTATGAAGTGTTGATTGCACTAACAGGGCATCTGCCTTACATCTAATTTCTAGAAGCTTGTTAGGTATTGGTTTGTTCTCAAAGACCTTGAGATTTCTATTCCTCCATATCCACCAACAGGTGATCGTGAAGATAGAGTCCCAACCTTTGTGTCCCCGTAGTGTCTGTAGGTTGTAAACAAACCAATCAGTGATCGAGTGAGAGCAAAATAATTGAGGTTCCTCTGCCTGAAGCAGATTCCTCCATATCTTTCTGACATAAGGGCAATCGTGAACTGCATGAATAGTAGATTCCTCAATTCCTGGACATCTAGGGAAGGAGCTATCTTGGGTAAGATGTCTTTTGGCACGCATCATGTTTGTTAGGAGTCGATCTCTATGTACCAACTAGATATGAGTTTTGACCTTTTGTGAGACTTGAAGCTTCCAAATAGTCGAATACTGACCCACATTGTTCGTGATTAGGTTATTGGTGAGAAGGTTGTATGCTGAACTAGTTGTGAATTCACCATCTTTGGTATGTATCTAGCTTCTACCATCCTCCCCATACGAAGTCCTGGGCGGAGGGGTGCTAGTAATTTCTCTCACCGTGTCACCGGTGAACCAGTATTCTAGGAAATATGTATCCCATGAACCATCATCAAGCACTAGACATGCCACTTTCATTTCAGTGAGCTCATTAGGGATGGGAAGGTTTGGTTTCATGGTTGGAGTGGTTCCCTCACCTATCCAGGCGTCTGTCCACACCTCTGTCTTCTAGCAAAAAACTATAGTTGGTCTTGAGTTGTGCTTTAGGATTAATCAAATCTATTACACGATGCCTTATTATAGTCTTTATATGACTGTCTCTTAGGGAATACATACCAATAGACTCCCACTTTCACTTAGAGTCAATCACCCATTAATTTAATCCCAAGTGATCTAATATGACCTTCATGCTTCTGCTATGAAAGTGCTTTTTTCAAGGGGTGTACAACATTTTTTTTAGTTGGTACTCTTTAAATTTTCACATCTCCTCCCTGTATGATCCCTCGTATGAGATGAAACTACCATTATATGTGCTTGGAATGTTGATTCAATCTTAGATCTTTAGCTTGTGAAATAGCTCCATTGTTGTCACAATACAACTCTACTGCATTGCTAATGCTTGGAACCACCCCAAGTTTAGTGAAAAACTTCTTGATCCAAATAGCTTCCTTCGATGCACGGGAGGCAACAATGTACTCAGACTATGTTGTAGAATCAACAATTGTTTCTTGCTTGGACTCTTTGAGTTCATAGCTCCATCGTTAAGGCAAAACACAAACCCATACCATGATCTAAAGTTGTCTTTGTTAGTTTAAAAGCATGTATCGGTGTAACCCTTACCTACCAACTCTTCCTCACTACCGTAGACAAGGAAATGATCTTATTTATTCTCAAGTACTTAATGATGTTCTTTACAGTAGTCTAGTGGACTTCATTGAGATCTGACTTATATCTTCTTGTTATGTCAGGGCATATGAGACATTAGGATGAGTACATAACATTGTGTACATGATAGATCCAATTGCAAATGCATATGGAATCTTAATCATGTGCTCCCATTCTTCATAAGAACCAGGGCATCAATCTCTAGAGATACTAACATGATGACACATGGGTAAGTTTCCTCTCTTCTAGTTCTTCATGTTGAACCTCTTCAGCACTTTGTTAATGTATGTGCTTTGACATAGGCCAAGAAGCCTTCTAGATCTATATAAGACCCCTGACCTAGCTTAGTTCTTAGTTGTGTTTTCTATGCTTAATAAGATGCTTGTACCTAAATATAATCTCTTGATATGCTTTAATAACATGTGACATGCTTATGTTTATAGTTTAGTCTTGTTTGGTTGATGTTTGAGCTAGTTATGCTTGTTTTGGACCAAGTTGCAATTTACCCATGTTGAGGGTCTATCTTGCAATTTGTCACATGTAGGTTGTACCTTTTGTTCCTTGGCATCATGAGAGAGAATATGATGTTGGTGGGCACCTTGTTTTTCCTTGGTTGATGAAGAAAGAAGTGGTGACACCTTGGATGTTGTTTCTAGGGTTTGCTCGGATGCCCTAGTTTGGTGTTGACGATATGTTGACCGTTTGAATTCTTGGCTTTTTAGGGAACATCCATATGTTTTCCTTGGCTTTAATCTCTGTGGTCAGTGGTGTTTTTATGGAGCCTCGAGTTCCCTTCGGTTGAATAAGGTTGGAACTCCCTTTTGGGTCAAAGATGACCTAGGGTTGTATGTGTTTGGTCGAATGATTTGTCTTCGACCATGAGCCTTTGTGGCCATGTTTTCCTTTGAGTGATGGTCATCTAGGACCAAGTGAGGTTGCTAGTTTTTCTTTTTTTTCACGAACTACCTTGCATGTATGGTTTTAGTGGTTGCATGGTTGTCCTTTGTCAGACAAGTGGCACCTATGTCCATGACACCCAACCCCTTTCACCTCTCTCCACCTTTGGGTATATGTACTTTTGCATCTTATCTCTCTCTTCTTGCTTGGATGTTGGCCCTTGGAGCTTGGTGGTAAAGAGGATCTCATCCTTGGAGCTTTGCTGGCTGATCATATTGCATGTGTTGATCCTGAGTTGGAGCATCATCTCTTATTGCTTTGTTGGTGATCTTTGATCCTTGGTAAGTGATTCAAACTTTTGGCTTCATTTCTTTGTAAAATCCTACCTCTTTCTCTTCTCTTGGTCAAACCCATGGTTCTCCATGGTGGCCTTTTGAGAAACTTCTCTCCATAGAGGTCGAATCCATGGTTCTCCATGGTAGTACCTAAGTGACGTGAAGATCTTCTCCTTCCTTCTTTGTCTCTCGGCCTACGGTTTTGGATCTCTCCTTTCCCTTTGACCTAGGGTTTTCTTCCTTTTTGAGGTGGTGACTAGCTTGGTCGTGGAGGAGATGAAATCTAGGTTCTCTCTTGCCTTTGGAGCTTCTTGCTTAGAGGTGGTTGCACCATCATCTAAGGCGGGTTATATAACTCTCTCCTATACTATTATTGCACTTTATCTTTTCTAGATGCAAAACTTATTCTTAAAACGTGATTACATGTTGTTGAAGATGATATGGAGATGTAGGATGCTTGCATGCATTTTAAGAGGTGGTTTCCCTACACCTTGGATCTATTTTCTCTCTTAGTGATGAAGATTTCAGATGTGTGTGATGGGTTGGAATGTTGGTTTTCCTCCTCATATCATGGTTGGTTTTCTCTATGATTTGGTGATTGGATTTCTAGGGTTTTATGTGATGATTGCCTTGATGTATCTCTCTCTTGAGATTTTGGTTTCTTGTTGGTGAGTCATCTACTTTTATCATGTTAGGTGAGTAGTTTCTCTATAAATGTTCTTCATGTTGTGTTCCAAGTAGTTGAAGGCTTGGTGATGTTGTTGGTCGCTGAGATGGCTTTCCTTAGTTTGGTTGCTTGACTTACCCTTGATCTTCAGTTGATGAGCTTGTGTTTTATGTTCTTTGGTCATAGACTTTGCTTTCTTCTTTCACCTGGGTATGTTTAGAATCTCTTCGGCCGCTAACCTTGGTGTTTACCTTCGACCATGTTGGTGTGTCTTCCTCTTCGGTCACAGAAGATGGTTGGCATTGGTTCTCTTCATATGCTAATGTGAGGGTAGTATCTTCGGTCACTTGCCTTGAGGATGACCTTCAACCATAAGAATATGTACTCTTGGATCACATGAATTTGTGACCTAATGCTCTCTTAGACCAATGGTAATCCATGGACATATTGTTCCTATGTGTGGGTGTCTAGTGATGGTAATGGTGGACTAGAAGTTCTCCAATAATGTGGGTAATAATGTATTTACAGTTTGATATTAAATGTTGTTTGGAAACCCTAATTAGTTACAATGTAAAAACCCTAACCCTAATATGGGATTATGATATAGTTTTCTACCTTATTTGAAGTGGTAATATGCAATCATGATGCATTTTCTCTCTCCTACTTGTATAACTTATATTTTGCAGGTTGAATAAATGTCATAGCTATTGAATGATATGGTGTGTTTGATATACACTGGGTGATGTTTATGAGCCTCATAAGGCATGCTGAGATTATGATGATGTGCAAGAATTATGTGGTTTGGGTCTTATGACCAGGAAGAGGCTTTATGCCTAGTTTAAGGTGATATTCTCCAGCTATGTGGTGAAGGATTACTATTCCCTAGTGATGTGATAATATTGATGGCCTTGTATGACATTAGTATTAAGAGATGATGTGATAAGCTCTTACTTCATACGTTTTATATCCTTTGGAGTTGTAGAATACCCTTATCTTTGTAGAGTTTGTTTAGGGTTTATATTTTGTAACTTGATTGATGCTAAAAGATACCCAATTGGCTTAATTAATAAAGTGACATTCTAATCATTTAGTTTCCATGTGCCATAGATCCATCTTCAGTGTCAATATTTTTTGGATAGTGAATAGGTTCTCCCTTAGTGGAAGCTCAGAATCGTATATTTTTTAGTATATGCATTTCACATGATTGGTTACGGTCATACCTTGGAAGAAGAATGGTCGAGGCCGTATCTCAATGATGTGATTCAGTATGTATATGATATATATTTCAAGATGGCTGCGTTCAGACCTCGGGAGGAGTGTGGTTGCGGTCGTAACTCAGTTTTCGTTAGTGTTGTGCCTATGTACCATGGCAGACTAGGTTGTTTTGTAGACTATGGTGGACTCGGACTGAATGAGGGTATGGGAGATCATAGGAGTCTAGATCCTCCTAGATCTTATATGGCACTGATTTTGACATAGCAGTGGTCAGTTGGAGCATGAGTGGTATACCTTATCTCCTCGGGGCATAATTAAAGACATAATATAGCCGTGTAGTGTGTTTGCTTAGGGATAAACATGCCTCACATTGGATGACCCTTTGCCTCATCTCTTGTACTATTTAGTTTACTTATAATGTGATAAGAGAACTCAAATGTTATACATGTTCTTCATCTTCCTTCTTAAAATATAAGATGTTCTACTGCTCAGTTGAAGGTATCTAAATTGCTTAGACAATGTTAACTGCTTTGCTTATATTATGTAGTTGAATCTGCTTAACCTGATAATAATGTTACTTTCCTTCTTTAGTATATATGTGTTTATAATTGTTGTTGGCGGAGAATTATATCTCTTGCTGGGACAATGGTCTCACCCTGTGGGTTTCCACATCTTTTTGGTGGTCATGCATGATGAGGTAGAGATTGTGCGGTTGAGGCTGAGCAGTAGGAGGAGCAGTAGTTGCTAAAGGTTGGATATGATGCTAGTGTTTTGTAGTAGAGTCATATGTGTCTTCCTTATACTCTCAAATCCTTGGGGGTGTTTTGTAGATGTTGTATATTGATAGGAATTTTAGCAGTTGCCATGGTTGTACATATATGATTTTTATATATGTGAACATGATATCATATGTAATAGGTTGTAGATAGTTGGCCAAGTGAGCAGTGATATGTATCATCTTATGGTATGATATGTGATATAGGTGGCCTCATGTGGAACCTGATGTAATATGTTCCCAATTTTGTGGTAATGTCGAATCAGTCATAATTTACCCTATTTTATGGTAATATTAGATGTTTAGTATTAATTCCGAACTTTGTTTTGAGTAATCTCGCTTATGTGGTGGTGGGTTGTCACAATATATCTCTATAGATATTGATTCCTAAGATATAGGATGCTTCATCTAAGTCCTTCATAGAGAATGTATTTTCCAACCAGGTTTTCACCATTTGTAAGGTACATATGTCATTCCCCATTAAGAGTATGTTATCTACATACAATATAGAGAATACAATCATGCTCTCACTAACCTTCTTGTAAACACATGATTCATCTTTATTTTGACTAAAGCCAAACTCTTTGATTGTTTTGTCAAATAGAAGATTATATCTCTGATATGCTTGCTTCAATCCATAGATATACATTTGTATCTTGCACACTTTATTTTCATCCTTTATATTTATAAAACCCTCAAGTTGTGTCATGTACACATACTCAAGCATATTCCCATTAAGGAATGTGGTTTTAGCATCCATCTACCAAATCTCAGAGTCATAATAAGATGTTATGGCAACCATGATCTTGATGGATTTAATCATGGCAACTAGAGAAAAGGTTTCATCATAGTAAAAACCTTGAACTTGTCTAAAAGCCTTTGTGACCAATCAACCTTTATAGGTTTGTACATTACCATCTATGTATGTCTTCTTCTTGAAGACCCATTTGTACCCTATGGGTTTTACCACTTCAGGTGGATCCACCAAGGTTCATACCTTGTTGGTATATATGGATTTCATTTCAAATCTCATGGCCTCAAGCCACTTCTTAGACTTTGGTCCCTGAACAACTTCTGTGTAGGTTGTTGGCTCATCATTAATGACCAACTCATTTCCTTCCTGAGTCATAAGAAAATTAAATCTTTCAGACTCAAGGCATGTCCTACTAGATCTGTGAGTTCCTATGTTATATGAGGAACATGAGATTCCACAATAGTTTGTGACTCTTCATGTTCCTTTTGTACCTCTATAGGTTCAATATTTTCTTGTTGGTCTCGAACCTCTTCGAGTTCTACTTTCCTCCCATCAATTCCTTTAGAAATAATTCCTTTTCTAGGAATACAACATCCCTGACAACAAACACGTTTTTGTCAGATGGAGTATAAAAGTAGTATCCTTTGGTTTCCCTAGGATACCCAACAAAATAACATTTATCCAATTTGGGTCCAAGCTTTTTAAGAAATTGCTATCTCACATAAGCTTCACATCCCCAAACCTTCATAAAAGATACATTGGGATGCTTCCCATACCATATCTCATATAGTGTCTTTTGAACCGATTTAGATGGTACGTGGTTAAGTGTAAATGTTGTAGTTTCTAGAGCATATCCCTAGAAGGAAGTTAGAAGAATAGTAAAGCTCATCATTGACTACACCATATCTAGTAATGTATGGTTCCTTCTTTTTGATACACCATTATGATATGGTGTTTCAGGTGGGGTTTATTGTGATACGATACAATGGTCTCTCATATGGTCCTCAAACTCTTGGCTTAAGTACTCTTCACCTCAATCAGAATGAAGTGCCTTAATACTTTTACCAAGTTGGTTGTGTACTTGATTCATGAAATCCTTGAACTTTTCAAGGGTTTCTGACTTATGTTTCACTAAGTACACATAGCCATACCTACTGAAGTCATCAGTAAAGGTAACAAAGTAATGGTAACCACCTCTAGTATGTGTTCAAAAGGGACCGCATACATCAATATGTGTGATCCCTAATAGATGACTCGCTCTCTCAATGTTACTAGTGAAAGGAGATTTTGCTATGTTTCCCAACAAACAACACTCACATGTCTCAATTGATTCAAGATGAAAAGAGTCTAGATAACCATCTTGAAGGAGTCTAGAAACGTGTTCTCATTGATGTGCCCTATATGATAATGCCAAAGGTATGTTTTGTTTGAGTTATTGAGTTTTAAACTTTTGGTATTTACATTATAAACATTTGTCTTTAGATCTAATAAGTTAAGGCAATAGGACATAGGGGCACTACCATAAAAAAAACTCATCTTTGGAATATAACATCGACCATTCTTTATATGAAATTTGAATCCATCCTTTTCCATATAAGATATAGAAATGATGTTTCTATTAATGGTAGGTACGAAATATCAATTCTCTAACTCTATTACAAGCCCACTGGACAGAGATAAATGATAGGTTCCAACTGCAAGTACAGAAACTATTTCTCCATTCACAACACATAGTTTGACCTCACCTTGTCTTAAAGGTCTACTTCTTTTCAGATCTTGCATATTTGAACATATGTGAGATCCACATCTAGTATCTAGTACCCAAGATGAAGAGGTAGGCATATTTATCTCAATAAAGTATATACCTGAAGTGGAGATCTCTATCTCCTAATTCTTCTTTCTCAATTCCTTTAAGTGAAAAGGACATATTCCTTTTGCACTTACCCTTCTCCTTTTTATGCATACAGAAGACTTGGACCTCATATTAGCCTCACAACTTTTCTTGGCCTTGCCTTTATCCTTGGACTCCCCTCCACTGATCACCATCATGAGTTTGTCCTTCTTCATTTATTCTTTAACATTTATCAACATGCTAAGCAATTTTGATAGCGGTTTGGCCAAGTTACTCAAGTAATTACACTCGATAAATTGGCTATGTGATTTAGGTAAAGATTGTAGAATCATATATGTGACAATCTCTTAGCCTAAAGGAAATCCCATTCTTTCTAGGTGTTCCAAGTGTGCATCATATTGAGCACATGGGGCTCTATTGGATCTCCCTCTGTCAGTTTGCACTCAAACAACACTTTGGAGATAATGTACATTTCTTGCTTTGCATGATTCTTAAGATGTGTTACCATCTCGTGAATGTTCATATTTTCATGTTGTTTATGCAACTCATAGTTCATACAACCTAGTATAAGGTCTTTGATGTATGTGACATCATTGCCTTGCTTCAAGTAAGCACCATTTCATCCTTAGGAGCATTTGGAGTGGGTTCCTCTGGCACTGGTGTTTCAAGGAAATAAAGCTTGCACTCATGAGTGAGAGTATTCTCAATGTCATGAACCTATCATGAAAGTTATCCATGTTCAAGTTGTCCTTCTCAAGAACTGATTGCAAAGAAAACATTTTGTTGTTTTCCATTTGTTTCTATAAAAGAAATTTGCATTTGTTCAAAACCCTTTTTAATTGATTTAAGTGAAAAGAAAATTTTGACGATATTAATTAGGCCTTTAATTATTTATCATTCCACTATTTTGTTAAAATTGATATCCCTCACTTATTAATTCAGAATATTGCAGTGTGTAACCTTCTAGTGAGCCAAGATCCAAAACAAATAAGTTATTACCCAACCAAAGCTGACGTTCATAACCAATTATTAATGTAGGCAACATTTTCCAATTGCATCTTATGCAATTCTTGGATAGATGATATGCACAATTCATTGTCATATTGCATCTATATGATTCTAGGCACTTAATTTCATTAAGGTCACCTAGTTAAGTCTGACCCAAAAGCCAACGTGATAGTAATGTATCCTACTTGGAAGGCCCACATAACTACCATCACACTTCCACGAGATAGATGGCGCACCTCGATTGGTGTGTCCATGCTTAGTCGATCAAGTTTTTCATATGTGTTGCTTATGAAAAGCATCTAAGACTTGATATTTGATTGATGGATTTTATTTATATATAAATACATATACATATCCAATCACCACGTACTTATAATATGTATCATATACATACTATGTCTGAAAACAAAACATGCAATCATAAAAAATATTAGTGATGGTTATGGCCGCATACTAACGCTATTCTTTAGAGCCACAAGGAATTTTTATCCACCTAAGGTCAAACATAACATGTTGCAACAAGAAATTATGTTGGAAACAAGCTGGTTGGTGGCTTGGACTCTTCCAGTCAACTAACTCGTCTGCTTATTGGTCAATTGGCATCCATCATTCGGTTGACTGATTCCTAGCTCAAGTGGTTGTCTAGACTCCTCCAGTCCTTAGATTGGTCCTCCATTCAATTGACTTGCTCCATTGATCTGTAGCCTCTTTAGTTCTCTAGTTGATTGACTCAAATCCCCGTCGATCAAATCACCTGGTGTAGAGCATCTTATCTTTTGCCGAAACAAAAACTAAAACTATCATATGAAAGTATTACAATTGTACAAGTTAAACCTTGAGATACATTTAAGGGGAGTATAGGGAGGACAACATTCACTTACATATGAAGAAAGAGAGAGAGGCTCGGTATGCAAACTAAATTTAAAAGAGCAGAAAATAAACCATTTGACCATGCACACATTTAGGGGGTGATAGTCATAACCACACTTACACCCACCATTAAAACCAATTTTAAAGCGACACATGTAACTTGCATATATATATATATATATATATATATATATATATATATATATATATATATATATATATATATATATATATATATATATATATATATATATATATATATATATAGTCAGGCTAGAATACACTCGAGTGTACGGATTGCACGAATACACTCAAGTGTGTTTGCATATCAAGACTATTTTTTGCAAAATGTAAACCATTGATCTTCACTGTCATACTATAACTAGGCTACATACAAATTTCGAGCCCATTTGGATGAGTGTAAGTCACTCATCCAAGGGCAACAAAATCGACGCGTGAAACTAATTTGAAATGCATAATTTTTGCGGTCTTCATAACATGAGCTATACATATCCAAATGTGCTCAAATTTTGCGTATGAGTTGTTCACGAGATGTTTAAGAAGATCAATAGATTAGATTTTCAAAAAAAATATTGCATCATGAAAAACTACTTGAGTGTATTCCGCTCCGGATACACTCGAGTGTATTCTAGCCTGACTCTATATATATATATATATATATATATATATATATATATATATAGGATCTACGAGACATTCCATAGTGTATGTAGTACTTAATTGGATATGCACAATAATCATTTAAATATTCACATTGCACGTAATAAATGAATGATAAAACTAAAAATTGATTATGTTGACTAAATATCAAAACATAGTAAATTGACGTGGCTCTGATGCTACTATAGGGAAATATGACAATAGAGATGTCAGTGGAAACATACATTTCTTTCCATTATTATTCATAAACTAGTAGATCACATAAATAACTGTAAATGGGATGGTAGGTTTTCCTGACATATATACCTGGTCCTAGAGTAAGTCCAGCGGCAATCCTTGTAATGAAGTGCTTCTTTCTCAAGCAGCACCCGGAAGGTTGTCAGTGGCAACCTCCTAGTATAGCACCACAAACGGTAGTTCATGACATCCTCCTAGCATAGTGGCAATGACCTCCATGCCTCTACGCAGCCCATGTGTACCACCAAGAACTCGTGTTGTTCTACTAGAACTGATGGAAAGGAGTTGTCCCTCGTGTTGTCAACGTGCTAGCATCGACTTTCTCCCTTTTGGCTTTCTCTCCCTTTTATGGGTAAGATAACTTTGGCTCTCACGTAACTACCATTTTTGAGATTGGGAGACTTAACTTGAGAGCCTTGGGTTCCCCCCATTTATATAAGAGTTGATGGGTCAAGATTTCCACAAAGTAGGGATACGAGAAGATGAATTTTTGGTTGTTTCGAATCATGAGTCGGTTGACTGGGCTCCTAGTCAGTTGACTAACACTTGAGTCAGTCGACTGGAATGTCTAGTCAGACAATCTGAATATTTTTTCTGTTTGCAAACATATTGGCTTTCGATGTGATGACCTATATCCACAACATGATGTCAACATCAATCCTTGATTCAGTCTTATTAGTCATCCAGTCGGTCGATTGGACTTCTGAGTCAGTTGACTAGACACTCCAGCCAGTCAACTCACATTCCCAATCGATTGACTAGCATTTCTAGTCAACCAACTATTAGCCCATGTTGTTTAACTCGATTACCTAAAAATTTTAGTAATCAAGTCAAACCTTATTCATGAGTAAACTCATATTCCATGTGAATCCTATGTGTGTGACCTGATAGGTCCCAAATTATATTTGCATTGAATGTCCATAACCAGATAATGACATTACAAACAATGAGTGGTATCTACCAACACATCATTACTACCCAATTAATTGGAAAGTTGGAGAACAACTTCAACCTACAATCCGTGAATAGTGTTACAATGACCCTATAGTTCCTTTGTCTCGTACATCTAGATTGAACTCAAGGTATGGAATCATCATCCTATTAATATTCAATCCATGTTCCTTGAACTAGAGAAGATTATCTGAGATGCATGTGATATCATATATTGATTCACATGAGTATGGTGATACATTTCTCAGTCTTGCTTTTCAAGTGGCTAGGATATCAACTATGGTAGAAGGACAAATCCCATATATACCACTCACAATCAATCCCCATGTGACTCAACACACCCAACATCATCTATATGGTGACCCTTATTCAAGGTCACATTGGATGATGTCAAAGGAAATCAAACAACATGTGATGAATGTGGTGACTTCAGATCTAAGAACCACAATCACCACTTTCACTATGAGAGATGATTCTGACTACAATTCAATGTTTTCCATGTATCACTCTCAAGGTGGGTCTATCTAATACATTGTTCTCTAACATGTACCTATGTGTTTGGCTTGAGATCACATATCATGACAAATGAGATTCTATCATTAGTCAACACACATTCTAGTCTTATATATTATTGTTGTCTATATTGTTTCCACAATAATATCCAACTAGAGACATAATAAGAATGTATATATTCATATCATAGATATGTTCTCATTTTTCAGGTCCTCAACCTAAACACATATGCCATCGAGTAATATCATTATATATATCATGTAATACCATCATCTCATAATTGAACAAACATAGAGACCTAAGATAGCCATTATCATTAATAAAATCTGTTACATGATGCATTATTACAATCATTGTATGACTGGATGTATGGGCAACATACCACCAAATAGTGGGGTCATCCTTAGATCGTCTTCATTTTATTTTTCTAGTGCAAAGATAAGAGTTCATGTAAACTTAAAATGTCATATTACAGTGTCATTGGAGACATATGGGAGTTTGACTACACAAATTTCAGAGTTCTTGGATTTAGGTGTAATTGGGTTGGTAATGCAGGGAGGATATTAAGGAATTATATGACAAGTTTGACAAGAGAATACATAATGGACAAGAAGAAGAAGGTGTCTACCATTGAGCAATGTGCCTATCTTAACCTGAAGGTGTGTCAAGCTTTTGTTGCTTCAAGACAAACAAATGTGTTCATGGTATTAAACCTCCTTTATTTGTATATAGTATTCTTAATGATTAATCAGATGAATTCAATGTATTACATAATTAATATATAGTTTGCATTAACCAAGCTTTACATGATGATAAAAAAGAAAGGTGTGCAAAGAATGTGCACAACTACAAATTGGGTCCAGGTGGCTACAACAATTAGAGGCAAAAGTGACTAGAAGTGTCTTCTTCTGAGCAGCCAACTCCTAAGTCTGCTGAGTCTTCTACTACTCATGCACCTTTACTTCTCCACGAGGAGTGGATAGTTACAAGGAAAAACCCATATGGAGAAATACTCAACCCTGCAACTGTCGAGGTGGTAGCAAAAATGGTAAAATTCAACTTTGCGTGCTATATGTTCATCTTTGACCTTGGTTACCAATTGTTATATTTTTCTTACCAGTTATATTTATGAAGATTAGCGGGAGCTATGCGAGCAGGGATGAATTGACAGTTGTTATTGGTACTCCACATCATCCTGGACGTGTTAGGACCATCGAGATTGGTGTCCATATAAGATCCTTCTCCGAGTCATCAAAAAAGCACAAATATGTCAAAAAAGCAGCCACGTCAGAAGAGCGGGTGCAAGACTTAATTGCAAAGGGAATAGAGAATATAATGAGACAATATCATGCTTCTCATTCTCTACCTCCTCAGATAGTTATTGTGCCACTCATCTCTTCATACAAGGTGGACCCCCTATGATAGAGGTGGTTGGAAGTAATCCCATGAACCTTCCAGCTAGCATTCCTGGTGTCAGTCTTTTTGTGATATAATAGTCTTTTACGTGAATTTATAATATATTTATGTTTAGGTGTATATAACACTATATACCAATTTTTAGGTTTTGAGTCCATGTCGTCTTTTACTAGAAGATCAATATGTCATTGCATTAGGCGAGGCTTTCCCACCCCTTCCAGGTGACATGATTCATGGTCATCCAATGCCCTCTAATGTGGTTTGTGTGTCTATCAGTCTTGTCTACCCCACATGGAAACATACAACACTTACACATGCCCACCCCGACCATGAGACTATAGGTGATGTAGAAGGAAACATAGTTGTGTGGCCCAAGACTGCATTTGTCTACGTCGATGTATGCTAAATTTCATTGTGTTTGTGATTCTTTTTAAATTGTGCATATAATTGGCAATTGATATGAGAATATATATATATATATATATATATATATATATATATAGGGTAACGATCCAGTGAGAAACATATCTTGGTGAGAGCATGAGAGACATTTGAATAACTCTCCACATAGATCATTTTTTCACAATCCAACCGTATAGATTACAACTATACCTTAATATTTACCTTCTTACAAAATTTTATCACCATGTGATTTGTAAATCATTCACAATAACATAATATTTTTTGACATTCTATATTGAATTTCAGGCTGACTGTTGGATGTAAAAAGTGTATATTGTACATATGGACATGAAAACAATGTCTGATTGCAATGATTTTTTTTGTGAGAAGGTAAATGAAATGATGCTTTTTCAATCTATACGGTTGGATTTTAAAAAATAGTTCCGAATTTGTAGTAATTCAAATGCCTCTCATGCTCTCATTGTAGGATATTTCTCACTGGATCTCCACCCTATATATATATGTGTATATATATATATATATATATATATATATATATATATATATATATATATATATATATATATATAAGTCATAACACCTAATAAACCCCATACAGTTCATCCTGCACTTCATCCTCTTGATATTCAATTATCTACTTGGATTGCAAAGGACCTATGCGAGTCGCTGGGTCCTAGGAAGGAGGGTTGACAATATGGCTAAGCGACTTAGAAGAAGGGTTAACTATGATGTTCCATGTTAGGGAGGATGTTGCAGGTCAAGCTCAGGATACTATTGTATTCGTGCAAGGTGTTGTGGAGATATTTACTTATGCTTGGTTGGATACAACTGTCATAGGACTCTAGATATGGGGAGATCCTATGGACAAGTATCTCATTCTATATATGTGAAAATATATGTTGATCAATTTTCTTATGCATTAGTGAATACACATAAATTTTGTAGCCACTTATATAGCATGTGTAGAGAGTTCATACTAACCAATGTGGCACTTCTAGTTCCATCATTGATTAGTCGTGTAGCAAAAGGCCCAAAATCTGATAGTAATTATTGTTCTACCACATTTAAATATTTTGGTAATGCACGAAAAGCATGATTACATTTCCTTTTAATGTTGGGTAAGTTGTTGGGCACTTTGCTTATATTTTTTAATTCTAAGTTACACTTCATTGTGAATTTTGATTTTTCTTTTGTTTGCTTTCTTTTCACTCAGTAATAATCATTTAGTGATATTGGAATTGTCCCTAAAACACTAACTGTGCATTATCTAAATCATTCAGATAACGAAGTAGACATTGGGGGAAAGCAATGAAGAAGGCATTATTTATGTGAGTAAATTTTTGTATCAGTCAATATATATTAATGATTGCACCATTAATTATATGTCTATTTACTAATCCAATTAAATGTGTCACTTAAACTTATAGGGAAATAAAAGATTTCAAAAAGGCCAGAGGAAATGTAGATAAGAAATGGACATCATTAACTTGGAAGAATGCTTCGGTAGTTTTCTGACTCCGATGCATATATTGCCAACTATGCTTATGTTTACTTACTAATGTTTTATATAATTGTAAATTTAAAGTGCCCTATACAAGACAGTAGTTGGGCATGCATATTTTACATGATCGGTATTTGGACCTGATTTCCAGACATGCAACACTAGGCATCCATTGTATACAAAACATTATCATAGACAACCTGGAATCATGAACTTTGAAAACTTGAACCAAACCCTCAACCTTACTTGATCCTTTTAACCTCCATTAATGTTTTGAAGCCAAATACTAATACGTGGTCATGTCTTCTTATTCAGTAATGAGAAAGAATACAAAGATCTTACTCTATGTGACTAGTCAATGTCTAACCTTGTTTGTGACCGGAGAATATCACAAGTCTATTTGGCTAAGGCTAGTTTCAAAGCAACTTGTTAAAGATTAGATGCCTTCACCTCCAAGGAAATAGGTTGGTATTATCTTTCCATCTTTTAAATTCACTAAGAGTTCAGTTAAGTAGATAAAAGAATATAAAAAATAAATATTGTGATCCTAATTCATATTATACATAATGAACATAGGTTTTGGTGTGACCCTTATCTTGATCTTGTGGTGGATTGGGTGTTTAGGCTTTTCACTAAGGTATGTTGCATCTCCAAATCATGATGAGAAAATATGATTATTCTCTCTTGATGTATGTTGCATTTATTTATGAGTTATATTGAGAAAACACCTAATCTCTCTCTCTTGATGTATGCGAATCTTCCAGATCATCTAGGAGAGACTAATATGACCAAAAAACTATTCCCATATGAGGCATCTCTTGACTAAATCTTGAACATTATTGAATCTATTTGATATTTCTACTTCCTTGTTATTATTTCCTACTTTCATGTCGATGCCATAAAGTCCTATGATTGAAGGTCATTTGATCGATGTGTATAAAATATTGGGATGATCTCAACCTCTTTACTTGAATCAAATTGATGATCATTGAAATTATATCTTGCCTTAAGATTTTGTGCATGTCCAAGTAGACTGATTTTATTTATAGTAGCATGTACATCTATACTACCATAATATTTGGGTGCTCCTTTCTAACCCAAGTGTGCCTTTCCACTCACATTAAATATATATTGGGCATGCCTTTTTGCCCAGGGTGCGCCTTATCACTTGACATGGTCTTGATATTTTATGGGTCTCAACCCTACATAAATAAAACTAGTATAATTGTTTTACATGCACTGATTATGATATTTTTATGTTGTTATGTGGAAAGAATTCTTTATGTTAATCATATCCTTTTTGTTATATGTCTCATCTAGTGAATCGTTAACTCTTTTGAAACTTTTTCCCTTATGATATCCACTTGGATGGTACTACTCTTCTTCGATGGGAAGTCTTGTTATATTTGATGTCCTTTTTACTAAAGTTGCTCAGTCCATATTTTATGCACATGGAGATTTTTATGTATAACATCCATATTGTATTCTCTTGTGGGGTAAGCTTCCAACCCCTTAGATGAAAGAACATGGAAGACCTAACAGACGACATGGACCTGACTTATAAAGTTGACTCTTGGAACATAGACTTCAAATAATTTGACTATCCCTCTACTTAAAACCTAAATTTGTTCTTTCATGTAATCCCCTTATTAGGAGATTCTTTTGTAATCTTGATCAATTGAATATAGTCATGATCTATTATTCCACTACTATACTTTGGTCATTTTGTATACCATTATTTGAGAAATGAAAATTTTACACTTACTCCAACACTCTTGATAGTGTGTTCAGATTCAACAGATTTATTTCTCAAATTTTAGTAAGGAGTGGATCCCTTCTCAGGTGTCACTCATTACACACACCATTGGAATAAGTTTGAAGGAACTTTCCTCAACCGCATTTTAACTTACTGTTTGCAGGTTGTATACATAAGTGGTAGTAGAATAACAATAATGACTATGTCCATGTAGCTAGTCATTTGACTGAATTACTTGCTATAAGGTGCATATATAACTGATGATATTTAGTAAATAATAAACATTCAACTAATATATGTGAACTAATACACCCATTGTTCATTCATTTATTACATCACTTTACTTGAATGATTATCGTATAAGTACTATCATTTGCACATCAAATGAAGCACTTGTTATTACCTCTTATCCGAGCATATTAAACCACTTGTTGCATGTTCTTGGCATCTTTATCCTTAAGGGATAATAAATACATCATATTACATTAAAATGAAAATGTATATGCATAATAAAAGCCCTCTAATCTACTAAAAACAATGTAAGTATAAGGTCATAATACTTTAAGTTGTAGCAAGTTTGTGTTAGAAAATGTTAAGAAGCTCCTTGTTTAAAGGTTTATTATGCTTGGGAACATCCACATGAAGGAGCTAATAGGAAAAATTTGAGGTGACTAAGAGGTCTCTGTGGGACAAATAACTATCTTTTTATGATGGTGCCCCTATAATTATGGATTTTGGTTGTTTTAAAGGAAACAAATGGGTGATATATAACAACAATATGATAATTTTATGTGGGGTTAACATAGTTGATGGTGAGACTGGTGTTTTGATTTGAGGTTGATACCATGGTTGAAGGGGCGCTTTTAAAGGGGGTGAAGTATGCATGATAACTTGTTGAGAACTTAAACTAAGATCAACACCTATTAAGGGTGGTTTGGGTTAACCATGAAATTTCTCATCCAATGTTAGATATTTTTGTCATAAGTATTCTGGTAACTCTTGGGTCATTTCATGGGTAATACCATCTACTTATATAAGCACTATGACTTGGTAGTGTGATGTGATGGTGATCTTGGGGTTAATGACAGATGACAATGATGAAGGTGTGTAAGTTTAGAATCGTGTAGGTTGAGGGTGAAATATAATATGTACTAATTATATCAGGCTAGGGATATGAGTGTGATTCGTGTTTTTATATTATGGGTTCATGATCTAACAAAGGTGATTATGTGCATGAGTCATGTTGTGTTATCAAATCTAAGAATGTTTTAACAGTTACTTTCAAATATTTTACAAAAAAAAATTTCACTAAGGTTAAAGAACAAAACATGGGTCCTTGATTCTTATAACCATGATTTATAGGAGTAGATCTTATGGGTTAGCAATGTATTTGTTTTCCAAGTGATTATGTGAAATGCAAGTGGTGAACAATTGGGGAAGGTATCATTTATGTTATTGTTGTTGTCTAAATATGCCACAATGGTGCCATCTATATTTCCAAGGTTTAATGCATCAAAATATTTTCTTTAATACATGTTTATTTAGTAGAAATAGAGGACGGCTTAAGATGAGATCAAGTAGTATGCTTGGAAAAAGAGGATATGCAGATATATGGGGATTTACCTTCACTTCTCTTGGAGGTGGTAATGATGTTATGAATATATGACAATCAACTGGTGAGGACATATAACATCCCAAGATTTTAGGCCTGGAATAAAATGATCTTAAAAAGCATGATTAGACTAAGCACATCACTAAGGTGCACCTCATTTTTAGGAACTTGTCATTAGTTACTCTATGGTTGTGCATTCTTGGATTGAGTTGTACTAGCGTGGGTGGCATGTTAGGAAGTTAATCACATGTTTTGCATGAGTGGGGAGAAAGCAACACATCTAAGGTCAGTGGTAGTTTGTGGGGCCAGTCATAATTCTTGAAACTCTACTAGAGTCTTGGACAACGGGCCCATGCATTACAAATGGTATCAAACAATGTATCCCTTCTAGAAAGTGGGGCTCAAATGGGTATGTGACATGTTAGTCTTGATCTATGTGGTACATGCATGTTGGAAAAGTCTATCCTAGTTTATAGAAACCACCCTTGTACTGGTAGCCATGAATGGGAGTTGGGTGTGCATCGACCATTATGGGTCAGCACTGAAATTGGGAAGAAATTGTGAAGCCATGTAATTGAGCCTTGATGAGGACATCAAGAGGCCAAATGGGGTAGATTTTAAAGTCCTAAAATTTTATACCTCATATAAAATGACCATATAAGGAATTATTGGACTACCCATATCACCAAGGTGCACCTCCTTTTTAGGTACCCATCAAAAGGCACTTCATGGTTAAGCGTGTTTGATCAGAGTAGCACTAGGATGGATGACCTATTAGGAAGTTGATCTTGGGATGTTTGTGAGTGGTGAAAAAAATCACCCAGTAAAGGCTAGTGGTGGTATTTAGATGTAGTCATTATTCTTAAAACTGTACTAGAGCTTTGGGTATTAAAAGACCCTAGGTCTAGGAGTTCAAATAGCATGCATAGTCTTTTCTTTATCAGAATTCTAAAGATGAGGATATCTACACAATGTTGACTCTACCAAATATTTAAATGAGGGTTTCTTGATTTGTCAACAAAAGGGAGTCAATGGTTAGAAGGTCCTAAAAATCTTCATTTGTTGCGGTGTAGTAGTATACTTGCTTATCGTGATGAAGATACAATCTTGAAATTCAACTGTATCACTATCTGAGGGTGGCATGAGATAACAATTTATTAGGATGAATCTTTGTGGGTTTTGATCTTTTAAGGTGGTATAATTGGGTGATATACTCTATCTTGAATTGTGCAGTCTACTTTTGGAAGCTCCATGTAATGTAAGTTTAGAAATTTTGTTATAGAATTCAAGGAATTTGCATTCTCTTTCTACTAACATTCAAATTTATATTTATATCTACCCTTTGGGTCATGTACTCATATCTCACCCCATCTAAGGAAAGGGTGACCAAGTCCAATAATTGTGGTGTGGTCATGAGGTTTCAATAAGGAGGAAAGACTAGCTTCATTAATTATGGTGACATTGTCTTTGCATACCTTAAGGTATCTTTTTGATAGGTCAATGAAGGAGTGCCTTGGAGTGGTGTAAGGGTAGGGATTAAAGTAGGTTGAATCATCTTTAGAAAATTGTGATCCAAAAATAGGGGTGTGGGTAACAAAGTGGAACGTAAAGAGGGAAATCGACATAAATAGGAGCTTGGTAGATGTAGGCGACCAAGCCATACAAATTGGAGGTTCAAACACCCCTCTAGAGATGTGAGAATAGATGCATTTCTGGTGAAATATATGAGAAAGTGGATCAAAGAATCCAACTAAACATTTCTCTTGGATACTTTTAACAACCAAAACTACCTCAAGGTACAAAAGTTTAAATAAATAAATTTCAAGTATGATTTAGATTCATTATGGTGTGGATTGCATATGAAGGGTTACATGTCATGTAAGATTAAAGGAAGATGAGGTGCCACCATGTGTGCATGTGGGCGATAGGGGGAAAGGGACTTAGTGTGGGATTTTGGCCCTTCTTAAAGTCCCATAGAGAGAAAATGATCATTAATTGACTTCAGCTCAAGAAGAATGAGAAAGACTATAAACAAGATATGCTTATGCATCTCTAAATGTTTTAATGTGTATGCACACCCTCGTTGACCAAATGGCCTATAGGTCAATCCATGTGAATATACTATGAGTAAACATTACAAGAATTCATGAGACATCATGCAATGTAAACGTTACAAAAACTCATGAGACATCCCGCAATGCTTGAATTTGGGTTCAATTCAAGTTGGTAAAAAGATCATGTTAGGCTTGATTGACAAAATTACACCTGACTCATTTCCATGCCTACATATAGGTAATTTGTAGTGCTTTGTTTGGTGCATAAAACAAGCACTCCAAACAAAGCACTAAAAGAACATAAGTGTAAAAAGAAATATAAATTAGCAAACTAAAGATTGTGATGTATGATGAAGAGAAAATTTGGGTTCGTTGGGATTTACTAAAAGTGGGGTTTCTTGGTATTTAATTAAAAGAGAAATTTTGATGAAATTGATACTCAAATTATAGTGTTTCCAGAACACCAGGTTCATGAAAATATGTACTTATGCATTGATAGGTAAACGATACAAGGAACCATATCATTTGAGCTATGTTTCCAGTAGTATAAGTTCATATTAACAATTTAGAATTGTAATGAATTTACTAAATCTTAATCTATAAAATACTAATATAGGCCTTACTACTACTTGCTTAATTTTGTTTTTCTAAACCTATGAGATTCTTAGTCATATCATTCTTGGGATACAGGCTCAACTATGATATTAATGTTAACTAAATATCCAATCTCATGTTTATATAACTCAGAGACAAGGTCAAGTCAATCAGATCAAACACACCTCCTGATCTACTACTCTTACACACCCATTTTGAAATGGTGTCAATGGGTTTATTTGATATTATCCCCCTAAACACAAGCTTGACATTAGGTTTTATAGTCTTGAAGTGAGGAAATATGTGATGTAAAGGTTTGTACTTTGTAGGGGTGTTGATGTCTCCATTTAGGACTTTGCAAGCCATACTATTGTTGAATTCAATTGTGATTTCCCCATGTACCTATTGGACAACATTCGAGCCTCAAATAATGGCCAATATTTCAACTTCTAAGACATATGTGGTGCAAGTTCATGTAGCTTCTCTAGTTCTCCATAGGCCTAAGATATTTTTGAGCTCATAACTAATAGATGTTGAGTTAGTCTTCTTGGTAACTGTTGTTTCCATATTTTAGTTCAAGAACCCTTTTGGTGCCTTCTCCCACTATTATACTGTAACATGAGAGGTAATGCTATGTTGAGGCTACTTGAAAGTGTGTAACACCAACTTCACCAACTATGGATTATTTTACCTTCTTGGTCACACAGTATTGATATGTTGTTAAAGATATATCAAGTTCTCTGTTCCCAAAGAAATCTAGTTGTTTCAGGATACCATATGTTTGCCTCATTCCCATTATGTGTATCCTTTATATTCTAGAAATAAACATTGTTGCAATGTAGGTGACATTTGAAACTCCATAATACAAGTGCATTTTATGGAATCCCACAAATTTTTGGTGATTGCAAAATTTCTATAATACATTAAGTAGGGTTTTCTGATGTATACCATGGCAAGGGAAGTGGACGTCTAGTATGAAACCTCGACTTGCTCTTAATCGATTGAGATTTGTCCAATGACTATTATATATAGCTTTCCATAGGAATACCTGTGTGGATTGAGCCATTTGCAACTTCTAAATCTTTGTTTCAATTCTGGCATTTTGAATCTGATATCTCTTGATCAACTTTTTAAGTTTGTCTTAAATTATTTATGAGTGTCTCCCAAGAAGACCCAGTCATCCTCACATGTAGCAGGGTTACGTGGGGCTATGTTTATTATCTTCTTTTCCATATTACAATTTTATATTTAAAGCAATTGATAACATGCCAATTTTCTTAGAATAAGATTATAAAGAAATGATATATTGAAAAATCAGTAGATTTCTTTTATATTTTCTTGTTAGTTATTAGTTTTTTAGGTCAATAGACTCTTCAACACTTGAAACATAATGTATCACATAGTTTAAAATTCTAATAGAAGTGTTTTATTTATAATATGGAATATCACACAAAATGATTGTTGAAAGAAAGTATCATATATCTATATTTATGAATTTTACACAGTGTCCTTCTCATTTATACTGTGGATAAAAAAGAGATAGATATCAGGCATATAGTTTCTGATAACGGGTAAATTTTCCTTTCCATTGTCCAAAATTTTTTATGGAGTGAGCATATCAATAAACCATTTTATCCTATCCCACCCAACCATTTACACATGCTCTCCCAAGAATAAGGCTATGATATCAGTGGATCAAAGACGTCAACTACCAATTCCTCTCAAATACTTTTAGAAACTAAAACTACCCAAGGTAAGGAAATTAGAATGAATAAATTCTAAGTGTGATTTAGCTCTAGTGGATGAGGGATAAAAGAAATACATAGTTAAGGCTACATGTCATATAAGATCAAAGGCATACAAGGTGCCACCATGTGCATGGGGAGTGGGGTAAAGAAAATTGTGTGAGGAAATTTGGCCCTGTTGGGAAAAGGAATAGGATTCCAGCCCATGCCTTATTAGATTTGGACTTGAGTAGGAGTTGGCTTGTTCTACCAATCTTAATAGGAGTCAAATATAAAAGGGAAAGAAGATGGTTTCCTATGTGAAACATGGAATTGGACTCTGAGTTGGACTTGGAGTTGGATAAGGATTCCTAGTTGCAACCACATGCATGGAGGCCTATAAATAGAGGCCCTGAGGGAGGCCATTGAGATCATCCCACTGGTTGAGGTGTGATCCCTCCAATTGCTTGTTGGTGCCTTCTGTGGTAAAAGAGCTGGAGAACAAGAACAACTGGATGAGCTCTCTTTGTTGAATAAGAGAGGGTCAATGACTTTGCCTTGAAGTGAAGTAGCAGATGATAGTCGGTGATACTTTGGGTGCACTAATAGAGAAACTCTCTTGGTTGATAAGAGAGGGCCAATAACTTTTCCTTGAAGAAAAGTAGTGATTGGCAATTACAAGCATAAATGTGTTCCATCACATCTCAAAAGAGACTAATGCCAAAGATCTGTGGGAGAAGCTCAAGAAGTTATCTTAGCGGAAGACTGCCACAAATAAATCCTTCTTGATTAGAAAGTTGGTGAACCTCAAGTATTGGGACGGTACGAGCATCACCGAGCATATGAATGAATTCCAAAGTCTTATAAATCAACTGGGGTCCATGAACATGGTTCTTGATGATGAAATCCTTCTCTACTTCTTCCGGGATTATTACCTAATAGTTGGGAGATGCTTGTAGTGACAATCAATAATTTTTTAAATGAAGATAAGTTGACAGTTGACTAGGTGAAGATCAGTCTATTGGCTGAAGAGACTCGAGACGAGCCTCAGGCAGCAATGGATCATAGGTGCACTTCACAAAGAGCAAAGGCATTAATAGAGCGAGAGACCATGGAAGATCTAAGAGCCACAATGAGTCCCAGAACCGCGAGAAGTCTCGTGGTAGATCCAAGTCAAAGAGTAGTAGAGGGTGATTCTATTGCGGAAAGACAAGTCATTTCAAAAGGGATTGCAAGGTTTGGAAAAAAAACATGGGTCTGAAGCCAAAGACAAGAAATATGACGATAAGAATATTGTAGTGACAATATTAGATGACAGGGACAATGAGAATGATGTGGTCTTAATAGTCTAAGAGCAGTGTTTGCATGTTGAGGATGATGATTCTAAGTGGGTGGTGGATACTGCAGCTTGTTGTCATGCTTCACCAAGTAAAGAATTCTTCACTTCATACAAGAGGGAGACTTTAGGAGGGTGAACATGGGAAATTCTAGCTTCTCTAGAATTATCGGGATTGGAGCCAATTTTGTTCAAATAAGTGTTGGTTGCACACTCACACTAAAGGATGTTCGTCACATTCCAGATTTGTAGTTGAGTTTCATATCTAGTTCATTCTTTGATAGATAAGGTTGTCATCTAGATTTTGGTGATGGGAAATGCAAGATCACCAAAGGGGCTTTGGTTATTATACAAGGAAAACTATGTCACACATTGGATAAGACTTGGCTTAAGGTGCTCAAATATGACCATATATATGCAATTGAGGAACACCAGACATATCTATGGCATAGACGGCTAGGATACATGAGCAAGGAAGGCTTGAAGCTATTATCAAAGTAGAGATTGATTCCTTGTGGCACAAACACTGGTCTCAGTTCATATGATTCATGTCAGATAGGAAAGCATCAACATGTTTCTCTCAAGACAAGATCAAAGGTGAAGTCACAGTTTCTACAGCTGGTTCATTTGGATGTCTGCGATCCCTTTGAGGTGGCTTCACTGAGTGGCAATAGGTATCTTGTCACATTAATTGTTGATGCATATAGGAAGGTGTGGGCCTACTTGCTAAAGACTAAGGATCAACTCTTTCAGTGTTTTCAAAAATTTCATTCCATTGTGGAGTAGGAGACAGAGAAAAAGCTAAAGTGTCTCCAGACAATGGAGGAGAGTACACCTCCATGGAGGTCTAGGATTACTATCTGTAACACATAATACGGTTCCAAGATTACTATACATAACACAAAATACGACATGAAAGGATAGAGCCCAGTACACCACATCACAATGGTACAACTGAGAGGATGAACTATACCATAGTGGAGAAAGTTATATGCATGTTGAAGACTGTAAAGTTGCCAAAGACATTCTGGGGCGAGGTAGTGAGTATTGCCTACTATATGATTAATCAATCTCCACTGTTTCCTTTGGGTTTTGATATACCTGAGAAGGGATGGACATGCAAGGATTCATCCTATGCTCATCTGTGAGTATTTGGGTGCAAGACTTATGCACATATTCTAAAGGAAAAGAGGCAAAAGCTGGATGATAAATGGGTGCCATGTATCTTGTTTGTCTATGGAGATTAACAGTTTGGCTACAGGTTATGGTATGCTATAAAAAGGACCATGAGCAGACATAGAGATGAGACTTTCTATGAGAGTTAGATAGTTACAGAGTCTGAGAGTGATTACGCAGAGACTACAGGATCAGGTGATAGTTCTTCTTCTGATGAGTATGAGGATGCTTCAGCTTCTTCATAGGTGCATTCTTCAGAAGATGAAGAGTAGCAAGATCACCCTGAATAGCAAAGTGAGAGCACATCGAGCATTCCTATTCCAGATGCATAATTGAGTGATTCAGATTCATAGTCAGAAACTTCTAGGCAGGGGGAACAAGATCATCACCAGGTAGAGTCCTCGGAGCATATATTGAGGAGGTCTAACATAGTTCATCATCCTTCATCCAGATATCCAACATCTTTGTATATTCTCCTTAGTGATTAGGGGGAGCCAGCGACTTATCATAAGGCACAAGCTCATAGAGATAAAACATAGTGGATCAGGCGATGCCAGAGGAGATGTCTTCTTCAAAGAAGAATGATACCTATGAGGTTGTGGTGCTTCCTAAGGGCCAGAAATCACTAAAGATCAAGTGGGTCTCTAGGTTGAAGAGATATGATAACAACAAGGATATTAAATACAAAGGAAGACTAGTTGTCAAGGGCTTTGGTCAAAGACTAGGGGTGGATTTTGATGAGATATTTTTTCTTGTTGTGAAGATGACTTCTATTAGATTGGTTCTAGGCTTTCTTGCTAGCCTAGATCTGGAGCTTGGGGAGATGGATGTGAAGACGATGTTTCTTCACAGTGACCTAGCTAAGGAGATCTACATGGAGCATCCAGAAGGGTTTCAGGTCAAGGGGAAGGAACACTTAGTTTGTAGATTAAAGAAGAGTTTGTATGGTTTAAAACAAGCTCCTAGGAAGTGGTACAAGAAGTTTGATTCTTTCATGCAGAGTCACGAGTACCAAAAGACAAGTGTAGATCCATGTGTTTACATCTGGAGGTTTCTGAATGACAAGTTCATTATTCTGCTACTCTATGTGGATGACATGTTGATAGTGGGACAGGATGTCAGTTTGATCAAGAAACTAAAGACAGAGCTTTCTAGAAGACTTTGAGATGAAGGATTTGGGACCATGATGGAAAATTTTGGGGATGCAGATCACACGTGATCAGAAGCAACACAGGTTGTGGTTGTCACAACAGAGCTATGTTGAATAGATTCTAGAGTGGTTCAACATGAGCAAGTTCAAAGTCATTAGTACTCCACTATCAGGTCATTTCAAGCTAAGTAAGAAGGTATGCCCATCTACTAATGCAGAGAAGGAGGAGATGGCCAGGATTCCCTATTCTTCTATGGTAGGGAGTTTGATGTACACAATGGTGTGCACTCACCCTGACATTGCTCATGTGGTTGGTGTTGTGAGCAGGTTTCTCTCAAACCTTGGGAAAGATCACTAGGAGCTAGTCAAGTGGATCTTCAGATACTTACGAAGCACAAGAAGTACGTGTGTGATGTTTGGTGATTCTAAACCAGTTCTGAAGGGCTTTGCTGATGTTGACATGATAGGTGATATTGATTACAAGAAGTCTACCTCTGGTACATTTTCGCTTTTGTAGGGGGATCCATATCTTCATAGTCCAGGTTGTAAAACTGTGTTGCACTTTCGATGACAGAGGCAGAGTACATTGCAATAGCGAAAGAAGGAAAATAAATACTCTGCATTGCGAGATTTCTGTGATAGTTGGGCATGATACAAGTTGACCTGACTATTTTTTTTATACTTAGAGTGCTATTGACTTGAGCAATAGCACAATGCATCATGCACGGACAAAGAACATTAATGTGAGATATCATTGGCTTTGTGATGTGATTGATAAGATGTTAATGACTCTGAAGAAGATCCATACTGAGAAGAATGCTTCTGCTATGATGACTAAGGTGGTGACACAAGACAAGCTGGAACTCTATAAAGAGCTCTGCAACATACATTCCGAGTGATGTTTATCTGAGCACGTCTCCCTTATGAACCGAAGGGGGAGATTGGTAGAAAAAGGAATAGGATTCCAGCCCATGCCTAATTAGATTTGGACTTGAGTAGGAGTTGTCTTGTACTACCAATCCTAATAGGAATCAAATCTAAAAGGAAAAGAAGATGGTTTCCTACGTGCAACATGAAGTTGGACTCAGAGTTGGATAAGGATTCCTAGTTGCAACCACATGCATGGAGGCCTATGAATAGAGGCCCTGGAAGAGACCATTGAGATCATCCCACCGGTTGAGGTGTGATCCATTCAGTTACTTTTTGGTTCCTTTTGTGGTAGAAAAGTCAAAGAATAAGAACTACTGGAGGAGCTCTCTTGGTTGAATAAGAGAAGGTCAACGACTTTGCCTTGAAGCGAAGTAGTGGCTGACAGTCGGTGATACTTTGGGTGCACAAACATAGAAGCTCTCTTGGTTGATAAGAGAGGATCATCGACTTTGCCTCAAAGCAAAGTAGTGGTTGGCGACTATAGACGTAGTGTTTTCATAGTGGCAATGGTCTGACCCAGTCGATGGTCACAACGACATCAAGCAACCCCCAACAACGACAGCGGCCTCGTGATGAGATCAAGAAAAGAGGGAGGTTTTATACACACTAGGTGTGATTCTCTTCTTCCTCATCTTTGTTCTCATGTGAGGAGGGCTATCTGGATTTAGGGATAATTAATTCCAGACAATGTGAGTTGTAATCTTAATTACATAGTGCTTGTTGATCGGTATTGTCCTGTAGTTTTTCTCTCCTTATTTTGAGGAGAGTTTTCCACGTTAAATCTGGTGTTTCTTCTTTGATTTTATACGTTTTTCGGTAACATTTCAGCAATAAGTTTTCATCACATCCTAGGCCATATCGTTACAAACCTTTTTATCTAATACAATTTTGCAAAATTATTTGATCATAAGGAATAAGAGTGTGGCATATCTAAAAAATCAACAAAAGTTTACAAATGAGATATGTCTGTGTATATGTATACGTCACACCTCATTGACCAACTGCCTTATTGGTCAATTCATGTAAACACATTATGAGTAAACGTGACAGGAACTTATACTTCCTGCAATGATAGACTTTGGATTCAATTAAAATAGGTATAAATATCATGTTAATCTTGGTTGGAAAAAATGCACGACCCATTCCCATGCCTAGTACCGGTCATTTACATGCTTCATCCAGTGAGTAAAACAAGCATTTAACAAACGTAAATGTTAAATAAAAACCAAAAAAATGTATTGCGGCATATGGTGAAGCGAAAGCTTGGGTTTGTCGGAATTTCTTAGAAGTGAAATTTCTTGGTATTTAATGGAAAAGAGGGCTGAAATTGATACTCAAATTATTGTGTTGACAAAACACCATGATCACGACAATATGTACTTCCTATACCACCTCAGACATAACTTATTTTTGTTATAAAAAATAATTTAAAGATTTCTTGTTTAATTCACGGAATATTGTTGAAAGTATTATATATTTATATTTGTGTTGTTTTGATAATTTTATTTATGAGCCTGGATAAACAATGTGGTAGATATTGGGCAAATATTGTATGAGAACGGGTAATCACCCTGTCCGTTATCCAAAATCTTGAAGGAGTGAGCTTATGAATAAACTTTTTTATCTTATCCCACCCCAACCTTTTACATCTCTATCTGCCACCTACACAAGCTCTCCCAACTCCCAAGAATTCAACTTCTGCCACTGTCGTCTTTCCCTCCATGGAAGAGAAAGCACCCGGTGTGAGTGGATCTAACTGTCACCTTTATACCACTGCAAGTGAAAGATGCATTGAGGGAGCAAGCGAAGTGTAAACAACGTCCCCTACTACTCCACACTGCAAAGGTTCTTCTGTTGTGAGCCGACACCCCACCATGATCAACTTTCAACGACATTGTCTATTGTCTACACACATGCTCTCTTTTTTTTTAATAAAAGGTCATGCAATTCTATTAATATTCAAAAAAAGCTACAGATATGTAGACTAGCACCTGCATGAGATCATGTTTGGTACAAAACAGAAGCTACGGATATGATGAGATAAAAATTTCAATGAAGAAAATGTTCCATGGGGAGGCACTCCTTAGACAAGCCTCTAAATGATGAAAATCATGAGCTAAGAAAACTAAAAACAAACATCTACTAGTCTAGTCAAAATGCTCTATCAGAAGTCTAATTCTTCCTCCAAAATCTCCTCCAGGGTGTAGAAGACATCACATGCAGATCATCATGTGCAAGCTTAGCCCTATCATACAACTTATGCATGTAACTAGCAAGAAGGCATTCTACTAAACCATGCTAAGTTCCTTGGTATGCCATACATATTTATCATTCCTCAAGGTTGGACCAATATCACATATACCTATGTCACCAACTTGTGTGAGGGGTTCATCAAACATATATCTCATATGCGGTGGGGGTTTCCTTTTGCACTAAAACATGAGGGGGTGCCATACTCAAATACCATGAACTCAAACAGCCTCGTGAGCATCATGTGCACCAGAAAATACTACTTCCCCTCTTTGGTTTAGGAACCCCAGGTTCACCTCTTATGCATCAGTTGTCTAACCGCATGCTCACCTATTCAACCATGAACCGAACCTATACCAGATAGGGAATAAACATCCCAACACTCTTTCACGTGAACAACCTTTAGAGTCTTACACAAGGACAACCAATTGGGTGCGAGACCTCACAACTTGTTACCATACATCTTCAGGGCCTAAGGAACTCTCCTTCTACACCTAATGGTAGGCACCTATACATTTGTACATCGGTTCAATAAGCCATTTTAAAGCAAAAAGAAGAAAGTGTGGTTTTCGTTTCTTGAATGGTAATAATATCTATGTTATTTTTTTAGATGTGGTTTCTAATCTCTTTTCTTCTACGCGTGTTGGCCGCACCACAGACATTCCAAGATGTTATTCTCATTGGTTCAGAAGAGAGGACAAACAAATCAAGATGATTCAGAAAGAAAGGTAGTTAAGTGATACTCAATAAGTTGATCTTCATGTTTGTCTCTCCTAATGTCCTTCAGTTTGTCCAGTTCATAAATTTTCCTATGTCATTCAATGCAGTGTTTGCTATGTTTTCCTCTTCAAATTGTATTTCTATTTTGTTAGTAAAACTGATGAAACTTTGAATATCAGGTCATGATGCTAAGTATTCAATATTGTCAATATCATGGTCTTTTATGGAGGAATATGATGATAAACTAGAATTCGAAATAATATCTGAGTAGGAAGAAGAGAAACAAGTACCTATTTTTGGAGCAGCAAAGATGTTTCTCCTGAGCATCCCTTCTGGGTTGGATTGCATGGTGTTGATGGACTTGATGATACTCGTGTCCTTTCCTTTTCCCTTCTTCTTTGGACTTTGTGAAGATTTAATCTCGTCATTGATTGTTGTTTTGAGCTTCTTAATAGTATCTGGATCTATTTTAGAGAAAAAATTTCATCTTTTGGAATCGAGGAGAAAGGTTGATATGTGCCATTGAGGGAGGGAAAGGCATTTTTGGCAGGTGGAGAAGTTGTTCTTTGTCTTTTGAGACTGTGAGATATGTTTGAGTCAGCTGAGGATTTTGAGGTGGCTGTTTTTCTTTCCCATACCAAGTTCCTTTCACCTGGTTTGCAGATAGGATTGTAAGATTTTCTATTGTTGATCGAAGAGTACCAGGAAGGGGGATGAACAGAAAGATCTGAGAAAGTGGTTTTGATGTCAGAGGGGTGCTCTGCTGAGAGTTTGATGTTGTAGATGATTTCTCCCAATCTGATATTCAAGGAAGATGGGAGGGAGGTGGTTTGTTTAACAGAGAATATGCAATAAGCTTTGATAAACTGCGAGTGGTGTAAGGTCTCCGGACTGATGTAATTGAGAGTAGCACCAACTGCATGAGCAATGGCTCTGAAAACCTCTACTTCCCAAAGGTGTGGGGGGAGGTTGGATATAGCGACCCACCCAGACCCACCTGACTGGGCCTCAAAATCCCCCTGTCCAGATGTCCATTTAGAGAGATTGACTTGAACAAAGCTAGACCCACAAGGAATCGTGAGGATCTGTCTGAAAAGGTGGTCTATCTTTGTACCTTCAGGGACATAGTATAAGAGTTGTGAGGGTGAGAGAAATTTTAGTTTGAGCACAGTGTGCCCCGGGATTAACAGGGAAATAGCTCTAGTGACATCCAAAATATTGACTATGCTATTATCCAGGTTGTTTTCTATAGTGGCCAGGACACTTCTAGTTGTGAAGTCTTTCAGAAGTCTCATAGAGTTGGCTGGGAGATCAAAAGGAATAGCAGACTCAAGGTGGGCATCAGGAGCCATGGCGAGGTTTGGGTTGCTCGAAGAAGAGTAGGGGTTATGTTGGGTTCAGAAGGATGGGGTGTGGGTTTTTCTGGCGGTGCCATAGAGGGCTTAAAAAGAGGATGTGAGAAGAGTTTATCGTGTGCATGGGGGTTAAATGGAGGGAAAGGTGGATCTGCAAGACATGCAAAAGAGTTGTTTTGAATCGAGAAAAAATGATTAGGATGTTTTTGCTGATGGGATTTGTCATATCTAAAAAAGTGTTTAGTAGGCTGTTTGTGAGCATCGTAACCTGGATGAGATCTAGGGAAGTGCCTAAGCTTTTTTTTGGAAAATGATTTAGGGTGGATTTGCAGAAGTGCCAGGTGTGGCCCCTCTCTTGGCAATTGAAGCATATCACCATTTTGGTGCATCTGAGTTGTCAGTGGTGCGGGTTGTGGCAATAGGTGCAGCGAAGGGCTCTGAAGGGTCACCTCTGAGGGACTGGTTCCCAAGTTTGAGAGTGTCTCTCTGTCTCAAAGCACAACTGAGTAAGAGCAATCGCTGGGAGGTGTCCAAGAGGTGGAAAAGAAAGATTTAGTTGGTGAGGATCAGTTGGGATGATATTTTTTTTTTAACGTGGTGTTTACTAGCTACCCTACAAAACTCAGATGGGAAAGATTTTTCATACCTTGTTGCAATCGTGTTTCCGATAGATGATGATGTAGCTGTGTCTTCCATATCTTAATTATCGAGGCTAGATGATAGGGAGATGGGTCAGAACTTTGAACTAGTGGGAGGCTGGTGCTCTTTTCTCACAAAGAGATGATTAGTTGAGCTAGAATTAGAAGAGGAGATGTGCTCTTCCTTGCTGAAGAAAAGTGGGTATAGTTATTGGGGGTTTCGTTGTTGAAATCATTTACCCAAACAGTCATGGTTTTGTGAGCTGATGGTTTTATGAAGATGGTCCACTCCTGCTTAAGCTTCAACTCAGTGATCATGCTTGCCCAGCCTTTGGGATGTAGAGGTTAGATTTGATGTAGAGGTTAGATTTTCTGATGAGTTCTATGGTGACTGGGAAATATTTGTTTCCAATGTGGATAATGCATTGTTCAGGAAAGCAGTATGCGGTGTACGGGCGGAGAGGGTACTGCATAGAGTATATGCGGTATACGGGAGTATATGCGGTTTTTGATTTTTTATTTCAATAAACTAATTATATATAAATTAATATATCGACATCATAAATTAAAATATATAGAGTGGGAATGTACATCTATTTATTTATAAACATATTATTATGCATGTATGATGTATGATATGCTTATATATGTATATATGTCTATATATGGAATGTGTTTGTAATATATGTACAAATACTAAAATGTAGGTAAATCAATGTACAAATATGTGTAGAGTGTGTATAAATGTGAATAAATCAAAATGTATATATAGATGCACAAATATGTGATTGTATATTTAGGTATATTGTATATGTATCTATACATGTTAATATATCAAAATGTATTCAAATAAATGTACAAATGCGTGTGGACAATTTTTATATGTATTACAATGTATACATATAATTTAATGATTATATATCTCAATTTAAATATATAATGAAATGTGTGTATATGTATGCATGTATGTACGAAATGCATGAACATAAGTTGTGGGCTTTTAGAAAAGCGGAGTTTAATCGGCCGCTTAATCGGTCAAGTGGGAGTATATGCGGCCCATGACCGCTTAATGGACCGATTAGTAATATGTGGTGTGGTAGGGTGACTGAATAGGTATATGCGGGAGTATATGCGGTCGTGCGGACCGATTTCCCGAACAGTGGGATAGTGTTAGGACCAGGCGAGATGTCGAATTTGTGGTATTTCCATACTTTCGGGAGGGGTATGCTGGTGAGGTACAAAGGGTTGGATAGGTTGTAGTCAATGAAAGGGAAGCGTGAAGCCATATTTGATAAAGCAGGAGGGAGGTAGTGTGTTCTAGTAGGGGTCAGTGGTTTCTTATAAATCATAGCACGTTTGAAAAGAGTTGAGATCATTTTCTTGCCTTTTATCCTCTTGTTGGTGCTCAGAGAGGCAGAGATGGTACCTCCAGTCCTCATATTGAAGTTTCTGAGGGATATAGATTGGGAGGGCGGCTCGAGGGCAAAAAAGGGACAACGATTAATACCAGGGGCACCAACGATGGTAAGAGATGCCACAAAATGTGATTGCTAAAGGTAGAGAAAGTCTTGCTTGAAGAGTGAGGGATCAGGCCGTGCATGCAGGGAGCAGGAACGACCAGGGGGCTACCCGTAAAGGGGATGATCGTAGTAGGACGAGAACAGATGTAGGGCAACTCGAAAAGGAGGGAAGATGCATGAGTGGGATTCCAGATAGGTGGTACAGTCGCAAAATCATAGATGTAGCAGCACCGATCTGGAGGAATAACAGCTAGAAAAGCTCACCTGAGTAGAAACCCTAGGTTAAAAAGCTCACCTGATCGGGCCCGTAGAAAGTCTAGAAGTCTGCCTCAATGGTGTCGTGAGAGGCTCCGCGAGATCGATGCGCCGTAATCCTCAGTCGGAGAGGACGGTTGGTGTTTCAGAAGTATGGGCTAGTGAGTAGTTGGAGTTCAATGCTATGTCTACACACATGCTCTCTCCGACGACCTGCCACTTTAGCACAACCGGGATCAACCTTTTTAGCCCCATATTCATCACAAATCAGGAAGGGAGAATAAACCTTGAGTAACGTGCTGGTACTGTATACAGGCTCGTAATTAATCGTCACATCGGACCGGCGTATGTCTTCAACTGTTTGTACATATCCGCTTGTCTCTCTCTCCCCGTCGAGGATGCCAGATCCGGTCCCGTGGCAGTTGGGTGAATGTTGCGTTTGTAGGTCTTCGAAGGCGACGGTATACCGTTAAGGCGAGGAAATATTTCTTTTACAAAATCTCTATAACATGATAACAAAGGTGAAGAAGTGGTGGCGTGGTGAGTACTACAACTATTAGTCTATTCTAATGATTTGTGTATGTTTGCCAAACTGAGCTGCTTGTAGGCCCGCGTACGACATATACTGGTGGTGTACGTACGCTGATTATGGACTTTCCAACGAGTCACGACTCCCAACCACAGTGGTCCACATCAAACTCCTTTGAGTTCCTCTTGAGTCACGAATCTTCCGTCTCAACTTCGTGTGACTTGTCTAATCACTATCTAGTGCTCCGAATACATATCTTCCAGCTCTTTGGCATGGAGCAAGTTCGTTCATGGAAGAACGCGTTCAATATTTCCATTTCCAGCTTCCCGTACAGGAGCACATCCCAAGAAACCTCTCCGCCAAGGCCAACTAGCTTATTACTCAGAAACTCACCTATAGCGAAAGCTTTCTATACGGTGGACGGACAACGGATAAAAAAAAGGTGGATGAAAAACATGTACCTGCGAAAACATCACGAAAACAAGGGATTGCTTAAATCAAAATCCCTCGTCCAAATACGTTATGTATATAAAATCAAAACCACCTTTCAAAATTCAAAATCCTGTTTTTAAATTTCATATATTTTTGGAAATAATTTTTTTTTCAAAAATCAAAATACCTTTTCCAAATTGTAATTTTTTTTCAAAATCTGAACCTTTTTTCAAAGATCAAAATTCCTTTTTCAATTTTCAAATATATTCTGAATTCCGAACCTTTTTAAAAATGATAATACCTATTTTTATTCTCAAATATTTTGCAGTCCTAACCCTTTTCAAAAGTCAAAATCTATTTTCAAATTTTAAAGGATTTACAAATCCAATAAAAATTTCTATTACAATGGTTTAAAATCTGAACCATTTTATAAAATTAAAATCTCATTCTCAAATTTCAAATTCAAAAACCATAACTTAAAAACCAAAATCCATTTTCTCAATTTTCAAATGGTTTTGGAAATAGAAACCTTTCTCAATTTTTTTTTCAAACTATAGATGTAATAAAAATCCAACCTTTGTCGATAAAGAAAATCACTTTCTTAAGTTTTATACGATTATGTAAATATGGATTTTTTTTCTCAAAACTCAAAATCTATTTTTCAAATTTCAAATGTTTTTGAAAATCCAAAATTTTTCTGGAAGTATAAATCTTTTTTTTAGAATTCCACATGTTTTTAAAATTCTAACCTTTTTGGAAAATCAAAATCCTTTTTCTCAATATTAATTTCTTTACAAATCCAAAACTTATTCTAAAAACTAATTCTGTTTCTCAAATTCGATTTTTTCTAAAAATCCAAAACTTTTTAAAAATCAATACACCTTTTTTCAAAATTCAAATTATTTTAAAATTGAAATTTTTTACAAAAACCAAAACCCTTTTATGTTTTCATATGTTTTTTGAAATTTGAAATTTTTAAAAATAGAAATCCATATTTATAATTATTATTATTTTTGAAAATTGAAACCTTTTTACCCCTATTTTTAATTTCAAATTTTCGAAAAAAATCTTTTTTCAAAATGTAAATGTGTTGTAAATCTAAAAATTGAAAATCTTTTTTCATATTATTTTTTTAAATCCAAACCTTTATCAAATATCAATTATATTAAAATTTTGAACCTATTTCAAAAATCAAATCCTTTTTTTTTCAAATTATCAATGTTTGTCATCTTGTGGGTGGAGAGTAGGGATGAGCATCAGGTCGGGCCGACCCAATCCAACCCGCGACCCAGTCCGCATAACCCCATCTAGACCCGAATATGTGGGCCTAAAATTTAGACCCATATTTTATTAGGTCCGAGTACGGGCTGAGGTAAATCCAGAACCAAAAACCTGAATGTCCATATTAGATTTTATGTACATTGTATACATATATACCTATGTTGCCCTGAAAGAAAAATATACAATTTTTTGATGAAATATGTAGTATGTATCCAACCAATAGCAAAATGGATAATCCATTATCAACCAACATGATTGGTCAAATTGGTACCGGTAAGATAACCATCATTGACATGGATAGACATACTTACTTTCTTTGTTTTTATCTAACTGGTGTCATTCAAATAGAACCTTTTGCTATTTAGCTATGTATATTTTAACAACTGAATAAAATATGGCATGCATACTTTGATTTGCAATTTATATAACATTCAGAAAAGTCATGTCATTACTCATTAAAGAAAAATAAAGAAGTAACTAGCTCAGTGCATAGTAGATTCTGCTCTATTTTTGCTCATATGCCCACATGTAGGAGACAAATGATCTTTTTCCCTCTTCCAACACCCATTACATTGTATATGCATATAGGATAAGGAAACAAAAAGCCACAACATTATAGATTCCACTAATTTTTTAAGTCTCATTCACTCACATGTATGATAAAATGATTTGTTGCTCTTTCAGTATCCATTTCATTGATATAGGAGATCACACAACTAAGTATACATATTTCGGCTGCATAGATTACAAAGTGTATATATATATATATATATATATATATATATATATATATATATATATATATATATATATATATATATATATATATATATATATATATATATATATATATATATATATATATATATATATATATATATATGGGCGTTTTTTTAATACCCACGCGGGTAGCCTGGATTTCACTACCCCGCAGCAAAAAAAGTAACTGTTCTGACCAGAAAAGTAATTTTTCTATTAAAAAAAGTAACTATGTTGATTAAAAAGTAACTACACGACTAAAAAAGTAATCTAGTATAAAATACACATCAGATATATATGTAACCCTATTTTGAAATCTGCTGTTACAAACGTAACTATCTATGCATGAAACTCAACAGTTTGTAAGGTAAAATAACCCTCTACATGTCAAAAGTAACCAACTTGAAAAAAAGTAACCGAAATGGGGGGCAGGTAGTTACCCGCGCGGGCATTAAAGATGGCCCCTATATTATATATATATATATATATATATATATATATATATATATATATATATATATATTGAAGGTTGATCACAAAGTATATATCATTCTAATTGAGTTTCATGTTAGTAAGTTATATCTAGTAAAATTTGGTATGCCCGTTCGATTTTATATGGTCAAACTTGAATCCAGCCCAAAACTCAGCATTCTTATATGGGTCGGGTTCAGGCTGACATTTTTCAAATGTATGTTTGGGTTTGGGACAAAACAAACCCGCTATAGCTCGGCCAGATGCTTATCCCTAGTGGAGAGTAGATTTTAAAATGTCTTATTTTTTCAAATCCAAATTTGTTAGGGAGCTTTTCAAGGAATGTGTGGCTAAAACCCTTACAATACAGATCGATTGTCTCTACTTTAGGACCCTCAATGTGAACTTCTTCTTCTCTAATCATGTGTTGGGATGCTCAAGTTGGTGACTTTTTTTAACAACACCCCAACTTCTATCGACTATGCATTTGACTTCATTGATGTATGGCACATATTATAGTTGGTGATAATCCAGACTTTGGTGATATGTAGTGGTGCTTGGACACACTTCCTATGCACCTCGGAGGTTATGGTATTAAATTTTACCATGATATTAGCAATTTTGCCTATGTTTCACACATAGAAACTCCAAAACTACATATTGTTTGATATTGGATTTGTGCATGTAGGAGCATCTTTCATTACTTCAGATACCACCATTTGTAATATCTTCCCGTCCTTTTGTTGGTCTTTGTTATCATGTACGCCTTCTATCAATGCAAAGATCCAGTCTATTTTGGCAGACACTTATTACATATTTTTATCCAACAACTCATTATAAGTGACCTTTCCCAATAATAACTAGCTTCGTCATTTATCTCCAAGGCGACCATGCACAAGACTTCATACTTATCATTCTTATTGGCGGTTTTGGTTACTCTATGTCACCTATTAGTATCGAGCTATCCTTCGTTATTGACTCATGATTTCCTTACATCTAGGTGATGAATGTTTCCCACTTTGCAACACCACAAACCTCGATGCCTTCTGTGGTCATGTTGTACGTTGTCACATAAGACCTAGATATAAGTTACAACATGACATCTTTTGTGATACTTTCAAGCTGAGTTGAAGGTCCTAAAAGATGCTTATGTGGCCTTCCTTGGCACACAACTTAATATTATCCACTCCCAATGTCTTGTTGACATCTTGTAGTTTGATTGGACATATTGGATGAACACCTATGTAAACCTCATCGAAGTCTTTCCCTTGACTATTGTTCTTTTATGTAACTTTAGATCCAACCAGGAAGTTGGTGATGCCCCTGCGCAAAAGGTGCAAAAGCACAGTGTAACTTGTATGGGAAATCATCGTCCTTTTAGTCTTTTGCTTTTGAAACTTCAGATTCCTTGTTAATGACAACACCTCTCTTATATAATACCTTCAACATGTCTCTAATAGGAACCTTATACTACTGTCATCTACATCTTAAAAAAAAGATCTATACAACTTGCCATCCAAAAAGGACTGTCAACCCATTTGTTGCACGCGCTTCTGTGAAGGCATTTTGTAGGACATTTTTATGAAGAATTACTACAAAATAGCATTTTTTTTCAAAAATAAATAAAAGCATTATGCAAATCCCTTAAAAAAACCATATTCCATTTTTCATTTTAAAAATAGTCTTAAAATAATGAACCTTTACAAGCAAATAAAAATCCCTTGCTAAAATTTAAAATTTTTGGTGATCTAAAACTTTTTTGAAAATCATGTCCCGTCAATTTTGAAAATTTTGAACCATTTTCAAAAAGAAAATTCCCTTTCTCAAAATATTAATTTGCTTCTATTCAATAAATGGAGGTTAATTATTCAACTTCAAATGGATTTTTGCCAATCCTAACCTTTAAAAAAAATAAAAAATCATTTTTTCAAATGTTTCCAATATCCAAATATTTCAAAAATCAAATCCCTTTTCCATTTTTAATCAGAAAATTCTTAAAAATAGAATCCCTTATTGAAAATTTAAATCTTTTTAGAAATATGTATCTTTTTTCAAAATTAAAGTACATTTTTAATTATAAAAGGTTTTATAAATCCTATTTACACATTTAAAATGTTTTCAAAATTATGAAAACAAGAAATTAGGCTTTATGAGGATGGGTCGCGGGAAGGGGAGAGGCGGCAGGGGGCAAGGCAAAGGTAGACGGGACCCTAGCGGTAGATCTGTTGCTAGAGGTGAGGAAGCATTAGAGTCGACAAATTCGACCATCTCATCAAGCCCTGGAGAGGCTGCTGGGAAGGAGGCTTCATCGATCGAGGTTGTACTAGATTCATCCTAGGATCCTCCACCACCTTCTACACCCTCAGATACTCCTTCCCCTTCCCCTAAAGGGCCTACGATACATCCAAGTACTTCGACGGCAGATTGGCTCGCTGCTAGCCGACCAACCATGGACTATAAATATGTTGCTATCCTAAATTTTGTCGAGCCTGAGCTGAGGGATGGAGCTCGCTACACATCTATCTCAGGCCAAGATGAATGTGCTGACTGGAGTTCCTACATCTCAGTTCACTTTATAGGTCGTAAGCCCTTCTGTGGCTAGCTCCAAGGATGGATTTGGAAAAAGTGGCGACCGAGTGGTGCTTTTGAGGTGGAAGAAGAAGAGAAGGAAGGGTACATTATATTATCACTACCTTCATCCAAAGAACATGATCGAGTTCTAAACGAAGCTCTGTGGTCCATGGATAGCTACTTGGTGATCGTCTAGTCTTGGGAGCCTAGTTCAAAGCTTGCTCCTCTATCTTTTACTTCTGCTCCAATTTGGGTGAGTATTGAGAATCTAGGAATCCCATGGAGCATCGATAGACTATCCCGAATAGTAAGCACCATAGGTAGACCTCTCGATTTTGAGGAGGAATCACTGACGGCTGGTTGCTTGAAGGGTGCAAAGGTTTGCGTGGATATGATGGCTTCGATTATTATTCCAAAAACCTCGTTGGTGGAGATTGATGGGGTATCCAAACTCTTGAAAGTCGACATCATTACGAAGCCTTTTCTATGTTCAGGGTGCAAGCATCTTGGGCACAAGTTGAGTTCCTATCCTTCAAGGATCAGGAAGGATTCATTCCCAACTGGCCTCCAAATACGATTCGGTAAGCAACCTATTTGACGATATGCTAAGGTGAAGCCTGGAAGGGATTCCCCTGTTGTTGCCGAGAAGGCTGTTGTACCCTTTGTAACTAATGGAGGAAGTGAGGGAGAAGAATCACTTCAGCACTCTGAAGAAGCTATATTGATCTGCGATTCTGGGGGATGCAGGGTTGTTGCTAATAACCGTGTTGTAACTCTGGACTCAAGTTCGAAAGCTAATATGGATGCAAGTTCTCTAGTAGAACCGGACATAGGTAATAACCACATTTCAGTTGACCTGGGGAATAGCCTTAATCTTGGGTGGGAACTTGAGATTCATACTGGCCCACAGATTGATTTTGGCGATAGTAACTAGATGACTACCGAAAAGGTTTGGGAGAGATGTGGCTTTTCATTCAACTACACACAAAGAAAGGAACAACAGGTGGAAGATGAAGTTCAATCTGTGGATTTTGACTCCCCCAATCCTTTGGTTGTCTACAAAGTTAGAGTCGAGAGCTCCAAGCCGAAGAGGAAGAGAAGGAAAGTAAGAAAGGATAATCGAATCTCAAATTTTGATCTCGAGCAGATTATTGATACTATATGAATCATTTTTGATATCCTTTCTTGGTTGGCACTTTCTTTGTCATTATTCTGGTTCTGTCTTAGCTTGGAAATCCTTGATCGAAGTCTACTTTTCCTATGGTTATGGTGATTGTTCCCAACAGTGAGTTTGGTACTTCTACAGGGTTGTTGTCCTGGCCTACTAGGTAGCTGATTGAGCACATTTTTTAGGTGTTTTAACACTAGTGTTTGTCTATTATTCTAGTTGTCATGTCAGCTTTTTCTGTAGGTTCCCTGTCTTCGTTGGTGAGCTTGAGCCTTTCTATGGCTGGAAGTATGTATTCTTCCTTTCTTGCTCCTTTGGATGAGTTGTGGATTCCCTACATGGAATCACTATCATCTTTGGTTTATTTTTAGGTTAGGGGGTGTTCCTTTGTAAAATACCCAAAGTTTTTTGGTATCAAAAGACGAGATTGTTTCACCAAAAAAATTTATGAACCTATTTTGAAATTATTATTCCTTTTCTAAATCTGAAATGTTTTTAGAAATATGAACCTCCCTTAAAAATCAAATCCCTTTTCAAATAAATCTAAACCTACTTCAAAATAAAATTCTAGTTTTTATTTTTCAAAACTTTTATAGGTCCAAACCTTTTTCAAAGATCAAGAGTGACAATTATTTTGAAAATTTGAACCTTTCTCAAAAATCAAAATCACAATTTTCACATTTCAAATTGTTTCCTGAATATGACTATCTTTATAAAATACAAATCCCTCTTTCAAATTTCATACATTCTCGAAAATCTGATTTGTTTCTTTGATCAAATATTTTTCTCAAATTTCAAACCTAAATATTTTTAAAATTTGAATCCCTTTTACAAATTATAAATTTATTTCAAATCTAAACCTTAGGAAACCCCTTTTGTATATTTAAAAGTGTATAAAAGTGTTGACAAATTTTGATAATCAAATATCCTTTTGTAATTTTCAAGAATTTTGAAAATTTAAGCCATTTTTTAATTATATTTCCTTTTTGAAATGTTAAATGTCATAAAAAATCCTAACCCATTTACTAAAATAAAAATTCTTATGGGGTCTCTTTTCTCACTGGCAGTATCTCCAACAATTTCTTCACATGAAAATATGCATCTGACACAGTCACACACAAATTGTAACCACGGTGCATCATGTGAGGAAACCCATCACCATTTCCATCCATTTTCTCTTGATATCTTCATAGTGTTTGATGATTACTCTATTACTCTCTTGTCACATTCAACAAATCACAAATAGGAATGCCACATTCCCATCATCAACCTCTTCTGAGTTTATCTTTATGTCAATAGGGTATTCTTTACAAAAGGAATTGGTAGTCCAATTCATAGCTTGGGCCTCTACGAATGCTATAATGTAAATTTAGTCTTTGTACTTATTGATCTTGTTTTATAAGTGCAAGGAAGTTCTTCCCAATCCACATTTTATTCAAAACTAAAACTCCTTTTTTAGATTTCAAACAATTTTTAAATTCCAAACTTTTTTAAAATTCAAAATTACTTTCTCAAATTTCCAATGTTTTTGTAACATGTACAATTTTTAGAAACCAAAATCCTAATTAGAAGTTATATTTATCGAAAAGCATTTTTCAAATTTTATAATCTCTTCTTTGAATTTTAAATACTTATGAAAATTCAAATCCTTTACTAAAATCAAAATCACTTTTTCAAAGTTCAACTACTTTTTAATATCCAAAACTTATTTTGAATGTTAAAATCCCTTTTCATAATAACCAACGTCTTTGAAAATTAGATCCTCTTTCCAAAATTAAAACCACTCACTCATATAACCTCTTTAGAAAATATGATCCTTGGCACAAATCAAAATCACATTTTCAAATTCTTTTTTTACAAATTTAAACTTTTTTATAAAAGTCAAAATCCCTTTTGTAGATTTGAAATGTTTCCTTGATCCAATCCTTTTTCAAAGAACAAAATCCATTTTCCAAATTTCACATGTTCTCAAATGTCCATGCATTTTTAGAAAATTAGTACCAATGTTTCAAGATCAAATTTTTACAAAAATCCTAAAATTTTGCAATAAGAAAATACTTTTCCAAGTCCAAATATTTTTGCAAATCCAAACTTTTTCGAAAAAAAATATAAATACCCTTTTTAGAATTTAAATATTTCATAATCCAAACCTTCTTTGGGAATCAAAATCCCTTCTTCAAAAAATCAATTATTCCAAATAATCTAAAACCTTTTTCAAAAATGAAAATCCCTTTTACAAGTTGAAGGTGGCCTTAGAGTCAAATCTATGATATGACTTTGTATTACTAAAATGATGAAATTGTGGCTATGTATGTGGCTATTGAACATAAGCTTGGGGCTTAAGGATTCTAATCCTCAACTGATATATATACTACTGATGTGTTTTGAATTATACCTCCTTTTTGTATGAAAGATAAGTGATTGGGCTAACCAATTATATAAATCCTAATTCATGTAGTTGTCCTAAGATAATGTAACTTCTCTAATGTTTGGAAGTCTTGTAAGAAGCCATGTGGTCGTATGACTTCTCTAGTGTTCAGTAGTCATGTAAAAGGAATGGGTATCCTTGTAGCAACTTGGTATTGTGAGAGGAGTTAAAAGTCTTATAGTGTTGAGTATATGTAGCTTACCACAGATCATATGATGTATGGTTGTTGCATCACCCTAAAAGTACCCATCTATATGAGTATGGTTGAAGTTATATCTCAAGTTGTTATGGAAGTTTTGTGAATATGATTGGGAAATATGTGTTACACTAATTTACATGAATTATTACCTATGTGATATGGCAAGTTTAATGACATGAGTAACCAAGACGGAACTGCTATTTTGTATAGGTCGTAGTATGCTGAGTCCCTACTTGTTATGCATGGTGGGATCTTAGTGACATTAGTAGACCCTCTACTATGGTTATTACACTGACTAATGGATGTTGGGATCTTAGTTACATTAGTAGATCCTAAGATCCTCCATATGGGTCGGGGGACTTTGCACACACTGGACATTACTTTGGGTGGTATAACCCAACTACATATGGCTTAATTACAAAATATGTAATCAAGTTCTATAGTATTACTTATGTTTTAACCATCCGGTTCCACATTGCTTAGCACTTACTGGTCCAACATACCTCCTGTAGTTGACTTGCATCTATTTATACTATCCTTATCATCTTGATATTTTTGTAGAATATTCTAATAAAAAAATCGTATGAATCAATACTTATAGTATTACTTGCATGCTTACAATTCTATGTGAATGCTTTATCTCTGGTTAGGACACTGGCCTCACTCTTGTGGGTTTTCATCCATTTAACGTTCTCTACACATACCTTAGGGCTTCGGTAGTGAGGAGCCATCTTCGCCAAAATAATAGTGAGAAGGTGGTGGGATCTAGTCTTTTGGTGTGTCTAGATTCATCCTTGTACACTCAGGTTTGGGTATGGTGTTTCATTAAGATAATGAATCTAGGACTCCATTTTGGTTGCATGCCTTGTATATGATGTCCATTTTACAAATATATATAGGAATATTATTTAAAAAAAGTGGCAACTTTGGTCACATATGATGAGCTTTATACACTTGTTTGTAGATATATGTCTATATAGCGTCTTTTATGTAATCTTACATGTGAATGTTGTTATAAATTTTTTCCAACACTCTTTGCCTTTTTGGTATGATAATTATGATGGACATGTTCACTTTTTGTTCTCCCATTTTGTGTGGACATATTGGTCTCTAGATGTTTTTGTGGGTTGACACAACCACAGTTTTGACATTTGTCGTCACATGATATAATGCTAGTTTATATAAAAACCAAAACTACAGATCAACAACTTCAGTTAGTGATACCAAAGTGTCACAATAGTATGACAGTAGTCATTGATGGAAAATCTGAGTACCACTTTAGTTATTGCGTCAGTTTTCAAAATAGAAATTGTAATTGTAACTAGCCCAAGAAATTTTGAGACAACAAATTTTGCACAAGTTCTAATTCAACCAACACCATAAACTCCACATCTTATGCCCACTCATGAAATAAAAATTTTGTCCAAAATCTATGTTTTTGGTTTCCTTGACCAAAACTAGCATAAGACCTTAAGCACAATTTGATTTCTCATCAATTTCAACTTAGGTTTTTATGACCTAAACTAAATTTATAATGTCCCTGCAATGCCCTCTACAAAATAAATGATCCCTCTAAATTATCATTTTACGCGGTTTCATAACCAAAACAAAGTTCAGACCTTAAATAGGATTTTGATTTTTGATTAGTTTTAAATGTTAGTTTTTTGTGCGAAATTGAACTTATAGTGTTCACATGAGTTGCTCCACACAAAATAATTTGTACCCTCCAAATCTTCCTTTCACATCAGTTTCCTAAGGTCAATTCATGAGGAATGGTTTTGTTTATAGAAGTTTGATGTCAATTTTGTATCAAAAATTGACATTGAAAGTTTTCATTATTATGTCAATTTTATAAGGAAACTGGTATAAGACCCAAAATTGGAGTGTCATTTTGGATACCTTATCAGTTTCGTCCTTTGGGCCAACATAGTATCTCTATAAACACTCATAGAATTCTTTTGTTTCCTATTTCTCTCCATCTCTACCACAAAACCCTTGAGTATGTGTGACGATTTTCTTCTTCCCGAACTTCATGCCTCTGTTGCCCCTCTTCCCAGATGCTACTGCTTCCGTGATATCTCTTCATACTTGATGTTGCCTCCATTATCATGACCTATTATAGGATCTTATTTCTTTACTCCTCCATCATCGTCGCCCCTGCTACCAGCTACCAACACCACTACCACACCTGTTGGGAGAAGGATCCAAATTGTTGTCACCATCGTTGTGTGGTTTGATTCCCTTATTGTTGTTGTGACTCCTATTCTTGTTTCCTCTTGATAATGGTCTCTCTCCTTCTTTGTTTCTCTACTTCCCATGTTGTTATTGTTGCACCTCCTCTCCCTTTGATGATCTTTTTTCCTCTCTCACATGCCTTAACTATAAAATAATGCTTGATTCTTGCAATTTTTGAGCTTTTAATTGATGATAGTCAATGCTTGATGAAAAATTAATTAGGGCTTGATGATTAATGGATAATATAATGTTTTGGTGTTAAGTATTTGAAATTATATGTATGAATTTAACTTCCTAATTAGAAATTGATAGTCAAATTGTCATCAATTCAAAAAGAAGATCAAAAGGATATTACTCAAAGGACTCCCTAAATTCAATGATGAAATGTAGATAGAGTTTTAATTTGGGAATGTGGGGAAATTGTACTTGTTTGGTTTTACTGAACAACGTATGCCCTAACTATCCAATTACAAAATGATTCATGTATACTTATTAAATGAATTCTAGTATAGGTTCCTAAGATAAATTGTCTTCTAATATATATTTGATTATTTGTGGATTTAACTTAAATCATAGGCATTTAACCTAAAGTATATATGTATTTGATAAGTATACATGTGTGTATCATGTTGTCCTAAAAAACCTATCTAACACTTACTCATTAGGACTAAATCTTAGATTTTCCCCAGTTTGGGATTGCTCTTGAATTCTTAATCTCACTTTGGATGTTGGTGTAATATACATGTTTGGTTTTCAAGAATATTTTGACAGTTGTTTCCCTGATCATTTTCTGGGTGCATATGTAGGTGGGTATCTACCTATATAAATTGGTGCACTTGAGAACTACAAGGAAATGCAGTCAGAACATTCTTGAAAACTAAATACACATCATACACTTACTAGTGAGATTAAGTGTTAGATAAATTGGATAGGTGGTACACATTCATCAATATGAATGCTAAACACATATATTCTATTGGTGAAGAAATCCGTCCAAGATTACTCATTAGGAGTATATATTGGATAGTTCCCAATTTGAGATTGTTCTTGAACACATAATCTCACTTAGGATGTGAGTGTATAATTCATGTTTAGTTTTATAGAATATTTTGATAGTTGTTTCCCTGTTTGTGCTCAGGATACATATGTAGGTGGGGATTTGCCCATCTACATTAGTGTACTTGGATAACAACATGGAAATGTTGTCGAAATATTGTTTGGAAACCAAACAAGTGTTATACACTTATATACAAGAATCATATAGGTGGTACACACCCAACAATATGAATGGTAAATACTATTGAAACAACTCATTTTATTTAAAAATTGGCATAGATAACACTAGACAATTCAATACTTGGTTCATCGTCGATTTAGGGCCAAAATGGATCAACATTGGATGTCCATTCAAAATTCATATACTTAAGAGTTTATAAGTAGTCATGGTGAGTTTATTAGGATTTGTAGAGAAACATTAGAGACAACCCAAAGCTAGCTTCTATTTTCCATGTAGGAATTGCAACAACAACTTGAACGTCAATATTGTTGAGGAAATCAAAAGTCATATCATGTTACAAACCCAATTTTTGGGTTCATATGGTGGGAAATGCAATTTCCCCAATAAATGTATGATAATGGGAATTGTGTGATTTATGTGTTTTGAATGGAATTCCTTTGCAATATTTCCTTTGTACATGTGATTTTGTGAATCATAATATGTTAATGAGTTCAATATGATTAAAAGAAAAGGAAGAAATCACATAATGTATTATTGAGAATGAAATTTGGGATAATGGATAATGGAATCATCATGGATGAGATTTCGAGTCCACATGGTTTCTAATGATTAAAGGAATCCAAATAAATGATATAAAAGAATAAGATAGAGAAAATATGCATATAATATATCTTAATAAGTAATGACTTTCATATGAAGAAAAGTCTCCCATACTTTCGAGTTTGAGGTCTCCAAGGTATCTTGTGGCCTAAGTAATTTATTTGATAAATATTTGATAGTTTCTTAATAATCAAGTTTGCGTATGTAAGAGATTAATTAAGGAATATTTCTTTTCCCAGTAAAAGATAACAACGTGGATGAAGTTTTCCTCATTTTATGATAACGAATTGTGTTCTTGGGAGAGATCCGAATTTGGGTTTTAAACTAAAAATAGAAACCTTTTTGGAAAGAACCTTTCCTTTTAGTACTGAGAGCCCTAAACCCTATCGATCCCTCCTCTCTTCCTTGTTACCCACGACTTATATAAGGACATAGGGCTATGAAGGGCAGAGTCAATCGAGCCCTGCAGCATGGCCCAGTCCATGGATTACGATCTAGAGACTCCAAATGTTGTTTCTTCTTTCTCACACCGGAGCAAATAAGAGTATGTCATGGATTGGCTCCAGACCAACAACTAAGAGAGGAAGACTTTTGTGAGGTTCCCATCTACTGAACCCACATGTAAAAGACCAAGGTAACGACTCCTACTCGTTGATCTACGTTTTAATCGTCTGAAAACCCTAGCAGATAGGAACCCTCTCCATAGCCTTTCCCTGCTCAAATATAGCCGTACCTGAGTGCCCTCTCAGGTCAAGAAGGAGAGGTAAAGCTCCTCCAACCTTCCTGTAGCCTCGCTGCCCCAGGGCCTAGCAGGGGAAGCTCGCGGATGCCCAGCCAGCGACGAACAGAGGGCGTTCCGCGAGGAAGGAGACGGGTTGGGGTCAAAATACTCGGATGCCCCAAAATAACATGTAAAGCACAGAGGGTATTTCTGCCGTTTCACACTGATTAAAGGGTCGACACAATGATAAGTTGATTATTTGGTTCTCGTGGACGTTTCGCCGTGTGATTGGTTGAAAATGCAATTAAACTATAAAAAATGTAGAAATTACTAGGAAGCTCATATTAAGACAAACCATATATGATTTTTGATCAGAAAAATGCAAGGAACTTATTAAAAATAGTTTTTAAGCCTAAATCTGATCGTAGTTCGATAAAGGGATAAAGTTTCTAACCTTAATGCTTTAATATGAGAAAAACCCTAACTTGATGATTCTATGGAATAGAGATGATTAATATGGATAATCTATGAGCATATTATTATGTTGTTAATGAAAAGATGTTTTAAATATCTAAGTAGATGATCCATGGGCTAATTAACTTGATTTAGGGTTTTGAAATGTTAATATGCATTAATGGGCTTAGAAACCCTAATCTAGGTAATTAATGGTTTCTAATGAGATATTTTTTGAGATTCTTTGTATAACAGTGATAATAGGTTTTTCCTAAGCCTAATTGATGATACAGAAGATTTTAATGAGAATAAGTGCGTAAATTAGGGTTTTGCACCTAGATCAGTCGTTTTAGGGTTTTGTGGATATAAAAGAGGAGTGTTGTAAATAGATATAAAAGAACCCTAATAGAACCCTAATCCGGATTAGAAACCCTAGAAAGTGAATCCAAGTAAGTAAAGTAGATTTTTGATAAGTATGTAGTAAATAAGTTACGTATGATTTTCAAGATTTTGTGCTTTGTGTGGTTGACTTGCTTTCTTGGATTGGATTGCTTGATTGATTGGACTTGCTTATTGCTTGTGAAATATACAAATTAGGTATGTGGTTACTTTATGCATAATCACCTTTAGTTTCACGATGTTACCCAAATGTTTCTTGATTGATTGTAACCTAAACTATTGGATGTTCAATTATGCAATCCTATAAAGTCCCTATGAGTATCACAATTAAATATGAATGTGTTTCTCGAACCTACATGCCACCCTGATGTATGTTGCAAGACCAAGCCCTGGAGGGAAGGTTTGATTTGGTCAAGCCCCAGAGGGAAGACCATTGTGCACCTCAAGAGGTGACCCCAGGAACCAAGCTTAGAATGGAGAAGGTGGCCTTATGTCCCTTGCAAGGATAAAACCCTAAGAGAGGGTAATCCAGGGTTTAGGGCAAAGGCGGTTGAGGAGTAACATTGAAAATGTAATTTGGATTGTTAATCAATTATTTGCTATATTAAGGTTGTTAGAACATATTTGTGAAATTGTGTTTGTCCCCCACATACCCGTATAGCAATATACTGATCGATGTTTTGTTTGTCGGCGTTTTAGGTACAATTATGAAAAAGGACAAACTGTAAATCAAAATATTGTGAAGATATAATGAAACTGTTCAAGGAGGAATAGATAGTTAGATTTATACTGTGGATACAAGTCTTAGATCCTATTTTGAAAAGGTATGTAAAAGTTTTATTTTATACCAGTTTTCCAGTGCTATTTTAGTAGAATTTGATAATTATTTCTGATTAAATATTAAACCATTGATCCGAAATTTTGGGATAACGCCTTCGACCTCTTGGTCTCCCTTGATTGGGGGTTACCGAGAAGCGGGTCATTACATTTGGTATCATATCCAATGGTTTCTCATTTAATCCTTAATAATTATTACATTTTACAAACTCTTTAGAACCCAAGGGAGTTATTAGAGGATTTTCTGATGGCAGAGGTTCTAGAAAGGGATCATGATCTGGGGGTTGGAAATATTTTCCTCTTCCCTACTAGTCAGTCTAAGAGGACTCCCATATACTGTGTGACTGCCTGGACAAAGTCTGAGGTTCTGACTCAAAATAAGATACCTTTAGGACCCTCTCATCTATCTTCATCCCTTCTCAACCCTAATTCAATTAAGGATTCTAGGTTTTAGGGTTTTCTCTCTCTTCCCCACCCCTCTTGAGGTTAGGGTAAGTATGATAAGGATTAAGAAATCCTCCACCAAATCAATGAAAAGCATGTAAACAAGGTGTCATGGACATAAGTTTAATAGTTTAAGCATAAACTAAAGATTAGTTACATGCTTAGGTTGCATGGCGTGTGTTGTCATGCCCTCAGAAGAGCACTGAGGTTGGACCTTCTTATGAGGAGGATGAGAGAAGAGTTAGCCTGGGAGGCAGAGGCCTACAGGAAGAGGGAGAGACCTGGCACATCCTCTAAGGACGATGCTAACCCTAATCCTAAGTGGATTTTGAGGAAGAGATGATAGGATGAGTTAAATATCACAGTTGACCATGCATGTATGTATGTGGGTTGACATGCATATAGGTTTTAAGTACCAATGAGAAGCATGAGCTAGGTTTGACCTAGTGTTTTTGGTAACCCGGCCTTGGGTGGTTGTGCCTGTTGAGGGTGAGCAGTAGCTTCCTCTTCGTGGGGGATAGTGGTGACCATATAGAAACCCTTATGGGCATGTAAGAGTAGACAAGAGGCATGCACCTATGTAGAGGTGGACAACAACAATGCTGGCAGCAGGTTGAGGCTTAGGCTAGAAGAGTATGTCAGATAGCTTATGAGATGAGCATGCCGAGCTTTGGATGATCTGGGCCAGACATAGGTGGTGGATCATGCGTTTCACCCATGTAGGTGTAGACATGTACCCTTAAGATCTTAATCCATCCTCTAAGAAAGAACCTTCAAAGGCTAGATCCATTGTAGGGTTAGCTCTAGAGAGAGAGAAAGACCCGATGAAGAAGGTTGGAGACCTTAGTTATGAGACATGAAGAATCATGAGAAGATGGGTATGTTAGGACCTATTTTAGATGACCTTGAGTAGATAGTGGTGTTTGCCTCGTGCATGATCCTTGGAGGATTGTCGTACCTTGGTTTCCTTTAGAGGAACCAAACCCTAGAATGAGAAAGAGGCTTCTGGAATTGATGTAGAAATGTTATAGGTGACTACCTTACCTTATAGGGGTATAAAGGAGAGTTCCTTAGACCGAGGAGGTATGGTAACAAGTTGTGAGGCCTCTCACTTAGTTGGTTATCCTTGTGTAGGACTCTGGGGTATGGTTCATGAGGAAGAATAGTAGGAAGTGCATGCTATATCTTGTACATGTTTGGTTTGTGATTGAAAATTTGAGCATGTAGTTAGACAATTGAGGCATAGGTAGTGAACCTGGGGTTCCTAGACCAAAGAGGGGAAGTGGTAGGACCTGGTACACCTGATGCTCACAAAGATGTTTGAGTTCCTACGGATTCTAGCTTGACACCCCTCATGTGTAGAGGAAAAGGAAACCCATTGGACTAATGTAGATGTTCGATGAACCCCTCACGGATAGATTGGTGACATATGCATGTATGATATTGGTCCAATGTTGAGGAATAGGAACACGTATGATGTACCAAGGAAACATAGCAAGGTTGAGTAGGTGGTTTTCTGGCTAGCTACATGTCTAAGTAGCATGATAGGGCTAAGCGTGCACATGATGGTGTAAACCCTGGACGTAAGGACATTTGTGACCTTTGTTGCTATCAAGAGATAGTTTTCTCCCATCCTGGGGAGGGACCCTTCTATAGGGTAAGAATCAGCCGTTGTTTAGATTTGAGGTAACCTATGGAGGTCTCTCATAGGAGTTTGATGAGCTAAGTGGAGAACACATGGTATGAGAATGAATCTATAGACCCTTGTGTGACTATCTCTAAAGGGCATGAGGATAGGTTGCCATGGTGGGAACCTATATGGGGCCAAATCGAGGTAGGTAGGTCGCCATGATCCCTATGAAAGGATGTAAGTTTGACCATGTATGCCCAGAGAGATGATGGAGTTTTTGGGTAGGGATTCAAGTTTGATATGTACCATGATAGAATCCTAAGTCTATACTAAGGTCAGGTGGGGATAAGACCGATGGGAGTAGGAGTTGCCTAATTCCTTAGTTGCACAAGACCATAGGGTCGGGAGGTAACAACTATCATTGTCCAAGGATCATTGGTTAGGAGATTGATCACCTTCATGAGCTCATGGAACCCAAAGGGAAAATGAGGTGGGCACTCCCTGGATGCATAAGAGAAGTGGGATGACCCCAAAAGTACCAACACCCTACAGACCTAGAGGAGATGGCTAAGGATTGTGTGATGACACAAGTGTGTTTGATAATAGTTTTCAATGGATGTAAACCTAAAATCGAGATGTTCATGATGTGGAGACATATGATGCACTTTTCAACTTAAATTGGAAAGTGTATTGGCGAGGTGTGATGCACCATCTCTACTCTTGGAACATGATGAACTTTGTATTTGGACTGCATCCAAATACTTATTTCCTCTTGTTATGGGTGTGAGAGATAGAGCAAAATGCACGCCATACACTAAGTATAAGGATGATGTGAGTTGAAACATTACTATGAAGTTTGAGGATAGAGAAAGTATCATACCTTTTTGGAAAGTACATAGAATGGATGGTTTACAAACACAAAGAGAACTAAGGTAGTCATCGTGAGGACGTTCTTATCAAGAGAAGTATGGAATTTATGAGTTATATAAGTTTGGGTTTGATAACCAAGATCATGAGTCAAAGTTTTCTTGACTCAGTTAAACCTACATTCGAGATGGGGATGTTGAGTGGTGTATATAAGGGTTTATGTCTTCACCATTACCTAGCACATAAGGATGTAAGGTGGTAATGTATGCTCTTAGTTGAGACACAACTATCTGTTTAGCCAGTAGAGGGGCTAGAAGAGGTTGTTGGGTGAACCCTAAGTTCGTGAGACATATGTGGCTAACACTCAGATACAACCAGACCCATTGGTCGAGTTGGTGGTTTCTTAGTTAGCCAACCTAGAGCTTGATGAGATAGAATTATGGTTGTAAGAACCTTAGATACACCTCTCAGGAAAGGAAGGTGATGGAACGCACGACTAAAATGTTTTAGGGTTTTTGAGTAATCAACTTTGAGGAATCATGATCTGTAGGAGATCATGATTATAAGTTCAACATATATCGTGGTACTACTGAAAGAGTAAAATGTTGCAATAGTACTTTGAATACCTGAGATGAAGAGTATATAGAGTTGCATGTGGCTTCTCACCATGCATGCGAGGAGGTGAAGGACGAACATTCATAACCCGGTGAGTTGCCATAGATAATGAAGAGTACCTGTGAGGGAATGGGAGTGGATCCCCATGGATGTTGTGGTAAGTCTCCCCTGGACCAAGAGAGGGCAGTATGCAATATGGGTTATGGTAGATCGCCTTACCAAGATGACCTAATCCCTTGCCTGGGAAGAGAGCTCTGTTAGTGTGATGGATCCAGTTGAATTACGATATATATGAGAAAGATATGGTTCAACTACACCATGATCCGAGTTCAACATCTGAAGCATGAACTCAAGTTCACTTCCATGCAGTGGAAGTAGGTACATGAAGAACTTGATTCCAATTTGAAGTTTAGCACAACTTATCACCCCTGACTGATAGACAGTCAAGACAGTATGATCCAGACTAGAGGGTCTGATGAGAGCGTGTGTGCTCATTTGGGTGATACATGGGATCAATTCCTGCCCCTAGAAGAGTGAGCTTGTGATGATAGGCACCATAGCCTGTATTAGGATGTTAGAATATTTGTAAGGGAGGTTGCATTGGTCACCATTTCATTGGGATGATGCCGGTGAGAGGACCTTGTGAAGTTCAGAAAGACCACAGTCTGTGCATATGAAGTCACTTTGATCATGCAATGGCTGAGAAAGCCCAGAGGCGATGAGAGTCGTGAGCTGATGCGAAGCAGACTGACATGCAGTTCACTGTGGAAGAACATGTGTAATGAAAACCCGACCCCTCTGAGCTATAGCGAAGAAGGTTGAGTCCCCAATACATAGGTCCATTCGAGATGGATCAGTGGAGATGCTTATGTTTAGCCTTACCCCTCAGGATAACATAATGTATGATGTGTTCCATGAGTCTAATCTAGAGTACTATGTGATGTACCCGAACCATGTGCTGAGCCATGAACCTATTGAGCTTCTAGGGAAGCTGAGATATCCTAAGTCGCCTACGAGGGTACGAGATACCAAGGTGAGAGAGAGCTCATATGTAAGAATATAAGATGATAAAGGTCCTTTGGAAGCACTGTCGAGAGGATGAGGCACATGGGAGCCAATGATGGACATGGGAAAGTCTTATCTTGATTGTTTGTATGTTTGGTAGAATTTTGAGGACAAAATTCCTATAAGAGGGGAAGGATGTTACAACCCCAATTTTTGGGTTCATATGGTGGGAAATGTGATTTCCTCAATAAATGTATGATTATGGGAATTGTGTGATTTATGCGTTTTGAATGGAAGTCCTTTACCATATTTCCTTTGTACATGTGATTTCGTGAATCATAATAAGTTAATGAGTCCAATATGATTAAAAGAAAAAGAAGAAATCACATAATGCATTATTGAGAAGGAAATTTGGGATAATGGATAATAGAATCATCATGGATGAGATTTTGAGTCCACATGGTTTCTAATGATAAAAGGAATCCATATAAATGATATAAAAGAATAAGAGAGAGAAAATATGCATACAATATATCTTAATAAGTAATGACTTGCATATGAAGAAAAGTCTCCCATACTTATGAGTTTGAGGTCTCCAAGGTATCTTGTGGCCTAAGTAATTTATTTGATAAATATTTGATAGTTTCTTAATAATCAAGTTTGCGTATGTAAGAGATTAATTAAGGAATATTCCTTTTCCCAGTAAAAGATAATAATGTGGATGAAGTTTTCCTCATTTTATGATAAGGAATTGTGTTCTTGGGAGAGAGATTCAAATTTGGGTTTTAAACTAAAAATAGAAACCTTTTTGGAAAGAACCTTTCCTTTTAGTATCGAGAGTCCTAAACCCTACCGATCCCTCCTCTCTTCCCTGTTACCCATGACTTAAATAAGGACAGAAGGCTATGAAGAGAGGAGTCAATCGAGCCCTGCAGCATGGCCCAGACCATGGATTATGATCCAGAGACTCCAAATGTTGTTTCTTCTTTCTCACACCAGAGTGAGAAAGAGTATGCTGTGAATTGGCTCCAGATCGATGACCAAGAGAGGAAGACTTCCGTGAGGTTCCCATCTACTGAACCGACATGTAAAAGACCATGGTAACGTCTCCTAATCATTGTTCTATGTTTTGATCGTCTGAAAACCCTACCAGATAGGAACCCTCTCCGCAACCTTTTCCTACTCAAATCTGGCCGTACCCGAGTGTCCTCTCAAGTCGAGAAGGAGAGGTGAAGCTCCTCCAACCTTCTTGTAGCCGCACAGCCCCAGGGCCTAGTAGGGGAAGCTCGCGGATGCCCAACCAGCGACGAGCGACGAGTGTTCCGTGAGGAAGGAGATGGGTTGGGGTCAAAAGACCCAGATGCCCCGACATAACACGTAAAGCATAGAGGGTATTTCTACCATTTTACACTGATTAAAGGGTTGACCCAATGATAATTTGATTATTTGGTTCTCGTGGACGTTTCACCGTGTGATTGGCTGAAAATGCAATTAAACTATAAAAAATGTAGAAATTGCTAGGAAGCTCAGATTAAGACAAACCATATATGATTTTTGATTAGAAAAATGCAAGGAACTCATTAAAAATAGTTTTATAGCCTAAATCTGATCGTAGTTCGAAAAAGGGATGAAGTTTCTAACCTTAATGCTTTAATATGAGAAAAACCCTAACTTGATGATTCTATGGAATAGAGATGATTAATATGGATAATCTACGAGCATATTAACTTGTTGTTAATAAAAAGATGTTTTAAATATATAAGTAGATGATCCATGGGCTAATTAACTTGATTTAGGGTTTTGATATGTTAATATGCATTAATGGGCTTAGAAACCCTAATCTAGGTAATTAATGGTTTCTAATGAGATATTTTTTGAGATTCTTTGTATAACAGTGATAAAAGGTTTTTCCTAAGCCTAATTGATGATACAGAAGGTCTTAATGAGAATAAGTGAGTAAATTAGGGTTTTGCACCTAGATTTGTCATTTTAGGGTTTTGTGGATATAAAAGAGGAGTGTTGTAAATAGATCTAAAAGAACCCTAATAAAACCCTAATCCAGATTAGAAACCCTAGAAAGTGAATCCAAGTAAGTAAAGTAGATTCTTGATAAGTATGTAGTAAATAAGTTATGTATGCTTTTTAGTATTTTATGCTTTGTGTGGTTGAATTGCTTGCTTGGATTGGATTGCTTGATTGATTGGACTTGCTTATTGCTTGTGAAATCTGCAAATTAGGTATGTGGTTACTTTATGAATAATCGCCTTTAGTTTCATGGTGTTTCCTGAATGTTTCTTGATTGATTGTAACCTAAACTGTTGGATGTTCAATAATGCAATCCTATAAAGTCCCTATGAGTATCACAATTAAATATGAATGCGTTTCTCGAACCTACATGCCACCCTGATGTATATTGCAAGACCAAGTCCCAGAGGGAAGGTCTGATTTGGTCAAGCCCCGGAGGGAAGGTCTGATTTGGTCAAGCCCCGGAGGGAAGACCATTGGGCACGTTGAGAGGTGACCCCAGGCACCAAGCTCAGGATGGAGAAGGTGGCCTTATGTCCCTTGCAAGGACAAAACCCTAAGAGAGGATAATCCAGGGTTTAGGGAAAAAGCGGTTGAGGAGTCACATTGAAAACATAATTTGGATTGTTAATCAATTATTTGCTATGTTTAGGTTGTTTGAACATATTTGTGAAATTGTGTTTGTCCCCCACATACCAGTATAGCAATATACTGACCGACGTTTTGTTTGTCGGCGTTTTAGGTACAATTATGAAAAAGGACAAACAGTAAATTGAAATATTATGAAGATACAAATAAATTGTTCAAGGAGGATTAGATAGCTAGATTTCTATTGTGGATTGAAGTCTTAGATCCTATTTTGAAAAGGTATGCAAAAGTTTTATTTTATACCAGTTTTCCAGTTTAGTTTTAGTAGAATTTGATAATTATTTCTGATTAAATATTAAACCATAGATCCTGAATTTTGGGATAATGCATCTGACCTCTTGGTCTCCCTTGATTGGGGGTTATCGGGAAGAGGGGTCGTTACATATCATGTCAATGGGATTATGCGGGTCTATATAAAATGATATTGGCATGGAGAGATTCCTACTATGAGATCAATAGATGTTGATAGTGGTACTTTTGTGGAAGAAGAAATAGTGAACAATGTTGATGTGAATGAATCAATTCTGAATGACATGTTTGATTGATCGCTAGATAGTTGTGAAGTAAATATTATTGATTCTCCTTTCTTATTTATAAATATTGCACATGGTGATGAGAAACTTTTATACTTAGTTTGCACTAAGTTTACCAGACTGAGCACTATTTTCATATTTTATACCTGAAAGGCTGACAACGGGTGGAGCAACAAAAATCTAACATCTCTGTTGTCTTTGTTAAAAAAAAGTCTTCCTAAAGGCAACGAGCTTCCAATATCAACATACAAATAAAGAAATAGTGTTCCAATGGGAATGGAGGCTAAGGAGATACATGCATTCAAAAATGAATGTATGTTATTTCAAAAGGACTATTTTGATTTATAAGATTGTTTAAAATAAGGGGCTTAAAAAAATGACGACATCAGATAAGACCAAGACTGATAAGGTGATGTGGTATATACCTATAATACCATAATTTCAGCACTTATTTGGCAATTTTGTAGATGCATGCAATTTATCTTGGCATGTAGAGGTAAACACAAACAATGAAGGGATCCTATGACATGCGTCTGATTCTCCAAAATGGAAGAAAATTTATTTAGCATACCCTCAATTTGGTGAAAAAGTCAGGAATTTAAGGCTTGGAATTTGTATTGATGGATGATAATATATAATATAATAAGCAACCCAAATAACACTTTGCAAAATTTGATTGTTATATACAACCTTCCACATTGGTGATGTACAAAAAGAAGTACCTCATGCTCTCAATGTTGATATCAGGGTTGTAAAGAGTGAGACTCGAGAGGGGATTCACTCCCTACTAAATTTGAGAATAAACCCATCTATTCTAAACATACTAACACACATGTTGGAATAGGTGTACATTTTTTCTCTCAAATGATGATATAGGAGAATAGACCAAAGTATTGCAGTAGAATACAAATTCATGACTATATTCAATTTCTCAAAATAACATAATTATCTCCCATAAAGGGTTTACATGAAAGTTACAACTTAAGATCTAAGTAGAGGGATATCCAACTATGTCAACTCTATCTCCCAAAAAGCTTCAACTAGCAGGTCCATGTCACCAAATCCAATCATCCAAATTCTACATCTGGGTTTGGAAGCATACCCCGGTAAAAGGAGAAAAAGTAGATGACATAAGCAAAAAGTATTTTTTTTGGATCTGCATGGGCCGAAGCCCACCCCCTCTCCAAATAGGTTCCAGAGCCCGGATGACCCAAGAGGTTGGTAAATACAGCTGACCCGAGCGGGGAATCGAACCAGCGACCCTTCATGAGGGGCGCGCTGGCTTGACCGCCCGGGCTACGCTGGTCGGGTATAAGCAAAAAGTTTGTTATGTGCATATTAAATATGGATTGAGAAATATAAGGAATAAATGTTGTCAAATAAACAAGGCTTCCCATACAAATAATAAGGACTACCCAACTGGGCATAAAAGAATATGAACTCAATAAAATGATAAATAAAAGCAAGGCATCCATGTGTTTTATATGTGGCAATACTATAACAATATTAACATGTTGGTATGAAACAACACATCTACCATAAATATGGGGTGAGTAGGAACATATACACATCTACCCTCAGCAGAACAAGATATAAATCAACTCTAATAATATCACTTGCATGAATTATCACCTCTACATTATCAAGTGTGGGAATTTACACATCCACATAAAATAACACATGTCACATTGTATTAGTAGTCACCACATGATGCACAACAAAAGAGTAAGCAAGTCTAAATCAAAATACAAGAGATGAGAACATTCAATCAGTATAAATGGGGTCAAAGGACCCATTAAAGAAGATTCAACAATGTCGATGATGTGAGAAAAATGATCAAAAGATAACTTTCAAGAACAATATCAAAGGACATGTAGCAAACAAATTATGATTTTGGGTATTGAAATAGATCAAAAGATGGAAATATAGGTGATTTATCAACGGGAATATGGAATGCAAGCATACCTTGACTTGAGTGTTAAGTAAGAGATCAAGTCCTAATCCTCCAAGTCTAAACTCAACTCAACCTATATATAATAGTTGATCCATCAATTAGGTTGTATTGATATATTTTAGTTGAAATTCTAGAAATTCAAACCTTCGGCAAAACCCTAGGTGTACTCATGATTTTAGTTTAGAAAGTGGGTACAAGGTTACCAATTATGAATTTGATCAAGATCTAATTGTATCCATTAAAATATTTCTTCAATTATTATTAAGTGAATATGTGTCATTGAACCCTAAAAATTATATTTTTAAAATTTTAGAATCAGGTGATGAAAACTAGACAAGAAGATAGAGAAAATTCCAAGGACTCTAAAACATATTTTGTTATAATTGTTGGACACTCAGGGAATTAGTTATGAATTTTACAAACTTTAGATTATTTACTAATAATATTTGAAAAATATTTTATAAAAGTCTAAAATGCCTTTCATTATAATTTAAAATCTTAGGGCGTGATTGGAAATATGATTGTGGTATTCATGAATTTAAAAATCAAGTGAGGGAGTGTCTTTTACATATTTATCCATGCGATTAAAATCACTTTGAAAAGTTGTGTGGGGCAAAGATGTAAGAGGTAGGCCTTCTCCTCCCTACTCTCTACACCGACACAGTGGATTTGCTGTAGTGCTAGAAGGTCCAGTCAGGAAAAGCGGAAATCCCCATCGAGAAATGATCTATGAATTTGATGAAACAAAGACCAACGGTAAAGACAAAGGACCATACCTCACAATTCGATTTGGTCCTGGTGGAGTAGGGTGCCGTCGGCTACGGCCTGAAGCCTAGTGAATGAAATGAGTTCGTCGGCTACATACACTAATCCCACAACAAAATTGAGTCAAGAGAACCAAAACTTGCGGTGGGGCAAAACCCTAGAGTTATATATATATGTATATATATGTATATATATATATATATATATATATATATATATATATATATATATATATATATATATATATATATATAGACACACACACACATACACACACACACACACACACACACACACATATATATATATATATATATATATATATATATATATATATATAGAGAGAGAGAGAGAGAGAGAGAGAGTCTGACTAGAATACACTCGAGTGTATAGATTGCACAAATACACTCAAGTGTGTTTGCATATCAAAACTATATTTTTTGCAAAAATGTAAACATTTATCTTCACCGTCATACTATAACTAGGATACTTGCAAATTTTGAGCCAATTTGGATGAGTGTAAGTCACTCATCCAAGGGGAAAAAAATCGACGCGCGAAACTAATTTGAAATGCATAATTTTTGCGGTCTTTCTAACATGACGTATAAATGTCCAAATGTGTTCAAATTTTGCTTATGAGCTATTCACAAGATTTTTAAGAAGATCAATGGATTAAATTTTTGAAAAAAATATTGCATCATGAAAAACTACTTGAGTGTATTCAGCTCCGAATACACTCAAGTGTATTCCAGCTTGACTCTCTCTCTCTCTCTATATATAAATATATATATATATATATATATATATATATATATATATATATATATATATATAGGGTATATCTTCGCTACCCGTGCGGGTAACTAAGATTCGCTACCCGTGCATCGATTTTGTAATGGGATGACACATATATGTAATGAGATAACCAAATTTGTAATGAGACGACCGAAATTGTAATACAAAAACTCGTTTTGTATTACAGCGCTGTTACAGTAATAAATATATATTTATTACTGTAACAGCGCTGTAATACAAAATGAGTCTTTGTATTACAATTTCGGTCGTCTCATTACAAATTTGGATTGTCTCATTACAAATGCATACCTTCCCATTACAAAACTGATGCACGAGTAGCGAATCTTAGTTACACGCACAGGTAGTGAATATATACCCATATATATATATATAGGATTAGGTTCCCTGGTGTATGCAGTCGGAGCTCCGTGTTAAGATTGGGAGAAATTTTGTGCGAATCATAGATATTTGATTAAAAGATGATATCTTGGGCTAGTTAGATGCGGAATTCAATTTGCAATTCAATGCAACTCATTTTGCAAAGTTTCGTTGAGAAACGAGGGAGTTATGCCCAATCAACCCATCCCCTTTCAACCACGATATTGTTCATCTATAGACTAGAGGTGGGAGAAGACCTATGGATCGCTCGGTCCGTAACCAAAGTGGCCGACGACCGTTGCGGGCCAAACATAGAAGTATTAAATGTCAAAAAATATACTCTTTTAATGAAATAAATGTACAAAACTTTCGATAATCATTTGAGGGTGCATTTAAAGTCCAAATAAACCCAAATTTGGTAGGTTAACTAATTTTAGGGTGAAAAATCAGATTTTGGCAATAGTTTTCACTTCTGACAACTCTCAATATTTTATTTGATATTTTTAAATCTTATCACTTATTTTACTCCTTTAATGAATTAGAGAAATCAAGAAACTCTCCAAAAATATGAAACTTAGCCTACAAGCAAATTGAAGCATGAGGAACACGATCGTATAATTAATTCTCATTTTCAAGTATTTAACATGTTATTTAATTTATTGGGCTTTAATACACATTCTCTCTCCTAAATACACTAGAATATTTAAGATTGTCCCAGTTAGATGAAAATTAAAATAAAGACTAATCTTGGTACGTTGATTTTGAAGTTAAGGTTTATTTCCACTTTTGGATAATTTTGGTAATTTATTTAACACTTTTGGCTCTTATTATTATTTTCTTCTCTAAATAGAATTAGGATAATTATTATTGTCTGAAAATATGAAACTTGGCACCCAAGCTAAATGGGACCCAAGGAACATGGATTTCACATTATATTTGGGTTGTGGGATTTCATTTAATGAGTTATATTACCATTAGAAATATGGCTTAATAATATTATATTAAAATATAATGTATTTATTATGAAAACTTGCTTAAATGAGTCCTATTGATTTGATATTGTAACCAAAAGAGTTATATACTTTTATTATGCACAAGAATTCAACTTTTATTCAATTAACATATTTAAATCATTAATTGCATATTTATTTAAATTATTGAATATTTTTAGTATTTATGCTCATGAAATTACCAATTGTTACTCCAAAGCACATTATTTTGTTTTATTTTGCCATTTAGTTAGTAAAGAAAATATATGTAATATATTTCATGATTTTATTTATATTTTAACATATAATCACTTTATTATGTAAATGTGTCTTAATTTTTATCCTTGTTTGGTCAAACCTAAGAAACCAACCCCACTAGCTTTCTAATCATAGAATGGGGTAGGATTCTAGATACTAGTTCATTTCAACACTCCACCCCTTAAAAGAATTTTGTCCTTGAAATATTATCATCCATGTATAATCAATAACCTATACTCCATCCCTTAAAAAGGTTTGACCTAATAAGTCAAGATAAACAACGTTAAGGTACTATGGTCATGTAAGTAACTTTTATTTATGAAATATTTTATTTTTATTTAGGATATGTTGTTATGCATCCAACTACCCAGTCAAAACCACCTAGGGTTGAGTTTTAGGTCCTTGTGATGCTAATCTTACAACCCTAAGGTTCTCATGAACACACAAAAGTCTCAGGGTACAAAGGGTAGACTTTTGTATAAACCTTTGTCACAAAACATATCTTCTGAGTCATCAATTTATGCATAAACTAGGGTCTAGGGTAAGGGTAACCATCCTAAGGGAGACAAGATTGAAATAGTTAGATAACTGACAACTCATGACTCTAATTGTTGGTAAGGAATGCTCGTAGAGCCAATCATATGATGATTGACATGGCATAATTAACTAAAAGAATTTGATTAAAAAAATCATAAATACAGGCAAGCTTCATATTCATCTGTTTCACTAGGTTATGAGATAGTGAGGATACAGAGTGAATGTCCAGAGAATTATATTACTATATGATGTATGTTGTCAAGTTACTATCCATGTGGATGAGATCATATGGATGTTAAGAGTACATATACATATTCTTGTTATGTCCCTAATCAGTTGTTACTGTGGAAGGTTGATAGACAACAATAACACATAAGATCATATTGTGAGTTGGTTGATGACTAAATCTCATTAGTCATGATATGGCAATATCAAACCAAGCACATAGATACATGTTATGGAATAGTGTATCGGACAGACCCACCTTGAGAGTGATAGATGGTTTTGGTGATCACTGTCATATCTCATAGTGAAGGTGGTGATTGTGATTCTTAGACCTGAAATCACTACACTCGTCACATGTCGTTGGGTACGCTTTGACATCATCAAACACAGTCTTGAAATATGGGTTGTTATAGCGGTGATGATTGGGTGACCTTGACACATGGGGATAGACTGTGAGTGATAGATATGGAACTTGTCCCTCCTACTGGAGTATGATATCCTGGCCACTTGATAAGAGAGACTGAGAAACGCATGTGCATGCACATGTGAATCAATATATGATATTGAGGTCACATTATCTCAGACAGACTGCTCTTGGGTCAAGAAACATGCATTGAACTTTGAGAGGATGACCAACCATGCCTCGAGTTCATCCTGGATATCAAAGACAAAAGAATTATACAATCACTGCAACACCTTACACAGATTGTAGGTTGAAGTTGTTCTCCAACTTTCCATTTGCTTGGGTAGTACTGATGTAACGTCCCAGGATTTGAGGCCTCAGATAAAATGATCTTAAAAGGAATGATTGGACTACCCATATCAACAAGGTGCACCTCCTTTTTAGGGAGCCCATAACTAAAGAACTCCATAGTTAAGTGTGCTCAACTTGGAGTAGTACTAGGACGGGTGACCAGTCGGGAAGTTTATCCTAGCTTGCACGTGAGTGTGGAAAAAGCACACAGTTAAGGCTAGTGGTGGTCTTTGGGGATAATCGTCATTCTTGAAACTCTACTAGAGGCTTGGGTAGTGGACCCAGGCGTTACAACTGATGTTTTACTGGGTACCACTCTCTACTTGTGACGTTATAAGCTAGTTATGGACATTAACTACCAATGTGACATGGGACCTATAGGGTCACACACATAGGAACTCATCTAGAAGAGGAGTTTGATCTTGAATGACAATTGGATTGCTTACTAAAGTGTTTAGGTATGCAATTCATGCAATAGATCTCTTGATTGACTTACCACGTCTGCCAAACGACCATCTTACTGAGTGAGATAGCCATTTGGGCAGCTAAACAAATGTCTCAAGTAGTTGAGATGGCCGTTTGGGAGTCAGGCTGATTGACGTTCAAATTGGCTTAGTCTTGCCCTTGAACAGAATGGCTCGATATGATTGAATTGACTAGCTCATCTCAACTCACCAGATGACAATCTGGGTGAGTGAATATACTTAGAGAGCAAGTAACTTAATATGTATATTAATTGGAATCAAAATTGTCAAATTTATGTGTGATTGGGAAACTGCCAAATGGTCATTTGGCAGTGCGAGACAACTGTCTCACACACCAAAAGACCGTATGGATGTGCAAAACGTCTGTTTCGGCTGTCGTAGGTTGCTAAAGTTCAAGTTCTTTGGTTCCTTTCCACTCCTGCACAATCCTGTACTGGGAACTCTGGCCCTAACCTCGCCTATAATAGGAGGGGTACTGGGGGATTCCCAAGACACAACACAGAGATCTCAAAATCAGTTCATCTGACAATTGTTATCCTCTCTTATTGTGGTAACCAAGAGAGCCCAGGAAAGTCCTACTCGACAAGGAGGGATAGCCAACGGGAGAGAATAAATGAGAAGTTGTCGTTGTGGGAGCGTGGGTTGGCAACTAGTACAACAACAGGAGGGACAACTTCTTCATGTCCGTTCTTGGTGAATGGCATGAGTTCTAGTTGGTCTATGTGGACTACTCTAGAGGTAGGAGTATGTTGGTTGCTGCTAGGAGGACAACTGTAGCCTGCAATATGTGGCTAGACCACTGGAGCCACTACAAAAGTTGTGCAGACAACTATTCATGGTGAAGACCAGGAGCTGCACAGCCACCGTCCAAGAGCAACTTGTCATCAATTATAAAGAAGTGAGTTTTGTCATTGGACTTGCTCCAGGACCAGGTATAAATCGTTAAAACCATCCTTCCTATTTCATAGTAGTTGATGCGATCTTGCTGTTATGGGAATATTGATTGATAAAATTTTTGTTTCCACTGCTATACTCTGTGCCCATATTTCTCAATAGTGGTATCAGAAACATGTCAATTTACTATGTTTTAGGATAATTGATATGATTGAATTTTTGGTTTTATAATTTATTTATTGCATACAATGTGAATATATAAATTTCTCTCATATGCGCATCCGATCAAAGACCATATAATCCCAAACTTATATATATATGTATGTATGTATATATATACATATATATACATATCTATATATACATATATATATATATATATATGCAATTTATACGAGTCATCCTTAAATTGGGTTTGATGGTAGATGTGTAGCGTGGTTATGGCGAATACCCAATGTCTGTTTGTGGTTGGATGGTTTGGTTCTTGTTTAACTCGGTCTGCATATCGAGCCTCTCCCCCCCTCTTCCCAATGTAAAGTTAATGCTTTTTTACCTTAACTCCCCTCGAATGTAACTCAAGGTTTCTCTTACTCAATGTAATAAAGTAGCAATATGACAATTTATTTTCTTACAATGATATTGAAAATGTTCATCACCGATTGAGACAACTAGTTTGTGACATAATCCGATCATCTGGAGGATCAAGAAGGACATAGTGATGGAACCAGACAATCACCTAGTGGACCCAACTGACCATTTAGAAGGAGTCCAGACATCGATTGGATAGGCTATACGACCGTCCTAGTGGGCCCAACTGACTGTTTGGAAGGAGTCCAAACATCGGTTGGACCGGATGACCAACCAACCGGCCAAGAGGCCATATGACTATTTTAAGGTTTGAAGTGATCTACCCAGATTGGCAAGCACAAATTTACATCAACCATAGGTTCATACATGTGATGTGATGACTAACTTAGGTGGTAGTAATTCCTTGTGGCTCCAAGGAATTACAAGTAGACATGGTCATAACTATCGCTTTTTGTTTCATATTACATGATTACGTTGTGGGATATGGTATGTATATGATACATACTATATATGTAATGATTGGATACAGTGTATTTGTATATATTTGATATATATAGAATCCCTCAAAACAAATATATTAAGTCTTAGATGCTCTCCAATAGAAATACCCATGAAAAACTTGTTCGACTAAGCATAGGTTATGCTTCCGCGTGGTGCGTCGTGGAAGTGTGATGCTAGTAATGTAGGTTCTGCCTCCACGGTGTGCATTATTATCATATTGTCTATTGGGTCAGGCTTAATTGGTGATTCTCAGAGCGTATGAGCCCAGAGGCATGCAGACAATTATGGCAAGGAGTCGTGCATATCATCTATGCAGAATTGCATATGATGCAATTGGCAAGGGTTGCCTACCTTGATGATTGACTACATTTGTGGTGTTGATTGGGCCACAATTGAATTATCTTGGATCTGGCTCATTAGAAAATTGTTCGCTGTAATTTTATGAATTGATACTTGAGGGTTATCAATTTGAACAAAATAATGAGAATGAAAATTAATTAAAGACCTAATTATTATCACCCAAACTTTAATAAAATAAAATCAATTTAAAAATGAGTTTTTTAAAAAATATATAAATTCTTTTGTAGAACCAAATGGCAACAATAAAAAATCAATTTTCTCTATGATCAATCCTTAAGAAGGACAAACATACTGGGAACAGATTCCACGATTGGTTCAGGACGTTGAGAATTGTTCTCACATAGGAGTGCAAGCTCTATGTCCTAGAAATACCAGAACTAGAGGAACCATCTCAAAATGCTCCATGGGTTGACAAGGATGCTTAAAAGAAGCATACTAAAGACGTCATGGATGTAAAGTGTATGATACTATGCTTCATGAACCGTGAGTTACAAAGGCAACATGAGAACATGGGGGTGATTGAGATGGTCACACATCTTAAGAATATGTACCAAGATCAGGCAAGACAGGAGAGATATAATGTCTCCAAGACATTGTTCAAGTGTAGCATGACAGAAGGAGGTCCAGTAGATCCTCATGTGCTCAAGCTAATTGGGTATGTAGAGAATCTAACTAGACTAGGATTCCCATTGGGCCAAGAGTTGGCAACTGACATAATTCTACAGTACCTTCCAGAGTCATATAGTCAGTTAGTCATGAACTAAAACATTAATGGCTTTGACAAGCCATTGAGATAGTTGTTGGTTATGTTTAGAACAACTAAGACACAAATGAAGAAAGCAAAGCCCAAGTCTGTGATGATGATGAGCAAGACAAAGGGGAAGTCCAAAGGCAAAGGCAAAGCTAAGAAGAGTTCTAAATCTAGCTAGAATGCCAAGTCTTTATATCTTAAGGAAAAAGGTGGAGTAAAGGAACAAAGATGTGATTGCCACCATTGTCACTAGTTAGACATTAGAAGAGAAATTTCCCACTCTAGTTAGAGGAACTAAAGAAGAAGAAGGATGGCACTGAGGCCTCCACTTCAGGTATAAAAAATATAAGATAAATTTGATTGCTTGTTCATTTTGGTATGTGATACCGAATAGAGATTTGACATACTAATGTGTAGGATCTGACAAGAAGTGAAGGTCTTCATGGAAGAACAAAGATGGACAAGGAGGAGCAAATATTGTGGAAGCCAGAGTCTGCATTTAAAAATTTAACTTAGCCCAATGGGCATGCAATGGAGTTATTAGAACTGCTATTTCATTATGTCATTAGAATAAAAACATTTTCTTTATGCAACTTGTATGGACAAGGATGATTATCAATAAAGAATTGTTAGTGATTCCATTTCAAAGACATGATCTTACATGTCATTGGCCATAAAACATCTTGTGATATTTATGCCAAATGATCCAAAGATGAATGTTTATAATGTTTATACCAAAGAATTATAATTGATAACTCAAGACTATCATTAGCATTAGTCATCTTGTACGAATATGTGAGGTGCATGCCTAGAACACATATTGATGTTGATCTAGATTCCCTTGGTTATTGAACCTAAGGAAACATGCAAGTCTTATTCACACACAATATGACATGACGTCCTTCACTAAACGTAGTGGGAGGATAAATCTTTCATTAGACCTCATGCATATGATGCATGAAGATCTTATGGAATGAATGCTATTGATAATTAACTAATACTTCATTTTCATTTACTAGTAATATGATTATATGTACCAAATGAAATGAAAGCATTAATCTCTTGAAAATGTTCAAGGAAATTGAAATGAAGTGTGACATTGATGAAAGTATTAAGATACATTGATATGATCAAATGTTGAGATACTTTTACATCAATATCTCGAGAACCTTCTGGAAAAGACTATGATAATGTTTCACAAGTCAAATCCACCTAATGGTGTCAGAATGAAGGAATTATACCATGATGAGTCATGATATAATCATCAATCAATCTAAGTCTTCTTTTATCCTCACAAATATATACCTATCACTAAATAATGTACCACATGAATGGTTTATAAGACATCATATATGCTATGATTTGGGAATGTACCAATGTGTCTAAGGGATTGAAACCAACATTAAGAAAGTAGTTTCTTGAAAAGGTTCATCCACAAACCACAATTGTTGAATATTACTATTATTCCCAATCCAATAACAAAATTGTTTTGTTAACAGGGTATGTGAATTCCTAAAGAATAAGTGTAGTAAAAGTAGAACTTGAAATGTTTGAGGTTAACAATGAGGTACAATGAGAACAATGAGAATCATAAGTTGTTGTGGAATCTCAGGTTCAATATATAACACAGAACAAAATATTTCTAGTAGAGCACATCTGAGATTGGGGGATTGTGAATCCAACAATTCAGATGGGTTTGTCATACATGATGAGCCAACTACTCAACTAGAAGCTACTTCTGAGATATATGGGATCCATGTAAGCTAACAAGGTAGGATCTTAATAGCACCACCTAAAGGGTGTAATAGGGTCTTATGATCAAGACCTACATGGATAATATAAAAGAACAGATTGGTTGAATAAATCAAGTTCAAGATGTTGAACATGATAGAAATTCCCTTACCAATTGTCATGCTTGTTGATGTAGTTAGAATGGACTATGATATTTTATATAGGAAGATAAAACCAGATTCCTTAAAAGGCATACATCAAAGGATGTGTATGTGATACAACTTAAAAGTTTTTATAACTTCATGAATGCAAATAAAGTGTATAAACTACTAAGTGCAATCTCGGATTGAAACAAGAACCTTAGAAATGGGATCATATGACTTGATAAGAGAGCCAAAGAGTTTGTCTTGAATCAAGACAAAAGGTGAAATCTGTGTTTACAAAAGATTTAGTGGGAGCATATATGAATATTCCACATACAATGAGGAACCACATCTCGATATTATGAATATTGAGAACTGGCATGAAAACACCTTCAGGTATGAATGAAAAGGTGAACCATATTATGAGATAAGCATCAAGACCTATGGGATAGTTCTTGAAAGTTTCACAAATGGAAGTTTGAGCACATACAAAAGCAAAATGTTGAAAGAGTTCAACATGAACGAATTCAATAAGGGATAATCCGGATTAGTCTCTCATGAACCCCATATTCTGATTATTGTGAAGAATGGATGTATAATGAATAAGATTTCATGGGCCAACCCAACATTGAATATATCATGTAAGCTACTAACACGCTTATCCCATAAAATCTTGTATGTATTGGACATGACAAGATGATACAAACTCTAATAAGGGTTATTGGAAAGTCATCAAAAATATACATCAGTACTTGAGAAGTGATTAAGGATCCATTTCTAGTCAATGAGGATAGCAATAAGAGGAAGAGTTGGATGTAAAAAGTACATTGATGCAAGCTTCCATAATGACAAAAGATGATCGCAAATTAAAATATGTTTTGATTTTAAAAGATAAAAGGCTATTTTTAGCTGGAAGGGTTCCAAACTAATAGCCATTAATTCTATTCTACATTGGAAGCCGAGTAAACTTGTGTTATGAATATAGAGTGATACTATATATATCTAAAGGTTCATATGATGAACTTATAGATGTCCCAACCATTGATGTCTCGGTAGAAATATTGTGACAACAATGGAGCCAATAGTTTGGCAAGGAACATCAGATACCATATTATGGAAGTTTCATCTCATACGAGAAATCGTACAATAAATAGGTTAGAAACATGCAATATCCTGACTATAAGCAAAGTGTTGCTAACCCGCAAAATTAGTACTAGCACGGAAGAAGCATGTTGGACATGTTTAGATAAATAAGGATGAGATCTATGGGTGATCGTCTCAAAGAGAAAGTGGGAGTTTGTTGGTAAGGTATGCCTGTAGAGCCAATCATATGATGATTGACATGGAATAATTACCTAAAAGGATTTGATTAATAATAACATAAATAAAGGCAAGCTTCCAATTCATTTGTTTCACTCAGTTATGAGATAATGAGGATACAGAGTGAATGTCTAGAGCATTATATTACTGAGTGACGTATGTTGTCAAGTTACTATCCTTATGGATGAGATCATGTGCATGTTAAAAGTACATATACATATTCTCATTATGTCCCTGATCAGTTGTTATTGTGGATGGTTGATAGACAACAATTACACATATGATCAGAGTGTGAGTTGGTTGATGATTGGATCTCATTCATCATGATATGGCAATATCAAACCAAGAACACACATACATGTTAGGGAACAGTGTATCGGAAAGACCGACCTTTAGAGTGACACATGGTTTTGGGGGTCACAGTCATCTCTCATAGTGAAGGTGGTGATTATGATTCTTAGACCTAAAATCACTACACTTTACACATATCATTGAGTACACTTTGACATCATCAAACGCAGTCTTGAAACATGGGTTGTTATAGTGGTGATGATTGGGTGACTTTGACACATGGGGATATACTATGTGTGATAGATATGGGATTTGTCCCTCCTACTGGAGTATGATATCCTGGCCACTTGATAAGAGAGACTGGGAAACACATGTGCTTGCACATGTGAATCAATATATGATATTGAGGTCACATTATCTCAGACAATCTTCTCTTGGTTCAAGAAACATGGATTGAACATTGAGAGGATGACTGACCATGCCTCTAGTTCATCTTGGATATCAGAGACAAAGGAATTATACAATCACTACAACACCTTACACAGATTCTAGGTTGAAGTTATTCTCCAACTTTCCATTCACTTGGGCAACATTGATGTGTGACTAGGCACCACTCTATGCTTGTTATGTCATAAGCTAGTTATGGACATTTATTGCCAACGTGACATGGGACCGATAAGGTCACACACATAGGAGCTCATCTAGAAGAGGAGTTTGATCTTGCATGACAATTGGATCGATTATTAAAGTGTTTAGGTATTCAATTCATGCAACAAATTTCTTGATTGGCCGATCACGTCTGCTAAGCGACCATCTCACTAAGTGAGATAGCCGTTTGGGTAGCCAGACAGGCATCTCAAGTAGTTGAGATGTCCGTTTTGGGGCCAGGCTAGTCGAAGTTTGAATTAGCTTAGTTCTGCCCTTGAACCAACCGACTCATCTCAACTCACCAGACGACCGTCTAGGTGAGTGAGACGGGCATCTCGCTGGGGTGAGATGACCCAGGTGGAGCCGAATAAAGGTGTGGGATGCTTTCGGAATAGTTTCGGTTGCATATACTTGGAGAGAAAGTAAAATTAAAATGTATATTGATTGGAATCAAAATTGCTAAATTCATGTGCAACTAGGAAACTACCAAACAGAAGTTTGGCATGGAAAGACGACCGTCTTGCACACCAGACGATCATCTGGGTGCGTGAAAAGACTATTTCGGCTGTCGCATATTGTGAAAATTTAACTTCTTCTAATACTTTCCACTCCTGCACAATATCGTACAGACTGGGAACCCTGAGCTTAACCTTGCCTATAAAAGGAGGGGTACTGGGGGATTCTCAAGACACAACACAGACAACTAAGAATCAGTTCCTTTAAAAATTGTTGTCCTCTCTGGTTGAGGTAACCAAGAGAGCCCAGGAAAGTCCTACTCGAGAGGGAGGGATATCCAACAGGAGTGAACAACTGAGAAGTTGTCAGTGTGAGAGAAAAGGTTGGTGACTAGTAAACTAACAGAAGGGACAACTCCTTCCTGTCTGTTCTTGGTGAATGATAGGAGTTCTAATTGGTCCATGTGGACTACTCTAGAGGCAGGAGTCTATTGGTTGCTTCTAGGAGGACAACTGTAGTTTGCAGTCAGTGGCAAGACCATCAGAGCCGCTGTAGAGGTCACACTGACAACTATTTGTGGTGAAGACCAGGAGCTACACAACCATTGTCCAAGTGTAACTTATCAGCAATTGCAAAGAAGCGAGTTTTGTCATTGGATTTGCTCCAGGATCAGGTATAACTCGCTAAATCCATGCATCCTATACTTTGTGCCCATATTTCACAACATCGATACCAACTTGTAAATAGTGAGACCTAAGAAGGGATTCACTCCTGACTAAATTTGAAAATAAACCCATCTATTCCAAACATACTAACACACATGCTGGAATAGTATCTCCTCAAAAGATCAAAGTATAGTAGCAGAATAGAATTTCATGACTATATTTAATTTTTCAAAAGTACATCATTATCTCCCATAAAGGATTTACATGAAAGTTACAACTTAAGGATCTATGTAGAGGGATATCCAACTATGTCAATAGTATCTCCTCAAAAGCTTCACTTAGCATGTCCATGTCACCAAGTCTGATCTTACAAATCCTACAACTAGGGTTTGAAGCATACCCCTACAAAAGGAGAAAAAGTAGATGACATCAGTAAAAAGTATGGTATGTCCATATTAAATATGGATTGAGCAATATAAGGAATAAAGGTTGTCAATTAAATAAGGCTTCACATACAAATGATAAGGAATACCCAACTGGTCATAAAATAATATGAATTCATTAAATGATAAATAAGAGCAAGGCATCCATTTGTTTTACATGTGACAATACTAGAATAATAAAAACATGTTGGTAGGAAATAACACATCTACCATAAATATGGGATAAGTAGGAATATATACACCTACTTTGAGAAGGACAAGATACACATCTACTCTAATAATATCACTTGCAGGAATTATCACCTCTGCATTATCAAGTGTGGGAATTTACACATCCACATAAAATAACACATGTCACATTATACTAGTATTCACCACATGATCCACAACAATAGAGTAAGCAAGTCTAAATCAAAATATAAGGGATGAGAACATCCATTCAATATAAGTGTTGTCAAAGGAACCATTAAAGAAGATTCAACAATGCAAATGATATGAGAGAAATGATTAAAAGATATTTTTAAGAACAATACCAAATGACATGTAGCAATCAAATTAGAATTTTGGGTCTTCAAACAAATTAAAAGATGTAAACATAGGTAATTCCTAAATAGGAATATGGAATGCAAACATACCTTGAATTGAGTGTTAAGTCACAGATCAAGTCTTAATCCTCCAAGTCTAAAGTCAACTAAACCTACATATAATATTTTATCCATCAATTATGGTTTAATGATATATTTTAGTTGAAACCTTAGAAATCCAAACCTTCAGCAAAACCCTAGCTTTACTCATGATTTTGGTGTAGAAAGTGGGTACAAGGTTACTGATTATGCATTTGATCCAAGATCCAATTTTTAACCATTAAAATCTTTCTTTAATAATTATGAAGTGAATATGGATTATTAAACCCTAAAATCATGTTTCTAAAACTTTGGAATTAGGTGATGAAAATTAGACCAGAAGATAGAGAAAATTTCAAGGACTCTAAAACATATTTTTTTATAGTTTTTGGAAACTCATGGAATTAGTTATGAATTTTACAAACTTTATATTATATTCATAATCTATGAAAAATATTTTACAAAAAACTAAAATTCCCTTGCATTATGATTTAAAATCTTAGGGCTCATGCGTTTAAAAATCAATTGAAGTTGTGTCTTTTATAGATTTATCCATGTGATTAAAATCATCATAGAAAAGATGTGTGGGGAAAAGATGTAAAAGGAATGCCTTATCATACCTACTTGCTACCCCGAAACCATGGATTAGGCATAGAGCTAGTAGGTCTGGCTAGGAAAAGGGGAAATGCCCATCGAGCAACAATTTGTGAATCTGACGAGACAGAGACCAATGGTAAACATCAAGGGGATATACCTCACAGTTTGATTTAGTTCCGGTGGAGTAGGTTGCCGGCGGCTACAGATTGAAGTCTAGTCAATGAAACGAGCTTGTTGGCTGCATAAACTAGTCCCATGAAAAATTTGAGCCCAGAGAACCAAAGCTTACGGTGGGGAAAAACCCTAGAGTTTGTTAGATATATATATAGGATTAGGTTCCATGGTGTATGGAGTCAGAGCTTCGTGGTAAGCTTAGGAGAAAGTTTGGGTAAATCATAGATATTCGCCTAAAATATGACATCTTAGGATAGTTAAATGCAGAATTCAATTTGCAATCCAATGCAACTCATTTTGTGAAGTTTTATTGAGAATCGAGGGAGTTATACCCAAAAAATCAGTCTCCTTTCAGCCACATCACTGTTCATCCATGGACTAGAGGTGGGAGACAACCTGTGGATCTCTCAGTCCACAACCAAAGAGGCTGGCGACCGCTGTGGGCCAAACTAGCTAGTATTAAACGCCCAAAACTATACTCTTTTGATGAAATAAATGCACAAAACATTCTATGACCATTTGAGGGTGCATTAGTGTCCAAATAAGCCCAAATTTGGTAGGTTTTCTAATTTTGGGGTGAAGAATCTGATTTTGACATTAGTGTTCACTTTTGAATACTCCTAATATTGTATTTAATATTTTTAAATCTTATCACTTATTTTGCTCCTTTAATGAATTAGAGGCATCAAGAAACTCTCCAAAAATATGAAACTTAGCCTACACACAAATTTAAGCATGAGGAACACAATTTTATAATTAATTTTCCCTTTTGGGTTTATTTAATTTTTTATTTAATATTTTGGGCTTTAATACACATTCTCTCTTCTAAATACACTAGAATATCTAAGATTGTCCAGATCAGATGAAAATCCGCACATAGACTAATCTTGGTATGTAGATTTAGAATTGGAGGTTTATTTCCATGAGATTTTTAGTAATTTACTTAACACTTTTGTCTCTTATTATTATTTATTCTCTAAATATAACTAGGATAATTACCATTAGGGATTTTGGCTTATTAATTTGAAACTTTGCACCCAAGATAAATGGGACCCAAGGAACTCAAATTTCACATAAGATTTGGGTTTTGGGATTTCTTTTAATAAGTTATATTACCATTAGGAATTTTGTCTTATTAATATTATATTAAAATATCAAGTATTCATTATGAACACTCACTTAGTTGAGTCCTATTAATTTCATATTGTTATGAAAAGAGTTATATACTTTTATTATGCAAAAAAAAATTCAAAATTTATACAATTAACATACCCAAGCTAAATGGGACCCAATGAACAAAAATTTCACATTAGATTTGGGGTTTGGGATTTTTTTTAATGAGTTATATCATCATTAGGAATTTTGGCTTATTAATATTATATTAAAATATCGTGTATTTATTGTGAACACTCACTGAGTTGAGTCCTATTAAAATCATATTGTTATGAAAAGAGTTTTATTTTTTATTATGCACAAAAATCCAACTTTTATTCAAATAACATATTTATATCATTAATTCCATATTTATTTAAATTAATGAATATTTTTAATATTTATGGTCATGAATTTACCAATTATTACTCCAAAGTACATTATTCATTTTTATTTAGCCATTAGGTTAATAAAAAAATATTACATATTTCATGATTTTCTTTACATGTTAACAAATAATCAAGTTATTATGTAAAAAATGTTTTTTTAATATTTATCCTTGTTTGGTCAAATCTAAGCAAGCAACCTCGCTAGATTTATAATCATAGAATAGGGTAGGATTCTAGTTTCTGGTTCGTTACAAGGGCCCAACAAGCTAGTAATGATATTGATGTTTACCTTGAGCCTTTGATTGATGACATAAAGAAACTCTGGTAAGAAGTTGTGATGACTTATGATGCTTCATGTGAAGATATCTTTAATGATATGTTATTTTACACGGTTAATGACTTTCCATCATACTAGAATTTTTCTAGTTACAACATAAAAGGAACCAAAGCATGACTTGTATGTGAGGAAAACATTGATTCATTATGACTAATATGGCGGGAAGACTGTATATCTTGGTCGTAAAAGGTTTCTTCCAAATTTGCATCCTTACTGAAGGTTGCACAAAGCATTTAATTGCTCAATTGAGGAACATAGTTCCCTTAAATCTATGTTAGGGGAGGATGTTTATAAAAGAGTAAAATCAATGTCAACGAATTTGGTAAGAGGCCATGAACTACCCCGACATGTAATATTTATTCAAGAAGAGGTCAATATATATAGATCTTTCTTATTGGAGTTCATTGACAATTAAGCACCATATCAATGTTGTCTATGTGAAGAAAAATGTATGTTTCAGCATCATTGGTACTCTATTAGATATTCTAGGGAAGACTAATGATGGCATCAAATCCAAAATGGACCTACATGAAATTTGTATAGGTTATTAGCGGTCATCACACATATTTACTTCCTTCTTATTACACTTTGTCTAGACATAAGAAAATATCTTTTTGCTAGTTCCTACTTTATGTCGAGGTACCACAAGGATACCCTCACAATATCTTTAGATTGGTATAAATGAAGGATATGAAGTCGTCAGGTCTTAAATCTCATGATTGTTGCACCCTAATGCAGCAAATATCACATGTGGCTATGCAATGTATATTGTGAAAGCATATAATATTTTCAATCACCAGACTTTTTTTTGTCTTCAATACTCTATACTACAAAGTTATAGATCATGAGAGTCTCAATAAGTTTAAGATGTAAGATATTGTTACCTTGTGCCATCTTGAATGTATTTTCCTCCTTCATTCTTTGATATCGGTACATCTTGTTGTCCATTTGACTAGGGAAGTGAAGATGTTGGGCCTAATTTTCTTGTACATGATGTATCTTTTTGAACAGTACATCCGTGTTTTAGAGGTCATTATCATCTTAAAGAGACTATTATTGAGTATTATGTGGCTAGGGAGGTAATGGACAATTTAATGATTTTTTGATTTGCAATGAAACTCATGTTGATGTAAAGTCCTATCACAATGATGCTTTTTCTACCAAAGAGACTTTAGGAGCACAAGTGATAGGAATTAGTCATGAGTTGTGGGAACAATCACACTGTTATGTTTTGCACAACGTCAATGAAGTGGGTATTTATGTCATTGAGCACACCAATGAATCAGAAGAAAATAATCTTGAGCCAGTTCAATGTGGCTTGCTAAAGAGCATAATCAAACATTTATTAGTTGTTTTGCAGATAAAGTATTCCATCAACTATCTCAATCACCAAATGATGTTGCTAAAAATATTAAATGGATGCTATATCTTATAAAGGGTAGGATATAAATTGATTTTTTTACTACACAAATCATCAACATGATAAGAGTGACTCTCAAAATAGTGAGGTCACCCTTAAATTGTATTCACTGTGTTTTTCTAGTGCAAAAGATAAGAGTCCACGAGAAGATAATATGTCTTATTGTGGTGTCAATGAAGAGATATGGGAATTTGTCTACATAAATTTTAGAGTTTCCATATTTTGGATAACTGGGTTGATAACAACAAAAGGGTTTAAGCGGATGGGTTGGATTTCACACCAATGAATTTTGAAAAGATTGGTGAGAAGGATGAGACATTCATAATGGCATCACATTCAAAGAAACTATTCTACACCAATGACCCTGTAAATGAAAAATGATTTGTTGTTCTTCACGGGAGAGGTAGTTGATTGTGGATCCTATAGATGAACAAGAGTACTATGACAAGTATGATGCCTCATGTTCATTCCTTTTTGGTTTGCCAAGTGTAAATGTTAAACTTAACATTGATGATCATTGTATTAGTCAATATCAAATTGAAGGAATGTTAATTTATAAGCTAGAGGCATGTTTTTTTATAATGCAAACAATATATTTTGGTAGGTACTAAGTAATGTGCATGTTTTATCTGCTAGGAGTGAATGTTTCTGACACTTATCATTTATATGCTATTTTGTATATTGGTATAGTACGCGTTTGGATCAGGAGGATGTTGAGCACTATGAGGATGTTGAGCATGAGAATGTTGAGAAGGCTATTTCTAAGTCTATCGACAAGGGTACTAGTGGTGTTTCCTCATGTAGTGGAGGTGTCATGTTGATGCAGGGTACTACTCACAACAACATACCAATAGTCACATAATGTTGACATAAAGTTGTCTCTACCCTAAAAAAACCACACTTAGGGCCAAAGGTGAGAAGTTAAACATTTCTTTTTATGACACAACAAATCCTATAGGGGACAATCATAGTGCTTTTAGGCACTATTGTGGGGTACTACCCGCAACAAAGTACAAATAGTCACATAATCTTGACATAAAGTTGATGCTACCCTAAAAAACCTCATGTGTGAGGACATAGATGTGAGTTGTATGCATTTATACCAAGTTTCTTAATCTCTTGTTAATTTCTTGTTTCTCATTTCTAAACATAGTATATCTACATTTATAGGGAATTTTTCACTTTTATGAAAAAGTTCATTGTAAAAATGTGTTGTAGCATTGTGGGAAAATGTAGAGGGATTTTAGACTAATATGAAAAGATAATACATGAATAATGACAAGAAGAAGTCGACAACTGAGCAATATAAGTATCTTGGTGTTGATGTGTGGGAGAAGTTTTGTTCTTCAAGTCAATCAATTGAGTTTAAGGTATTAATTAATCTAATATATGCTTGTGATTAATTAGATAAGTTTCAATTATAAAGTTATTAATGTATTTTTTGGATAAACCAAACTACACATAAGGCTAAAAAAGAAAGACATACAAATAACGTATAGACCATCGGTTGGGTCCCGATAGTCATGCCTTTTATTGCCAAAACATGGAAAAATTACAATTGTTAGGGAAAGAATCAAGTGCAGCTCCAACTCCACATCCACTACTCTCACATAGGAGTGCATAAATTCTAGAGAAAGTAGCTCAGGAGTAATTTCCAATACCACAACAACTAAGGTGGCTCAAAATATGGTAAAGTTCAAATCTCACAATATATGTTTATTTTCATTCTAACAGTTAGGTTTTAATTGGATAGTTGCATTTATAATGATTAGTGTGGGCTCCATGAGCAAAGAAGTTAAGGCAAGTTCATCCCTAGGAACCGAATGGATGAATTGACAATTTCTCTCAGTATTCAAGAGCATCTTGGTAGTGTCAGTGGCCTAGAAGATGATGATGGGCTAATATAATATTTTGGCTCATCAAAATAGCCACACAGATATGCCAAGAGTGATAATATGTTGCAAGAGGAGGTAGATGACCAAATACAACAGAAATATAAGAAGTAATGATAACCTTTTAGCCTTCTCAATGTGAACCTACTTAGATTTTCATGTGCCTCTCTTATGATGAGGTACATGAAGGAACTGGGAATAATCCCATGGACCATCTAGGCCCATTCAATGTTAATTTTTGTGTGATATAATAGTCTACCAATTCAATATATATGTTTTGTATTGGAATATATAATATTATATAAAATTATATGTGGTTGGAATATGTCATATTGTAGTTTATGAAACTTATTTCTATATGGTGGTAGAGGGTGAGGTTCTTCCACAACCTAAAAGAGACGCTTTAAGGTATTACAATGGACGATGATACGATCTATATGTCTATCCAACTTGTCCATTTAGGAATGATAGACATACCATTGTCGACGGCTCAACCTAAACACAATAAAGTTGAAAACGCAATGGTAGTGTGCTTGGCTGGCCCAAAACTTGTTTTTCTATGAAAAGTTATGACAGATATATTGCAATATGTATTTATGTGTATTTTTTATTTATCTATATATGTTTCTAACCGGAATAAATCACGCATACAAAATGGATCAGATCTAGAGTAGCCGGACTCTTAGATTTATAACCTGACACTCAAGCCCCTGCAACTATTATACGGGGTCCGATGTAGTAGATTGGGGTTGAACCACAGAGACAAGGTTGGTAAGTTCTAGGAACGTAGATCCTTAGACTCAAATACACCAAACAAAAAGGTATAGTAATTTGGTGTTCCCTAAGGAACAATGTTACTCCAAACAAAGCAGTAAAAGCAAAGAAAAGAAAACAAAACAAGAGAACAAAATCAAATAAGAAAGATGTAACCAAAATATGGATGGGAACTTGGATTGGGTTTCACCTACTAAGATCTCTCACCAACATGCAATACCCACACCCTTTTTGCATACCCTTAGCAAGACTACAAGCAATCATCATATACATCTATTCCCTCCTCTCTTGAGCTTAGGATAGATCTAGATTATAAGGTTGTCTCTCTCTCGAGATGGCAAACAAACAATCCCAAAGCATACCTTATGACCATTGGCTTTAGTATTCCAACATTTTCATGCATTCATGCAACTCCATAACACTTAGATAACATTAATACTACTCTTTCAAGGCATTAACAATCATACATCACAAGATGGTAGCTAATCATGCAAGTTAAGCATTAATAACAAGAGTATGGAGATAATCTTTGCTAGGGGTATGTATATGCATAGGTGTGTGTCTATATATATATATATATATATATATATATATATATATATATATATATATATATATATATATATATATATATATATATGATGCAAGTATATAAATGTTGGGAGAGCCTTAGTGGCTACTACCAACCCAAGAAAGGTGTTTATCCACACATGTTAATGGGAAACATAACGACATTACAAAAGTGTAGATATATCAAGAATAATGAAGAGGGGGGAGGTGCAATGTGAGGAATATAATAGATCTATAGAAGAGAGAAGGCGATACACCAATTGTACTTCTTCAGATCTAGATCTAGTACTGGCGTGGAAGTGGTAGCTCCTTCTCTCACAGAAGAGGATGGTAGGTCTTCTCTCTCCTACAAGTTTCATCTTTGGAGATCCAAAACCAATGGAGATGAATGAGAATGGATCTGGAGTTCGACAACACTTCATTGCTCTTGATGATCTGATGCCTCCTTGTTGTGGAGTCAGGGGCCTATTTATAGGTGCCACCCACCGACTTAAGTCCATGTGTAGCGGTCGCCACATGTGTCCGGACGGCTACCAGTGTTGCGGTCGTGACATGTGTAGTGGTCGTGACAAGTGTTTCGCTTGCATCCACACCTAGGTCAAAACTGGGGTTGCGGTCATCACCTAGTGCCGGTCGTGACACTTATCTGGTCATGACGACTTCTTCAACATCTGTATCTATCACAGTCGTTACTAATGTTGTAGTCGCAATGGTGGTTTTGGTCGAGACGGTTGTTGTGACCTGGCAGCATTGTTACAGATGAGACCTTAACAGGGGATGAGACCATCATGCACAGTTGTGTCGCGTCATGACACTGAGTATCTGTGTGTCCTGGCCAATACACCCATGGACCTGTCATGACCGAGACAGTTGTCTACATGTAGTTGTTGTGGCCGCGATGGAGATGTATTGGTAGTGATCATCATGGGGTGGGAAAGGGTATGAAGTCAAACCCAGATATCATTCAAAAGATATTCAAATATACAGAAAAATACATAAAAGGGGTGTTCATATAAGAATAAAATAGGTGCAAAAAGTTCACAAAATGAGATGTTATCAAATCTCCCAAACTTAGAGTCTAGACTATACTCTCGGTAATAGATAGAATAAAACCATTGAGTGATGAGCTATAGATCTTTTCTCTTTTTATGAACACACCATTACTAGATTATTCCATCCTTATAGAAAAAACCTTTGTGATAGGCTTGGATCACTTCCCAAACTTCCATATCCCCCTTTATTTCTAGAGTTGTGTGAATTTGTACCGTAGCCACTGCCTGTTGTAGTTAAGGACTCTCCTTCACAATGACCTTCCTGACCTTGGTTTTTGGCTATACTTGTAAACGGTTCTAGTAAGGGGTAGCTTTCACACCCAACCTTTATTTTGGTTGTTCCTAAGCTATCGTGTTTGGGTAGGTCAAGCTTTCAGTGTTTTCCTGCACCCCTCAGTCTCCCTCAACCATGGGCTATCATAAAGACAGTGTTGCCCAAGCGGGCCCTGATGTAGTGTTAGGTGGTTGTACAAAGTTTGCTTTGGAATGCAGGTGGGTGTAACTTGGCGCCAAGATTCTACTTCGAGACACGACATATCTACATTCATGAGTGCAACAATACACTGGCCATGTGGAATCCTTCGGCATCTTTTTAGGCACAACTCTCATGATTTTTTTCTTTCTTTTTGGATTTTCATTCTTCTCTCAGGCTTGGGAAAGGGGTTGGTAAGATTTTTGGGTAACCAAGTCTCTTTTCATCCCAAAGTGGGGATAATTAAAATTGGAAGGGGTACTTGTTTCCTTCCTGTGGAAAGTGTAGACTTTCTAGCTAGTACTGTCAGGATAGGAAGATTGGTCGAGAGTGTGGTTGTAAAGTCGTCCTTATTTCTAGGGGTTCCATAGATTCAAGGGTGTTCTTCCGCCTTTCCTCAATATTTTGTTGTAAGAATGGAATAAGATAGTAGTGTTGTGTTCATTTCTTTTTAGGTGAATTAGTAAGATAGTAGTGTGGTGACCATTTCTTTTTATGTGAATTAGTAGCTCATTTTCATCAATCTAGTAATGATTATGCTTAAAAGGTAGCAGGAGGACAAAAGAGTTTAAGAAAAGGGAAATTTGAATCACATAGGGAGATATTAAAGCTGCAAACTATAGAAAGAGTTTGTTTAAGATTGTTCAAAATTTTCAAAATTGTTTCAAAATTTCCTACTTTCAAAATGTCCTACTGTGTAGAGGTAGAAGTAAGAGTAAAAGAGTTTGTACAAGTGGAAGTTAAATATAAGTGAAAAAATTGTACCTCTCATGCCCCTTTTTAACTCCTCCCCCAAACTTATCATTCACTCTGTCCTAGAGTTTCAAAAATGAAGGCGTAGGTATAAATGGGCTTATTTTATTTTTGTTGGTTTTCACTGATTGCCCATTTTTATTGTAGGAGCATGTTGGCATATACTCCTCGTAGTACATGATAGTTTACATATTGCATGCTTTCGGTTTTTATATTTTGTAGTGAGAATGTTGTCATCCAAGCCAGGCATAGAATCTGTAATCGTTGGACAAGGGTATCTGTTGTGGGCTTCTGTGGCAAAATTGTATCTTTTTGAAGTCTTTGCCCTTTGTATGTACATATCCCTTACCTTGACTACGGATCATCTCTATGATTGCTTCTGCACATGTAGCTGCTTTCTCTTCTGTAGATGTCTTCACAGTAGTCATGTTTGTGCATTTGTTTGGTGCGAAGGATGAATCTAAGTTGTTATATAGAATCATAGCCTTTTCTATGACATTGACTACTAGAAGGGTCCAATGGTCATCATGTAGAATATGCAAGAATACATAGTCTGGCAGAGAGTTTGTCAGACGCAGCTGTGAGCACTATTTTTTGCCTAGCTTCTTATCTTTTAGAATCTCGTCAATAAGCAAGAAGTATGCCATGTGTACATTTGTCATGTTGTTCCCCAACAGTGATTGGTACATGGACATTGTTCTCACTGAAAGGTACCCTCCTATTTTGAAACTTTTGTGAAGGCATAGTCTGGCAGAGAGTTCGTCAGACACAGCTGCGAGCACTATTTTTCACCTAACTTCTTATCTTTTAGAATCTCGTCGACAAGCAAGAAGTATGCCATGTGTACATTTGTCATGTTGTTCCCCAACAATGATTGCTACGTGGACATTGTTCTCACTGAAAGGTACCCTCCTATTTTCAAAATTTTGTGAAGGTCATCCTTTAGAACACAGATGCCATCCCTTTTGAAGATTACTTCCCTTGCAGTATCAACCTCCTTCATGCAATTCATTAGCAGCTATAGAGACTCCAATGACTAGCCTTCACAAGCCCATCTATCGAAGTTTTGGAAAGTAGGCACTATCTCCCATGTTGGACCATCTGGCATGATTTCGAGCATATCATCTTCATCAATTTCTCCCTCTACAGGCTCATCATTAGCAGGTTCTTCTTGCTCTTTCTCTATTGCGGGGCTGATTTCTTGCTCGTCTACAGCCTGAGTTTGTTATTCTTTATTCTGAGTGGAATCTATAGGCTGACTGTCTGACACCCACCCTTCTTTCCAAGTAGTTGCACTAGCTGGTTCATCAGGATCAATCCACAGGGTCTTCAGTTGTTCTTGCCATGTCATCTTTTCAGGAAAGGGGATTCCTATGTGAAGCCTACATGGTACCGAATCTGAGGGCATCACCGGATCGTTGAAGAAGCGGTGATCATAGATGACTTCCATAACATAGACATCACGTAGGTCATGTAGATATTTATTGTAGAGGTCTTCTAGTGGTATTACTTTGTTGATATCTTCCATCATTCTTAACACAATAAAAGAACACTCCCCCGTCTCTTCCTCTTCCTAAGGTACCTTCTTATAGATAGAGAATTGTTTCAGATTTATTGGTGGTGGTCTCCCGCTGCTTGGATTGCATGTTGTAGACACAACGGTACCTTCAGGATATCCCTGGCTTCCTTCCTTTTGTAAATCGGGGAAGTGTTTTCCAACTCAGCAACACAACAATGATACATTGTGGTGCAGTGCTCATATAGATTGACAACTATTAATTCCTAGTGCTTGACTGTTCTCATAGGCAAGTTTACAAATTAGGTCTCTACCTGATTCAAAACCCATTGCAGTTCTTTGACATATTTAGAATTAAACCTTCCATCAAATAGCTGCCCTTCCAGATGAATTGTGCCAATGAACACCGATTCCACTTTGTCAGGGTGAAGGAACTCTTCAAGAAGCATCGCGTATAGCACTTTAAATAAATTCTTTTGAACCTATTCTCTCTTTAGAAAGATCCCTCTAAAGTGTTCCCTAGTCAGAGGCCTTCCTTTATTAAGATATAGAACATCTATTCCTGGAAGGTTCTCATCCAACACATCTGCCAGAACATGAACATCCCTGCATGTTATCCTAGAGAGTGAGGCCATGTCCATGCCCGCCATCTTACGTGGGATATGTGGAGCATCACCCAACTCTTCTTGTTTAGCAGGTGGGCTTCGCTTTTTGGCTGGCTCATTGATGAAGAACGAAGCGAGGCCACCTTCATCATCATTAGTTGTTCCTGCATCGGCCTTATGTGCATTCATGGTTGGTGCGACAGAAGTTTTGTGATCAAGCTGTTCAGTAGTCTTATTCTCACATAGCTTTGCTTGCATCTTATTCTTGGCAGTGACTACTTCAATGGATTCCTATAGGAGCTGGTTTGCCTCTAATGGAGACGGAAACACGACTTCATTTAGTATTGCTAAAGTTGTGGCCATCTTGTCATCATATATGACATCATTGTGTTCATTGTGTACATGTTTTTGGAGGTAAATGCCGCATATATCCATGCTAATGTTCATTTCATCCAAGATTTTATTTCGCGTTGTTATCTCACTAATGCAGCCCTATGTTAGGGCCTCATCTTGGGCCTTTTTGTATCTCAATCACATCTAAAGATAGTAGAATGCATGTTAAATTCCCCAACAGTAGATTATTGTCAAATGCACTTATGGACGTTCTTTGCATACTTTTCAGGTACATGGACCATGATTTGGATGGATGAGAGAGAAGGAAGGAGTTCTAGGAGTACTCCACTCATGGAGGGGTCCAAATAAGACCCTAAAGCTCCCTCAACCTACCCATAATGGCCAAGGGTCGACATCAAGCAAAGAAGTCCATTAACCATGAAGATTCAAGATGATCTTACTACTGATGACCCCAGCACAGCCGTGGTGCTAAGGAACGGTCGTGCTGGCCAATGTAGAAGTTACAGAGAGAATCCCAAATTTGCAAGCTACAACAACTCAACCACCGCGGTCGTGCTACCTGGCACAGTCGTTCCATGAAGCCCCCAAAACAGATGTGCTGCACAACACGGCCATGCTTCTAGAGCCAAAACGGGTGTACTGAAGGGAATGACCTCACCTCCAACTCAATCACCACGACCGTCCAACCCAACACGACCATTCTACCTAGCTTCCACCAAGGTCATGCTACCAACCTTCACTTCACCACCTCCCCTGTGATTTTTTCACTTTCTTAGAATGACCGTTCAACACCACTACGACCGTTCCTACCCCTACCCACCACGGCCATGCTGCCTAGCACAGTCGTGCTACCACCTAAACCCTAGCATTTTCTACACTATTTTTCCAACAATGCCCCTACTTACCCTAGTGTTTCCACCACCACCTATATATACATGGGTGGCATCCACAACACTAGGTTAGTTTACATTTCTCCTCTCCACCCACTCTTGAGCATTCATTGCACTCCCCTTGCATTTATGCTCCCCATCCACCATTTCCACCTCATTTCCACCATAGAAACCTAATTTTCTAGGTTTCTACCATAATCCTCTTCATTTCCATGCCCATCATCCACCTTGGAGGAGGGAGGTCGCCCTACAGTAGCTATGAGGTGAATAAGAAGGATCTAGTTTGAGCTCCATAGAGTCCTATCCCCTTCTTATTTCTTTTATCTTTTCTTTGATCATGTCTAGCTAAGCCCCAGTGGTGGGCTGTTTGGTGTTAAAATGTGACTTTGATACCATGTTGGGGGAAAATAAATTGTGATGAACATAATTTCATTCTATGATGATTTCCTCTTGCTTCTATCTCATTTCCCATCATCTTGGATGTGGTTTGTGCTTTTATACATAAATTGCTTGCTTTGTGATGCTTGATGACACTTAGCTTCTAGGGGAAATTGGAATGTATGTGGCAATCTTAGGAATGGCTCCTAGGTCCAATTAGTGGATCCCTATCAAGTCCCTTTTGTTCCTACATACATCTCCCTTCTTCTATAAGTAAGTGTGAGATCTAAGTAGCTAGTGTAAGTGTGATTGGTGCAAATGCCTAGAGATTCCTAAAAGCTAGATGGCTAGTAACATGAGGTGAAACACCCTCATATCTACTCCCATTCCTACCATTGGCTCTCAATTGTCCCAATAATACTTACCCTAGAAACCTTGACTTGCCAAGTCCTACTAGAACTACACCTAACCCTAGTTCTCTAACAAGTAGTATAGGGTATATTCTAATTGCACTTTCCTTGTTGTTTGGTTTGGTAATTTAGATTGAAGTGTGAGATTTGCATGCTATGTTAACCTTCCCCCAACTAATATCAAGTTACATTCCCAAACGGCCCACCTATCCAATCCATTTCTTAAAACGAAATTTATCATCTTAGCTTGTTAATGCTAGTTTAGCTTAATTGCCTTTATTCACTCTAGCTAATTGCTTAGTCTTGTTAATTAGGGTTAACCTGGATTCTTGCTTTCTCTATTGTTTAGCTTAGTTCTTAGTTGCTAATTGCTTTGTTATAATAGTGTAGATCATCTTGCTCTTGTTTAGTTGATTTCTTAATGTAGTCTCTTTGACCTAACTTGCTTAGGCTAATCTAGGGTTTTTGGTAATCTAGCTTTCATATTGTCTTTACTCGCCTTCTTGCTTAGTGTAATTAAACCAAACCATCTTAAAAACCTTCAACCCTAATCTCCACTTTAGGAATGTAGCCAACACAAACCTAGCTCTAGTTCCCCCTCTCTCCCTGTGGATCGACCCCCTTTGCTTGCCTCTCATCTACACTATAACATGACCCCGTGTGCTTGCAAGAACATATTTTAGTGTTGTGAGTGAACCTTGTTTGGGGGACTTATAAATGTGAAAGATCACACATGCATTGAATATCACATCAAGCTCTCTGGCGCTGTTGCTGGGGATAGAGGCGCTCATCCTAGATAGTTAGTGAAACTTAGCTTTTCCTACTGCCCTCAACATTGCTATTCTTTATTCTTTGTGTTACTTTTGCATATTGGTTTTCTAACTTGTCCTCTTTTGTTTGGTTGTTCATTGTGCATGTGACAAGCAACCATTTGAATTCAAGATGGTAGACCGAGATGCACGAACACCTTCAATTCCTCAACCACCCTACATGATGAAGATGTTGGAAGACATGGTAAATCTCATCAAGATTCATGTGGGAGGTTTTTCTAATCACTCTTCAACTCCATGGAGGCTCTTTGTGAAGATGTGGAAGTTCTACAATCTTGTGGCATTCGGAACAACCAAGGCTCCATGTCAAGCTCTTACACTTCAGAATGGAGAAATCATCCAAACCTTTCATGGGAGCAACAAGGAGATAGCTCCATGTTTGAAGAAGAAGTTCTTAAAAGGTTAAGAAGCCTTGATGAAGTCAAGAGAGAGGTGTCCTTTCATGGACAAACCATTGGTCGACTTGAGCAAAGGTTGGATGAGATTTCCCTTTCACTTGTCCTTTGTGAGGAGGGAAGACCCCTTTCCCAACCCATGTCCAACCCCAACAATGCTAGTGGAACCATGGGTGCTCCTCAAGGTGCTTATGTCCCACCACATGGCCAAGAACCCACTCTCCAACAATACCAAGGCCCCCTATCCCCTATGCTCCTCCACCACCACAACCACCTTCAACTTCCAACACACCTCACAACCACCACCACAATATCAACTACAAAAACCACCCCCATGCCAACCACCTCCACAACAACCAACCTACATCCATCAAAATCCTAATCTACTACACCAAAAACCACCACCACCACCACCACCACAACCATCACATGCTCCCCCTCGTCCCTATGAGAAAGTGAAGAAGTTTTTAGTGCTGAGGTGTGATAAGGTTGTTGAGGAGCTCAATAAGGGAGGGAAGTACTTAGAAAAAGATCATGATGGAGAACTGATACCGCAAAGTCCTTGTAAGAGTGTTAAGTGCACTAAAAATTCTACAGTCCTGCCAGATTTTGAGAAGATATTATCTTATGTCCCACCTTCCTTTGAGATGACACCACCAAGTTCCCCCATTGTTGATCCAGGACATCCCAATGTGATATTTTTAGGTTTGTAAGTGTCCAACAGGATGGAAACCCCTCTCTTTGATGCCTATGAAGACCCATTCCTCAAGGGAAGGCAAAATTATGGCACGAAAATTCTAAAGGTCTTAAGATTGACTAAGGAAAACTCCTCATTGCTTTCCATCATCTAGGAAAGACCAAGTTATTAACGTTCGTTTTCACCTTCAAGAAGAAGATGAGAGGGAAGATGCCTAAGGAGGTCATCTTAAATGAGCTAAAAAGTATTGTTGATGAGGATTATTACTTTGAGACCTATGATGATGACCCCAGAGGAGAGACAAATGAAGAAAGACACTTGAGAAACTCACATAAACCTTGGGAGGAATATCAAACAATGAAGGCATTTGAGAGGATTGCATATGATAAGGATGAAAACATTTTGCTTTTGTACAATGGTTGATTGGCGGAGGAACAACAAATCTAGCTGAAGGCTCTAAACTTAGCATTAGTGGGAGGCAGCCCACATTGGTTTGAGACTCTTTCTCTCAATTTTTTTTCTTGATTACACTTTCATTTTTTCGAAGAAACACACACACTCACACTATACTTGATAGTTTTTTTATTTGTTAATCATGTTAGTACATGTACAAGGAAGAAAAGGTGATGCAAAAATGGTCTAGCCAAGCAGAAGATCAAAGTTGAAGAGAACATTGCAAAATAGTAGAAAAGCTACAGGAAGGAGTCCAGAATGGTCGTGCCACACAACACAGCCGTGTGACCGACAAGACAGAACGGTCGTGTTTCTTAGCATGACCGTGGTGGTCCTTCCCTGATCACCTAGTGCTACATTGATCACTCCATCTCTTGGTGGTTGTCTTCTGTGACTCCATGCCCTTTACCCTACTATTCTAAACTTCTATTTCATGCTAAGGACTACATGATTTAAAAGTTTGGGTGGTAGGGTGGTAAGCCCTTCTTTCACCGCATTTTTATCTATGTACCATGTGCTAAATTTTTGCAAGATGATCAAACAGTGTGACTAACTTTCATACTTGTCTCTCCTGACCTTGTGTGTCTTCTAGCATTCATGCATACATATAGTTTAAGTTCATGCATTTTTGCATAATTTTTCAAAATGTTTGTTCTTTTTTCTCGTCCATATCATGCATTGCATTTCCATATAGATTTTGATAACTTTTGTGTGTTTTAACTAGGATTTGCTGCTTTATGTTTTAATTTCCCTAAATGTAGGTTTAGATGTGGTTGAATGCAAATTGGCACCAATGTTGCCAATTTTACCCAAATTTGAATGTTCTTACCTAAAAGCATGTTTTAACTTAATCTCCACTTTTTGCACTGAAAATGTTGATCTTTGACTAATGCATGCCACATTTTTAATATTTATTGCTATATGGTCTAAATTGTTGACTTTATACATGTGCATCACCTCTCTCAAGTTTGTGAATGTCTTGGTTGAATTGTGAATTATGCTAGCTATGAATGCTTAGAGCCTATGGAATCACATGATATAAATGTGAATCTCATGTTGTTCAATCATGTGGTGTGATATCATTTGATGAAGTGTTGGATTAGTTTTCATATAGGAAATCTTATGTTGAGGACTACACTAATGACCCCTCTTTGACATGACTCTTCTTTCACCATCTTCATACCTCTCCACCTCATGAAAGGATGCCTTAGTTCACATAACTAGCCTTGGCCACCTCCAAAAGTTTGGGGTGGCCATATCCACATCTCCCCGCTTCACTCTTTCCACCTTATGCCTTATCTACACCAAGGGAAAAAGAAAAGAACAAAAGAAAAGAAAAAAAAACAAAAAGAAAATATAAAGATGCTCCTGTTTAAGAGCATCTAAATAAAGAAAATATGAGTGTGTTAAAGCACTCCAAAATCTAACTGCAATCCTTTCTTCCATTTTCATACCCATTGAGCTAGAAAACATCAAATCTAGGTCACTTTACCCTTTCTACAGCCATGTGGGTCATTTGGTGTGGTTTGAAGCATAAGATTGAATGCATGAAAGTGAAATAACACTCCCAGTCATCATTGATTAACGCCAACATGAAAAGGTTTGCCCAAAATTACATGAAGGACATATGGATAACTTATGTATTATATGCTCTATATTTGAAGTTTGTATGCTCAATGCTCAGTTCATGATTGGTTTATGAAAATGGAGTGGAGAGAGCTGGGACACATGCACTTAGTCACTTTTAAGACCATTTAGTCAATAATCATCTTTTGCAATGCATTTATCATTCTTGTTTATTGAAAGAAAATTGAAGAGAGAGATTAAGTTGGAGCATACTTGAGGACAAGTATGTGTTAGGTTTTGTGTGGTGATGCAGCCCTATTTTAGGGCCTCATCTTGTGCCTTTTTATATCTCAATCACATCTAAACAAAGTAGAATGCAAGTTAAATTCCCCAATATGCATATTATTTTCAAATGCACTTATGGACGTTCTTTGCATACTTTTCAAGCACTTGGACCATGCTTTGGATGGATGAGAAAGAAGGAAGGAGTTCTAGGAGTCCTCCACTCATGGAGGGGTCCAAAGAAGACCCCAAAGCTCCTTCAACCTACCCTTAATGGCCAAGGGTCGACATCAGGCAAAGAATTCCATTGACCATGAAGGTTCAAGATGATCTTGCTACTGAAGACCCCAACATGGCCATGGTGCCAAGGAACGGTTTTGCTGGCCAATGTAAAAGTTACAGTGAAAATCCAAAATTTGCAAGCTACAATAACTCAACCACCACAACCATGCTACCCAGCACGGTTGTGCCATGAAGCCCCCAAAACGGTCGTGCTTCCCAACACCGTTGTGCTTCTAGAAGCCAAAATAGGCATGCTAAAGGGAATGACCTCACCTCCAACTCAATCACCACAATCATGCTACCCAGCATGACCGTTCTTCCTAGCCTCCACCATGGCCGTGCTACCAGCCTCCACTTCACCACCTCAACATGTGATTTTTCCACTTTCTTAGAAGACCATTCCACACTACCACGGCCGTTCCTACCCCTACCCACCATGACCGCGCTGCCCAACATGGTCGTGCTACCATCTAAACCCTATCATTTTCTACATTATTTTTTCAACAATGCCCTACTTACCCTAGTACTTCCACCACCACCTATATATACATGAGTGGTGGCCACAATTGTGACACCCCTCCATCACACAGTCAGCGAGATGACACACGAAAATGTGTGGAACCACATACTACCGAAAACACGGGTTAATTAAAACCGATTTCGGAAGGCATACATAAGAGAACTTTTGCATCCAGATCCTGCAGAGAAACACGTTATAAAAGTAATTACAAGCTTAGATATATGTCCACAGCTTATCGGAACCAGCTGTACTGTCAGCACCAGATTTCATCACCTATTTATACATACATAACTGGCCACGTACAGCCAGTGGCGGGATATACAAAATTACAACAGTTAGACATCGTGAAACGTCATCAGACACCTCCGAGGACCTGAGAGTATAGGGATGACTCTAAGACTCTACTACAAAACCACCAAAACAACAACATGTCCATCTCTTGCCTTCTACTTCTCTTCTTACTGCTCGGCCGCAACCTCACGACCACCACCACACCTAGAGCGATCACCTAAAAAGGTTGTACACCAGCGGGGTGAGACACACAATCCCAGCGAGAAACATAACTCCCCTCAGAAACTATAAAACCTTAGAATATTAAAGCAATAAAAGAAGATAATTGATAAACTGTGTAACAAGAACAGTATACTGAGCAAGACCATTATTCCCATAATTCTTATCAAGATATTCATGAGTCCTATAATCAAATTTCTTTTATGGAACATGATTGACAAGATAAGATTTATAAGAACTTATCACAAAACATAAGGATCGTACACATAACTGCAAGGTATAACTAGATCAGCTATATAAGTAAGGCCTCAATCTATGTTCTGTGTTTTGCTCTAACCAAGATATACTATTCAGCTGGATTACCTTTTATTATGCCCTGAGGAAGTGAGCTATCCCTGCTCAAATCCAGCCTTTGGCTGCAAAGCCCAAACACTGGTGCCATATAAGGTCAATGGGAGAGTTGGACTCCATGACCTCTCCCCCTCGTGGTCAGTGCACGAAAACCAAAGCAAGACCATAGTCTCATGCTTATATGGCCTCAGCCTCAGGGTCAGCTCCATAAGCTAACCATATCTCTAGCTCACCTTGACACAGGTGCTAGTACATACATCCGAGCCATGAACACATCATGCTCATCATTACATATCATGAGCCATGGGTCTGTTCACCATGCTCCATATATTCATAGTGGTACTTAGATTCCTCCTATTTTAGGCTAGGGGAAAACCTCACATATTCAACAATATGCGCTCCAGGAAAATCCTACAGGATAAACCTGTTTCACCGTCACCATGATACTGACGATGATGGGTCTATGGCCAGGGCAAACTACATGATATGTTCATCTATAATTAAATAGTATATTTTAAGCCAATTGTTGAGGCAACCAAAGTATAAACATAGCCTTATAGAATTACATCATTATTGCCATCATCATACTGTCTTGGGACCTCAATCCCTCATTATATCAACCACTGCCTCTCAAGGCATCAAAATCATGCATCAACATTCTAGGATAGCAATCCCTTATCTCAACATCAGAGGATAACACCTCAACTAGGCACTCAGCCTTTATCAAATCCTCTGACCTATCGGCCGATTATCTCATTAACAAGGATTATCATCACATGGTACTATTCAAAGCACAAAATACCTCATAGATCTTACCTGGCTATGAATCCAAACAACATACCTACATGGTTAGTATATACATCCAGAGAGATTACTTAAGCAATCATCAATTTACAGGATTATCATGCTATCATTTTAAGAAGCGTAAGCTGTATCATCATAATACTATTATTTACCATGAGCATACATCATGCCCCATGCATGTGATCATAATCATATGCCACATCATCATGTGAAGCAACATCATATGTAATAGCATCATGACCTTCCAAACATACCTGGTTCACAACTTATCATCATGTCTCATTATCATCATAGATGTGGGGCTCAAGGTGGTTAACCATATCATCCATATCATCAAAGATATAACTACATGATCAAGAACTATCTACTAGGTTCCCGGGTTATCAAAAACCCTCACTAAAAGCTCCTGCTACCTTCACTAAAAGTGTGGTGGGTAGCGCGTCCCTCACCACAGGTGGTATCGGGTAGGGTAACAACCTCACCAAAAGCTTACCGGCCTAGGTATTTAGCCACATATCGGCCAACCCTAGAAGATATCAAACCACCACCCAAGGTCTATCGTGCAACTAGAGAACATGGCGTTATCATGCAACCTTGTCGTGCATACCAGGTGCACAAGGTGTATCGTGCAGCTAGTGCCTAAGAGGTGTATCGTGCAGCTAACTCAAGAGGTGCATCGGCTAGAACCCTACCGACCATCTAGGGTTAGGGTTGTACTGGGAAACCATTCTCACCACTGCATCGGCTGAGATCATGGCACCCCAAGCCAGCAATGTATCACCCAACATGTTCATGTCACGGGAGACACAAAAGCACCTCAAGGAAGCTTATCGATCAGCAAGGGAAGCACTCCATATCGGCCTCTATCAAAGTAACAACTAGGGTTTCCACTCAACCCATATCGGGCAGCTCAAACTCACCCAACCTGTGTCGCCCAAGGAACCAAACAAAGATGTTGTCTAAGCATCATATCGGCCAAGGGGACGACACCACTTAGGTCAAGAAGGCCATATCGTCCATCTAAGTCAAGCTTCTCATATCGGCCACCACTTAAGGCACCTACTAGGGTTTCTCTATACCACCATATCAGCCATTATCAAAACCAAACCATATCTCCCAACACAAGGATAGCCTACTAGGATCCCTACCGGCCAAAGCATATCGGGCTCCAAGCCACCCATCTCAACTACATATCATATCGGCCAAAGATCAACACAAGGCAGGGGTATCAAACAACCTTACTTCAAGATGTATCGTTCAAAGTACAAGATATAAGGTGTGTCGCCCAAGCTCTATCTCTAGCCAAGAGAACCATATTGGGCACCAAACCAACCATCTCAACTAGGTGTATCGTCCAAGGGTAAAACCCTAGACAAGAGGCTATCGGGCAACACTACTCCAAGGTCATAACATGCAAAGCACAACTCTACAAGGTCGTCTTCAACCTCAAGCATAAGGGCACCAAACCCTAAATGATCAAGAAGATCGGCTCACCTCTCAACACCCAAGAGAGAGGGGTTTTGCACAACCTCTATCACAAATCGGGCAGCCCCAAGGATCAACCTCAACTTAGGTCATCACATATCCAAGAGCTCACCTCTCAAATCCATGGTGAGAGGAGGAAGTTTGACCGGCCTAAATCGCGCATCCTAAAATTGGAGGCAGATTTGAGGTAGTCGAGCTTTTACATTTATAACCCAAAACCTTCTAGGCCCCCGCAACTTTGTTTATGGGGTTGAAGTAGATAGACGGGGTCGAACACAGGGACAAGGGTGGTAGTGTTGAGAATCTCGGAATCGACACGCTACACTCCAGCAAGGATAAGAGATGATAAAATTACTAAAAGGGAACAGCAAAACAAGATCGATAAAACAAAAGAAAACCCTATCTCCAATGGGAGTTACAAGGAAAACTTAGGTTTTAGGCATTTGTCAATTTTTAGGGGTTTTCATGCAATAGAAAAAGAGAGATAATACTAAAGCTAAAGCAAGGTACCAAGGAGAAAACTTCGGTGAAACAAGCGGAAGTAGAAACATCCTGTACCCCTCCTCTCAGAGCGGGTACCTCTAACCAAGCATCAACACCTCTCTCGAGGTTACTGGACTTAAATTAGAGTGGAAATGCTACTAAAGCAGCTCCGATTTTGGGCACTCTCGTACTCCAGAATCGGACCAAACACTAGAGCCACAACACCTCTCTCAAGGCTGTTGCGATGGGAAAACACGATTCGGTAGTTAATCAAAACGTGATCCAACATACAAGCTAGAGTTCAGATATTAAACATAGCAATCATTCAACAAAAGTACCAAGCATAGAGCAGCAGATAGTTAAACTCTTCTATTTCCATAAGCATATAAAGGTTTGATTACATAGCATAAGTAAAGAAATAAATGACTGAAATAAAGATAGATGTCACCTTCTTGATATAGAAGGACGACAGACTACAGCTGACCCTCCAACCCGATACTGGGCAGAACCCTAGCCCGATACAGCTATGTCGGGCAGCACACCCTCTCAAGCGGCACACCGTGACAGGCGGACTGTATTGTGCAAGAACCCTGGCCCGATACGCTCATGTCGGGCGGCACCCTCTCAAGTGACACACCGCGACCTAGAGTAAAGCTTCTAGTATCGGTCGCTTATGCTGGGTATCTATGTCGACCGATATCGGCCTGTAGTGGTTCTCGGGATGACACAAAGTGAACCATTCCCTCCCTCTCGGGATGGGGAAGTGCTCACCTAGAATCGCCCGTCACAACCACTAAGGCACGATATGCTCTCTCTTCGCAGCTTTCCTGAGGTGACTTGCGCAGAGTTTAGGCCTATTCCGACCTGTCTTTTCGGCTTCCTGTAGCTGCTATTTATAGACAGCGGTTGGGGAAGTTATGGTGCTCAGGGCGCCATGTGTCCTTCTTTAGTACTTATTATTGCAGAGTCGGTGGACGGCCGATATCAGTATCGCCCGACACAAAGATGTCGGCTATCGGTGGACTTGACGGGTGGCACCTGCTGGTGGGTGGTCGTATCGCGTGATAAGCTTTAGTTGTCGTGGCGAGCTCGGCTCCATGTCAGGTAAAAGAGGTGTCGCCCGCTAGTCCCTTTCTGCACGGCATCCTCCTGTCGTGCGTCGGTGTGTTGCGCTTACCCTGTCGGGCAGTGAACGTATCAGCCATTTGGAAGGCCGATGCAGGTGGAACTTGTTTTTGGGCCGAGACGACTTTATTGATGATAAATGAGTCCAAAATGAAGGAAAATGCTGCAAAAGATGGGAATATTGAATTAAGAGCGTCGTTTGGCCAATTATTGCAAAAGTGCATATAAAAGGAGAGGAAAGAAGTTAAAAGAGTAGTTTTGATAATAAAAAAATAGTCTAAAACATCACAAAAATTGGTGTTATCAACTCCCCCAAACTTAGCATTTTGATTGTCCTCAATCAATATTTAAACTTTATTTTGTGATGCTTCTTCTTGCTCGGTGTAGTTTTCAGTTCAAGAGGTAAAACAAGAATCGCGATGCCTTTAGAGATAATGTTGCCCTACTACAAACAAAAGACCTTGCGTTTCCTACCTTATTATTTCAGTAAAAAAAATTCTCTACAGCTTCAGCGAGACTTTGGTGTATGATTCTGAAGTTAGCTTTCACACCAAAAAAATTTAGGGGTAGAAAGTTGTGTATAGGGTAGGCTAAGGCTTTTTGGGGTTTTTCTTGTTTCCCATCAGTCCATCCAGGTAAGGGTCCGTTAGCGGGCAAGTGGTCCCTGCAGTCCAAGCCAGTTGGCTTTAGAGCAGTGATTTCACATCCTATGTACCACTGCCCCGGATCTACCATGCCTAAAGATGAGTACTTTTGAAAAAACAAGTGTATATATATATATATAAATATATATATATATATATATATTCCTTTTCTTTTATTGGGCACAACTCTCATGCTTTTATTCGCTCTCATAAGGCTACTTTCTCTTTTTGGGATTTTTGTTTGGTAAGGGGGAACTAGAGAGATTTTTGGCTGTTTGGGTAGCTTTTTCCTTCTCCATACATGCCTCTTAGCTGTTGCGAGATTATTCATTTTTTCGAAATTTTTGACATGGAAATTCGTAGTCTTTTGTCATTTGAGGCAGCATTATCATAAAGATATAACAAAACTTGCATCTCGTTGGGCATATTGAAAACAAACTGGCAAGAAGTAGTATCAGGGTTTTACTAATATAGCGGCATTGTACATATGTAGGGAGACAGAATAAGCAAAATTTTCAAAATTTTTGATAAAATTTTGTTTTTTTTGTATGAGCAAACATATGTATATGTACACATGATATAGGAAAGATCAAAAGAATAAAGAATTTGAGTCAGAAATATCAGAAAATTTTCAAAAATTTTATACCTCCCTCACTGGTACATGGTACCCCCCCAAACTTACTTCACACTCTATCTCAGAGTTGTGAGGTAGATAAGGTGAGGTAATGTTATTCCAGTGAGGTTAGCTGATGAGCGCGCCTACGTCAGATAGAAGCTCCCACACATATTCTCCTCTTTTGCTATGATAATCGATGAGGTGGAGCTGATCAGGCGCTACTTCATTTGCTATCCATTCCAGGACAAAGATGTCACAGTCGTTAGATAGGGGAATCTGCTGCAGACTGTGGTGGACGAATTGGAGGTCGTGCCATTTGCTTGCTTGCATGTCCAGGAATGATTGGATCATCTTTGACACCTCGTCGTAGTATTTTTGAGATAAGCATTCGACGGATGACAACAGTTCTGATGTATACGACACTGGATGGTTTTTGTTGCTGTTCGAGCTGCTGTAAAAGATTCCTGCTCGTTGCCGAGTGTACATTGTCAGGAGCGTCCACTGGTTATAATTCAGGATGGGAAGAAAAATTTGGCTAGGGACCCCGCTCTCCAACTCTGCCAAAAAATGCTGCTTTGCTCTTGTTTCATCGGTGAGGCAAACGTCGTTGAACAGCATAGGGTGAGCTATGTATGCGTGTTCTAACCTTGGCTATAATATTTGGATTTAAGCAGCCACCACAGATACAGCCAAGCATCCTCCTTCTTTTACCATGTCCCTTAAGTCATCAACCGGGACTACGACATCACCTGCCTTGTAAATGACATCTTCCGGGGTAGAATCTGTTAACTTCAGAAGGATTTCATTTACCTGCTCCTGTGTGAGCGTAGCGCACGAGAAGCGGTCGAAATTTTTGATTAGCCCTTTTGTAGTTTCAGGCGAAGCAGGGTCTTCCATCCCGTGCACTTTTCGCAGGGTCTCCAACTGCTTGCCTACCCCGTAGGTGTCAGTTTCTATTTCCACTTCTCTCTCTGGGGAGCTGCTGGATTGTGAAGATTTGTTTTCTTGGTCGTTGTCCAGCAGCCTATCAGGTACCCCTGTGTCTCGGAAATAACATCCGTCTTTAATCAACAGCATGGCGTACGTGCTCCTGCGGTGATAGAAGCATGTGCCCCTAAGGGCCCCCAAGTTTCCAATTGTTTTGAGCACCTCTATGGCACTTAAGATGATGAAGGTACTGTTTCTGCTTCCCTCTTCAACCTGGACAGGGAAGTCGTGGATAGAATAGAAGTTCCAAACACCGCCATGATGTTTGGCTCCTTGCTTGATAGCTCATAGAATACGCAGCGGTAGAAACCTCAGATTTTTATCCTCCGGGCGACTGAAAACATTCACAGAGCATGGCACCTCGTTACTGCTGCAGTTCAGTAGCCTGACTTCATGGTTCCTTAGGTCTGCCACACAGATGAACCATATGTTGCAGTGCTTGTACGGCACCAACACGAGATTTGGGTTATGCTCGTCGATGTGGTGCATCATGTTGGCCACCGCAGTGGAGTCTGGTTCTCCCCACATCAGCCTTCTTGCCAAGGTCGGGGTGGCATTGTATATTGTCTTCCGACCTGTCCTGCTATTGATATTTTCTATTATCGCATTTTCAAGGACCGTAAAAAGTCTTTTACCGACGACGGCAGGCGAGAGGAACATGCTGCGGAGTGCTCCCCATCGTACGGAGAAGTAGCCGTCGCTCCAGACGACGTCTTCTTCATCTTTCTGCGATCTTAGGACCTTGTTTAGCAGTTTCTGGTCTCTGATTGTCAGGCAGCCGATGACCTTTCTGTCGAAGTCGGCCATCTCAAAGGAAGGTATCTCTGATGGCTCAGCGAACTTATCTGCCATCGAGCATTTTCCTCGGGGGAGGTGTCTTTTATTAGCTGCATAAACATCCCCCTTTTCTCCCTTTGATTCATCAGAAGAGTACGCCCCAATGCTGATGTCTCCGTTATCATCTTCAATTTCATCCAGGGGGACTGAGGGATATTCTTCCTCCAGACCTAGGGAGCTCTCCTATCCTGCTGGGGCTCCGTCGGTCGACCTTGCCTGCGTCCCCTCCTCGGGCGCTGTGGATTGCTCGCTGGAGGCGGAGGAGGATGTTGATCTCGAGGCGGACGTTGATGAAGAAGATGGAGAGCCACGGCTAGGGGCAATATCGACCTTCTCGGCTGCCTTCGGCGCGGATGGTCATCCCTTCTGTCCAGCCTCTCCTCGATCTTGTCGAGGCATTAGAGAACTTGCTGAAGTGTCGCAGTCAAAGTCTCTAGTCCGCCAGGAAGGCTAGCTAGAGTCAGCAACTCTCGTTCTTGGCTATTCAGCCTGTCTTGGAAAGATGCAAACTTGCGAGTTAAGGAAATACAGGTAGCTGAGTTGTTATCTGTTACCTCCCACAAGTAGTCGAGCTCGTGCCCTAACATCTTCCCGAGCGAAGGAGGGGTTCCTACTAGTCTCCCTTCCGTCCCTGTGACACCTTGCTCGCGTGATGGCCTACCAGATGAGGTAGAGTCTATCTCAATTGTTCACGATGCAGATGCCGCCGGGCGAGGTGTCGGCGCTCTTGTGACTGTCTCTACCTCATCTTCACGTTGCGGTGAAAATGGCCGTGGTGTGGGCGGATGCTACTCCACCTCTACGCTCTCGGCAATCTTTTCAGCAGCTGTTACTGGGGACGCTGGCGGTGGTTTCGGCGTCAGCTGCGTACCTTCGAGTTCCATTTGAAGGATTCTGGTGAACACCTCATTACTGGTGTCTGGCTATAGTTCTTCCTCTACCTCTACAGGCCTTACGGGGATGTCAGGAGCTACGGATGTCATTTCCGTGGCAGCTCCCGCAGTTATTGTCTCGGTGACCTGAACGATCACTGGTTCTTCTTCAACTACTATAGTCATTGTTGTGGTTGTGGCTGGTATATTAGGAGCGACGACAACTCTATAAACTGCTGTCGTTGGTTGCTCTGGAATTGCGGTCGACTCGGTGTGGGTCGTTGAAGCTTTTCCCTATCTTGGGTCGAGAGGGATTTGTTCTCCTCTCGTGGCTGCCCTTTCCTGAAGTCTGGTGGTGGTGGAGTAAGCTGCGTCTACTGCCATAGATTCTATTTCTTCGGCGGTGAAGACCAACTTTTCTGCGTCATAGTTGGCGTAGCTAGGGAGCAGGGGGAGGGTGTTTGTCCTCGTGAATTTGTAAAAATAGCACCTTCCCTCCTTCTTTATAATGCTGGCCCTCATTAGATATTTGAGGTCAATCAGCTCATCACCTTGTGTCCTCGACATACTTTGCGGCTCCTTAGGGTACCCGAGCCCAGTCGCAATTAGGTTGACGATGCCACTCATGCAGTATTATTTGGTGGCATCTCTTATTGGGTGCATCCTGTTCAGCAGGAACCGTCCGAGGTTGATCACTCTTCCCTCCATCATGTGTCACATGACGTGGAGTTCTTCTATGTAAATGTTGTTGGACTCATTCTTGCTGAACAGCAGGCACGCCACCAATTTGTGTATGATTCTCCAGAAACATGAGTGCACTGTCGTCACCTTGCTTCCCGTCTTAAATGATGACTCTCCGGTCAGCCTATTCCAGAGCTCCACGGGGTTGAACCCATCTCCTTCGGTGATTCTCTCACTGTTATTCATCAGATCCTTCTCCTCCTCACTGGAAGAGAAGATTTTGTTCATCAGCTTCTCGGAGATTGCGTGCTCCGAGTTGTACAGCTGGGCTTGGAGTCTATCTGCTCCACCGTATTCTTTCTTTTCAGCAGCCGAATTCTTCACTCAGTGGAGAGATGACATGAGCTCCTTCGAGAGTTCGATGTAAGAGGAAGATCGGTTGAGGCAGATCTTCCTCAGTCCAGCCGCGGTGAGGATGCTCTTCAGTCTTTCAAAGATGCCTAGCTCCATGAAAGAAGACTGGTGGCAAAACCTGCTCGGCCTCAGAGTCAAAATTACTTGACGCATCCGGTCGGGTGTAGATGCAACTATCTACCCCATTCCCTCCTTCTTCGCAGGTCACACACTTCATTACTTTTTCAACTGGTTTCTTCCCCTTACCACCAGATTCCTTTAACTGCTTGACATCAATCACTATCCTCTGTATCTGAGAGGTTATAGACTACAGAGCCTTGGATTCAAGAGAGGGTCCTTCACTGACCTTCTTAGCCTGCCCTCTGTCAGATCTATCATACTCAGCGCCGGCTTGCAGCTCGGCCATGTTTCGGATGATCCGCTCAGACTTGCTCGGCTTCTTCCCTAAGAAGTCTCTTCCTGCTACCACATTCAGTGACACCCTTTCATAGGGAGTCAGACCATTATAGAAGGTAGTTACTAGGAAACCCTTCTTGTAGTTATGGTGAGGTCAGTCCCTATGATATTCTTGGTATCTTTCCCAGGCATCGTGGAGGTTTTCATTGGCCTTCTTCATAAAGTAGGTTATCATCTGTCTGTTCCTCACAGTCCTCTCAGTGGGATAGAATTTGTTTACGAATGCGTCAGCCAGAGCTCCCCATCCATTTAGGGCTTGGTGGGGCAACCCAAGGTACCACGATAGAGCTTTGTCTTCCAGGGAGAATATGAAGCCCTTGAGGTAGATGATTTCCTGGGGAACCCCCCGCATCTTTATGGTGTCGCAGATGTTCTTGAAGGCATCTAGGTGGTGGTAAGGGTTGTCATTCTTGGAACTCCCCCTGAAGCTTTTATTTTGGATCATGGAGATCACAGATGGCTTGAGCTCAAAATTTGCGGCGTTGAAACACGGAATAATGACGGGACACCGGGAATTGTCGGCTTTCGTGGATGCTAACTCCCTCAGGGTTTTCTCCTCTTCGTCTGAGTCTTCACTGTCGCTTTCCTCCCGACGTTGTTCCTAGTTATTGCGATTTCTTCTTTGCCTCTGACGGTGACGACGTCTGTGTCAGTGATGGTCCTTCTCGTACTCTCCCGATTCTGGATCTTCTTGTTGATCATTACCGTCGTACCGGTCGTTGCCTTCACGTGGAGGCGAATCAGGCCTCCCCCCTTGGCGTTCGCCTCCAGAATGGGGTGGCTCCACGCAAGGCGGCATGATGGTTGGAGTTGGGGCTCAGTGGAACAGATCACCGTTCTTCAGAGTGCCTGAAATAGCATGAAAAAAATCAAGTCAGAAAATCAGTTATTCTTAATAATGTGAGTTATTCATTTCAGGAAAAGAATAATGATAACAAAAGAAACAAAAGAGTGTTGTCAAGCTTATTTCTAAGCTTGAGGCACTGGAGTGTAGTTAGAGGATTCAGATTCATCAATAGTACCATTTTTCCTTGTCCCCAGCAACGACCCCAAAAAGTTGAAAGTCCTAAATCGCGCGTCCTAAAATTAGAGGCGGATTTGAGGTAGTCGAGATTTTACATTTATAACCCGAAACCTTCTAGGCCCCCGCAACTTTGTTTATGGGGTCAAAGTAGATAGACGGGGTTGAACACAGGGACAAGGGTGGTAGTGTTGAGAATCTCAGAATCGACACGCTACACTCAGACAAGGATAAGAGATGATAAAATTCCCAAAAGGGAACAATAAAACAAGATCGATAAAACAAAAGAAAACCCTATCTCCAACAGGAGTTACAAGGAAAACTTAGGTTTTAGGCATTTGTCAATTTTTAGGGGTTTTGATGCAACAGAAACAGAGAGATAATACTAAAGCTAAAGCAAGGTACCAAAGAGAAAACTTCAGTGAAACAAGCGGCAGTAGAAACATCTTGTACCCCTCCTCTCAGAGCGGGTACCTCTAACCAAGCATCAACACCCCTCTCGAGGTTGCTGGACTTAAATTAGAGTGGAAATGTTACTAAAGCAGCTCCGATTCTGGGCACTCTGATACTCCAGAATCGGACCAAACACTAGAGCCACAACACCTCTCTCAAGGCTGTTGCGATTAGAAAATAAGATTCGGTAGCTAATCAAAACGCGATCCAACGTACAAGCTAGAGTTCAGATATTAAACATAGCAATCATTCAACAAAAGTAACAAGCATAGAGCAGCAGATAGTTAAACTCTTCTATTTCCATAAGCATATAAAGGTTTGATTACATAGCAGAAGTAAAGAAATAAATGACTGAAATAAAGATAGATGTCGCCTTCTTGATATAGAAGGACGACAGACTACAGCTGACCCTCCAACCCGATATCGGGCAGGACCCTAGCCCGATGCATCTATGTCGGGCGGCACACCCTCTCAAGTGGCACACCATGACAGGCAGACTGTATCGTGTGAGAACCCTGGCCCGATACGCTCATGTCGGACGACACCCTCTCAAGTGACACACCGTAACGGGCGATGCGTATCAGGGTTCGGTATCATGTCGGGCTAGAGTAAAGTTTCTAATATCGGTCGCTTATGCTGGGTATCTATGTCAGACGATATCGGCTTGCACTGGTGCTCAGGACGACATGAAGTGAACCATTCCCTCCCTCTCAGGATGGGGAAGTGCTCACCTAGAATCTCCCGTCACAACCACTGAGGCACGATATGCTCGCTCTTCACAGCTTTCCTGAGGTGACTTACATAGAGTTTTGGCCTGTTCCGACCTGTCTTTTTGGCTTCCTGTAGCTTCTATTTATAGGCAGCAGTTGGGGAAGTTATGTCAGGATGCTACATGTCCTTCTTTAGTACTTATTATCGTGGAGTCGGTGGACGACCGATATCAGTATCGCCCGACACAAAGATGTCGGCTGTCGGTGGACTTGACGGGCGGCGCCTGCCGGTGGGTGGTCGTATCGCGCGACAAGCTTTAGTTGTTGTGGCGAGCTCGGCTCCCTGTCGGGTAAAAGACGTGTCGCCCGCTAGTCCCTTTCTGCGCAGCATCCTCCTGTCGTGCGTCGGTGTGTTGTGCTTACCCTGTCGGGTAGTGGGCGTATCGGCCATTTGGAAGGCCGATGCAGGTGGAACTTGTTTGTGGACCGGGATGACTTTATTGATGATAAATGAGTCCAAAATGAAGGAAAATGCTGCAAAAGATGGGAATATTGAATTAAGAGCGTCGTTTGGCCAATTATTGCAAAAGTGATATAAAAGGAGAGGAAAGCAGTTAAAAGGGTAGTTTTGATAACAAAAAAACAGTCTAAAACATCACAAAAATTGGTGTTATCAACTCCCCCAAACTTAGCATTTTGATTGTCCTCAATCAATATTTAAACTTTATTTTGTGATGCTTCTTCCATCTCGGTGTAGTTTTCAGTTCAAGAGGTAAAACAAGAATCACGATGCCTTTAGAGATAATGATGCCTACTACAAACAAAAGACCTTGCGTTTCCTACCTTATTATTTCAGTAAAAAATTTTCTCTACAGCTTCAGCGAGACTTTGGTGTATGATTCTGAAGTTAGCTTTCACACCAAACAGCTTTAGGGGTAGAAAGTTGTGTATAGGGTAGGCTAAGGCTTTTTGGGGTTTTTCTTGTTTCCCATCAGTCCATCCAGGTAAGGGTCCGTTAGTGGGCAAGTGGTCCCTGCAGTCCAAGCCAGTTGGCTTTAGAGCAGTGATTTCACATCCTACGTACCACTGCCCCGGATCTACCATGCCTAAATATGGGTACTTTTGAAAAAACAAGTGTGTATATATATATATTTCCTTTTCTTTTATTGGTCACAACTCGCATGCTTTTATTCACTCGCATAAGGCTACTTTCTCTTTTTGGGATTTTTTGTTGGGTAAAGGGGAACTAGAGAGATTTTCGGTTGTTTGGGTAGCTTTTTCCTTCTCCATACACGCCTCTTAGCTGTTGCGAGATTATTCATTTCTTTGAAATTTTTGACGTGGAAATTTGTATTCTTTTGTCATTTGAGGCAGCATTATCATAAAGATATAACAAAACTTGCATCTCGTTGGGCATTATGAAAACAAACTGGCAAGAAGTAGTATTAGGTTTTTACTAATATAGTGGTATTGTACATATGTAGGGAGACAAAATAAGCAAAATTTTCAAATTTTTTATAAAATTTTGTTTTTTTGTTGTATGAGCAAACATATGTATATGTACACATGATATAGGAAAGATTAAAAGAATAAAGAATTTGAGTCAAAAAAATCAGAAAATTTTCAAAAATTTTATACCTCCCTCACTGGTACATGGTACCCCCCCAAACTTACTTCACACTCTGTCTCAGAGTTGTGAGGTAGATAAGGTGAGTTAATGTTATTCCAGTGAGGTTAGCTAATGAGCGCGCCTACATCAGATAGAAGCTCCCACACATATTCTTCTCTTTTGTTGTGATAATCGATGTGGTGGAGCTGGTCAGGCGCTGCTTCATTTGCTATCCATTCCAGGACAAAGATGTCACAGTCGTTAGATAGGGGAATCTGCTGCGGACTGCGGTGGTAGAATTGGAGGTCGTGCCATTTGCTTGCTTGCGTGTCTAGGAATGGTTGGATCATCTTTGACACCTCGTCGTAGTATTTTCGAGATAAGCGTTCGACGGATGACAACAGTTCTGATGTACATGGCACATGATGGTTTTTGTTGCTGTCTGAGCTGCTGTAAAAGATTCCTACTCGTTGCCGAGTGTACATTGTCAGGAGCGTCGAATAGTTATAATGCAGGATGGGCAGAAAAATTTGGCTAGGGACCCCGCTCTCCAACTCTGCCAAAAAATGCTGCTTTGCTCCTATTTCATCGGCGAAGCAAACGTCGTTGAACAACATAGGGTGAGCTATGTATGCATGTTTGAACCTTGGCTATAATATTTGGATGTAAGTAGCTGCCACAGATACAACCAAGCATCCTCCTTCTTTTACCATGTCCCTTAAGTCATCAACCGGGACTACAACATCGTCTGCCTTGTAAATGACATCTGCCGGGGTAGAATCTGTTAACTTCAGAAGGATTTCATTTACCTGCTCCTGTGTGAGTGCAGCGCACGAGAAGTGGTCGAAATTTTGATCATCCCTTCTATAGTTTCAGGCGAAGCAGGGTCTTCCATCCCGTGCACTTTTCGTAGGGTCTCCAACTGCTTGCCTGCCCCGTAGGTGTCAGTTTCTATTTCCACTTCTCTCTCTGGGGAGCTGCTGGATTGTGAAGATTTGTTTTCTTAGTCGTTGTCCAGCAGCCTATCAGGTACCCCTGTGTCTCAGAAATAGCGTCCATCTTTAATCAGCAGCATGGCGTACGTGCTCCTGCGATGATAGAAGCATGTGCCCCTAAGGGCCCCCAAGTTTCTAATTGTGTTGAGCACCTCTATGGCACTTAAGATGACGAAGGCGCTGTTTCTGCTTCCCTCTTCAGCTTGGACGGGGAAGTCACGGATAGAATAGAAGTTCCAAATGCCGCCATGATGTTTGGCTCCTTGCTTAATAGCTCGTAGCATACGCAGTGGTAGAAGCCTCAGATTTTTGTCCTCCAGGCGACTGAAAACATTCCCGGAGCGTGGCACCTCGTTACTGCTGCAGTTCAGCAGCCTGACTTCGTGGTTCCTTAGGTCTGCCACGCAGAGGAACCATATGTTGTGGTGCTTGTACGACACCAACACGAGGTTTGGATTATGCTCGTCGATGTGCTGTAGCATGTTGGCCACCGCAGCGGAGTCTGGTTCTCCCCACATCAGCCTTCTTGCCAAGGTCGGGGTGGCGTTGTATATTGTCTTCCGACCTGTCCTGCTGTCGATATTTTCTATTATCGCATTTTCAAGGACCCTAAACAATCTTTTGCCAATGACGGCAAGCGAGCGGAACATGCTACGGAGTGCTCCCCGTTGTACGGAGAAGTAGCCGTCACTCCAGACGACGTCTTCTTCATCTTCCTATGATCTTAGGACCTTGTTTAGCAGTTTTTGGTCTCTGATCATCAGGCAAACGATGACCCTTCTGTCAAAGTCGGCCATCTCAAAGGAAGATATCTCCGATGGCTCAGCAAACTTATCTTCCATCGAGCGTTTTCCTTGAGGGAGGTGTCTTTTATTAGCTGCATAAACGTCTCCCTTTTCTCCCTCTGATTCATCAGAAGAGTCCGCCCCAATGCTGATGTCTCTGTTATCATCTTCAATTTCATCCAGGGGGACTGAGGGATATCCTTCCTCCAGACCTAGGGAGCTCTCCTGTCCTGCTGGGGCTCCGTCGGTCGACCTTGCCTGCATCCCCTCCTCGGGCGCTATGGATTGCTCGCTGGAGGCGGAGGATGATGCTGATCTCGAGGTGGACGTTGATGAAGAAGATGGAGAGCCACGGTTAGGGGGTGACGGTGACCTTCTCGGATGCCTTCGGCGCGGATGGTCGTCCCTCCTGTCCAGCCTCTCCTCGATCTTGTCGTGGTGTTGGAGAACTTGCTGAAGCATCGCAGTCAAAGTCTCTAGTCCACCAGGAAGGCTAGCTAGAGTCAGCATCTCTCATTCTTGGCTATTCAGCCTGTCTTGGAAAGATGCAAACTTGCGGGTTAAGGAAATACATGTAGCTGAGTTGTTATCCGTTACCTCCCGCAAGTAGTCAAGCTCGTGCCCTAGCATCTTCCCGAGCGACGGAGGGGTTCCTGCTGGTCTCCCTTCCGTCCCTGCGACACCTTGCTCGTGTGATGGCCTACCAGATGAGGTAGAGTCTATCTCAATTGTTCGTGATGCATATGCCGCCGGGTGAGGTGTCGGCGCTCTTGCGACCGTCTCTACCTCGTCTTCACGTTGCAGTGAAAATGGTAGTGGTGTGGGAGGATGCTGCTCCACCTCTACGCTCTCGGCGATCTTTTCGGAAGATGTTACTGGGGACGCCAGCGGCGGTGTTGGCATCAGCTGCGTACCTTCGAGTTCCATCTGATGGATTGTGGTGAACACCTCATTACTGGTGTCCAGCTACGGTTCTTCCTCTACCTCTACAGGCCTTACGGGGATGTTGGGAGCTACGACTGTCTTTTCTGTGGCAGCTCTCGCAATTGTTGTCTCGGTGACCTGAACGATCACCGGTTATTCTTCAGCCACTATAGTCATTGTTGTGGTTGTGGCTAGTATATTAGGAGCGATGACATCTCTATAAACTGCTATCATCAGTTGCTCTGGAATTGCGGTTGGCTTGGCACGGGTCGTTGAAGCTTTTCCCTATCTTGGGTCGAGAGGAATTTGTTCTCCTCTCGCGGCCGCCCTTTCCTAAAGTCTGGTGGTGGCGGCGTAAGCTGCGTCTACTGCCATAGCTTCTATTTCTTCGGCGGTGAAGACCAGCTTTTCTGCGTCGTAGTTGACATAGCTAGGGAACGGGAGGATGGTGTTTGTCCTCACGAATTTGTAAAAATAGCACCTTCCCTCCTTCTTTATAATGCTGGCCATCATTAGATATTTGAGGTCAATCAGCTCATCTCCATGTGTACGCGACATACTTCGTGACTCCTTAGGGTACCCGAGCCTAGTCGCAATCAGGTTGACGATGCCACTCATGTAGTATTCTTTGGTGGCATCTCTTATTTGGGTGCAGCCTGTTCAGCAGGAACCGTCCGAGGTTGATCACTCTTCCCTCCATCATGTGTTACATGACGTGGAGTTCTTCTGTGTAAATGTTGCTGGACTCGTTCTTGCTGAATAGCAGGCACGCCACCAATTTGTGTATGATTCTCGAGAAACAGGAGTGCACTACCGCCACCTTGCTTCCCGGCTTAAATGATGACTCGCCGGTCAGCCTATTCTAGAGCTCCACGGCTTAAATGATGACCTCTTGAGTTTGAGGTTGGCGACGAGGTTTACTTGAAGGTTTCACCGTGGAAGGGAGTTCTGAGATTTGGCAAGAGGGGTAAAATGACCCCTAGATATATGGGTCCATATCCTATTGTTGAGAGGATTGGACCTGTAGCTTACAGGTTGGATTTGCCGTATGAGTTGGCAAATCTACATGATGTATTCCACGTGTCTATGCTGAAAAAGTGTCACCATGGCACGGATAAGATTCTAGATTCAGAACCGGTGCAACTTAGGACAGATGTGTCCTATGTTGAAGGACCTGTGCAGATAGTTGATTACCGGATTAAAAAGCTTAAGAACCGCGAAATTCCTTTAGTGAAGGTTTTGTGGAGAAACCATAATCTTGAAGAAGCTACGTGGGAGCTAGAATCTGAGATGCGTGGCAAGTTTCCTTTTCTCTTCTAGGAATTTCGAGGACGAAATTCTTATAAGGGTAAGAGGAATTGTTACGACCCGCGTCGAGCTTATCCCGTAAGTAAGTTGTTCAGCATGTGTTTAGCTGATGTATTAAGTTATAAGCCTGTTTTTGTTAATAATGTTTAAAATGGACATGATATGTGCTTAGTGTGTTTTCTAGCTTCTAAAGTATGTAATATCTTACGCTCGAAGCGTTGCCAGAGAAATCGTTCGAATCCGACCTTCGAGTCAAAAGTTGCAAGTTTTTGGGCTCCTAGGGACCCGATTGTAATTTTGCGAAAGTTTCGAAATTTGCAATTTGGCCCCTAAGTTTTCTTCCTTATCTTTCCTTTCTCCCTTTCTCGTTTCATTTCACAGAAACGTAGAACGCAGGAAACGTTCTGTTCCTTGCGTGAGAGAAAGAGAGAAAGAGAGAGAAAGAGAGAAGGAGCTGTGGAGGGAGAAGCTCTGGAGCGTCGTTTTGCTCCAATTAGTTGCTGTAGATCGTCCCTTCCCTCCGTAGATCATCACCTTCATCGAATCGAATCAGTTTTGCAGCTGGAGCTGCGTTTGCAAGAAAAGCGATCAAGGAATTGGGGTGCTCGGAGCAGCCCTAGCTTGTTCCTTTCTTCCTTTCAGGTACGGTTTAGTTGTATGGGTCGTTTGTGATCGTATCGCGGTGTTTGCTCGAAGTTTGCCCATCGATTCGAGAGAAATCGACTTCTGCAGGCCGTTTTTGTGTTCTGCCTGTGCGCGGTTCGGCCGAGTTTCCAATTCGGTCGGCCGAGTTCTTATTTAGGGCTTTTGTACAGCGTTTTCCGGATCGGCCGAGTTTCAGTCTGGATCGGCCGAGTTTCCTGAATTAGATATACGAACAGGGATTTGGTCGGCCGAGTTTGGTCCTGATCGGCCGAGTTTTCTTTGTAGGTTTTTCAAGCGGTGAGTTGGTCGGCCGAGTTCCCCAGGGGATCGGCCGAGTTTCCAGTTGGTCGGCTGAGGTTGGTCGACCGAGTTTCAGGATCTGGGAAGTGATCGGCCGAGTTCCTTAGTGTTCGGACGAGCTTCAAGTGGTGAGTGGCAATTCATTTAGAAATCATTATTTAACTCATTTTAAATGTCTGATTGCTTCAGTAATAGTTTAATAAGTTCATTGGAACTGAATTGTGTAATAAGAATGATGAGAAAGAGGAAATTCTGTGTTTACAGTTATAATGTGTTATTTATGTTATTCGTTAATCAAGTATAGACTTAGATGCCCTAACACCGTAGAACCCCTAAGTGGTATCTGCAGCTTTGGGGTGAAACTCGTGTTGCAACATCATCCGTGCGTGTGTCGCGGACAAACGAGGAAAGAGAAAAAGGGCAGTGTCTAACAACAATTGTGCTTGTGTCACAATGGCACTGCGGTTTCATCAGAAAACTTGGTTATCTAACACCATTCGTGTGGAGTCACGAAGGTAACCCTGTGACCCTCCACCTGTGTGCTCAGGTTAGTAGGAGGAGTCTAGAGAGCACTCAGAGTAGTGCATTGAGGCCGGAGAGCCTGTAGGCCGGAGAGCCTGTGGTCCTGTGGCAGAACGGGGCTGGCGTCAGACTTAGCATTTCCCGGGTGTGTCGCTAAGTCTTGTACGGTGGGGCCGTAGCATGGACTTGTTGCGGACCTTTATATGCAGAGTACACTGCATATATTTAGGGCATAATAATAAAAAGGATGAAAAATCATATAGGCTCACAGTAAATTTATATAATTGGTTAACTACTTGAAATACCTGACGAATGCTTAGAAATGTGATTGTTAACTGTTTACATGCTATGTCAGTAGAATTGCTCTGTTTAAACTGTATATATGTTTATTTTCAGTTAATGAACCTGACGAGTTGTTTATTGATAGCTAAGTGAAATGTTATTCACTGAGCGAGTAGGCTCACCCCTCTACTCAAAAATTTTCAGGTCAGCATCAGCAACAGGAGTCAGAAGGATCGTATCATCCTAACGCTTAGTTGATAGAAGGTTTGTAGTTAGTCTAGTTAGAAGGTCTCTTAGTCCATTCCCCTCGATCTTTGGGGCAAGGTGTGAGTGAGAGAGAGAATATGTACAAAGATGTAAATTAACTGTTATGCTTTATTTTATGTTGACCAATGCAGTGTGCTGTAGACTTGTTTAATTTCCTATCAGCTAATAGAAATGCTTCCACAGTCTGCTTAGTTTCATTTTACAGCTTAAATCTGTTTATTCTGTTAATCTCTTTAAATGTGTCTTAAACAATGAAGAGTGTTTGGCTTATGTGTATAATCCCACCTGCCGTGCCCTAATCCGGTGGTTTGTGTTTTAATGTGAGATTGGGGCGCAACAACTCTTGGTATCAGAGCATAGGTTGAGTATATGAATACTCTAAGTCCAGGTCAGGGGACGATAAGAGACCAATAGGATTAAGGTTTAGGTGTCTTTCTTCTATCTGTAGTTTTCTAACAGGAAATATTCTGTTATATCATTGCAGATGGCAGGAAGAGGTCATGATCATGATGACCAGGCTGAGAGCCATGTTGGCCCTGATCCTCTGTACTTGGGTCCAGGTGGTGGTGACCACGTGGATGAAGCATCCCGGATGTACAGGATGTTCTTGGAGACCAAGGAGAGATACAAGGCTGATAGGCGAGAATCTTCTTCTACCAGCAGTAAAGATCTGATGCGATCTTATGAGCTTGTGAAGAAGCTAAGTGGCACAGAATTCAGTGGCACCACAGATCCCGCCGAAGCTGATGAGTGGTTTAGACAGATAGAAAAGGTTTTTCGTTTGATGGAGCTTCCAGAAGATAAGAAGATTAGTCGTGCAGTCTACCTTTTGACAGGCGATGCAGAGTTGTGGTGGCGTGGTGTGGAAGAAAAGAGGAGAGGAACAGAGCTTTCCTTGCAGGATTTCTCTGAGGAATTTCATCTCAAATTCTACCCACCCACTTTCCTTAATGAGAAAATCAGGCAGTTGCAGAATATCAAGCAGGGGAACATGACAGTTACAGAGTATGAAGCGCTTTTCACACGGTTAGCTAATTTCTGTCCACAGCTTGTTCCTGACAACATAGAAAGGTGCAGAAGATTTCAGGAAGGGTTAAGGCCAGAGATTCGGCATACAGTCTCTGCTACTAGTAGGAGGAACAGAGAGAACTTTGGTGAGTTTGTTGAGGCTGCCAGACAAGTTGAAGAATCTGTGAATGCTGACAGAGTGCCCGAGTCTAAGAAGAGATCTGCAGAGTTCAGTGGAGGACAACCCAGTGGTGGATACAGAGGTGGAGGTAGAGGTTTCTTTTCTAAACTTGGGCGTGGCTTTGGTTGTTTTGGCAGACAGAGATCTGAGAATGTCACTACTTCTAGAGGTAGAGGAGGATATACCCAAGGAAGATGGAGCAGTGCCACTAGTGGACAGTCTTCAGGGTCATCAATGTCAGTATCAGGTCCTCAGAGACAAGAGATACCGCTATGTAATAAATGTGGTAGACCACACACTGGTCAGTGTTGGGGTCCAAGTTGTTTTGCCTGTGGACAAATAGGACACCTTAGAAGGGATTGTCCTCAACTTCATCAAGCAGCATCACAAGCTTTTCAGCCTCAATACCATGATGTTCCGAGTTCCTCTGTGGCTTCTGGTTCTAGAGGTGGTGAAGCATCTAGTGGCAGGAGTGGTCAGAGAGGACAACATGGCATAGGGAGAGCTTCAGCATGTTTCTTTTCTTTGACACCTCAGGAAGGTATAATCTCTTCACAAGTCGTTACAGGAGAGATGCTTTTGTTTAATAGTATACCAGTTTCAGTTTTGATAGATCCGGGAGCTACTCATTCTTTTATACGACGTTCTTTAGTTGTTGAACTTAATCTGTTAACTCAAGAGTTGGCAGATGAGTTAGTGTTGAGGGTTCCACTAGGTGGACCGACAGTTTTATCTGAGTCCTGTCCCGGATGTTTGTTATCTTTTGAAGGTTTTACCTTTGCTGCTAATCTCATACCCTTGGGTGTAAATACTTTTCAAGTCATCTTGGGTATGGATTGTCTTGAGACATATCGAGTGCAACTCGATTGCTGGAAAAAGGAAGCTACCTTTCAATTAGGAGAATTTTCTTGTGTCTTTACTGGAGACAGGAAAGTTCTGCCTACATGCATAATATCAGCTGCCGTAGCTGATAAGATGTTACAGAAAGGATGTGAAGCGTTCCTTGCTCATGTAGTTGACACCAGAGCAGAAAAGAGCACCACCAGTGTTTATGATGTGCCTATAGTTCGTGAGTTCTCTGATGTTTTCCCAGAAGAGTTACCAGGCTTACCTCCTGTCAGAGACATTGATTTTGAAATTCAGATATATCCAGGTAGTCATCCAGTAGCACTGTCGGCCTACAGAATGGCACATGCGGAGTTGAAAGAACTCAAGGTACAGTTGCAGGAGTTGTTAGATAAGGGTTTCATTAGACCCAGTTCTTCACCATGGGGTGCTCCAGTCTTGTTTGTTAAGAAAAAGGATGGAACCATGCGTCTCTATATAGATTACAGGCAACTGAACAAGATCACAATAAAGAATAAATATCCTTTGCCGAGAATTGATGATCTGTTTGATCAGCTGCATGGAGCGACGATCTTTTCTAAATCTGATTTGAGATCCGGATATCATCAGCTCAGGATAAAGGCTTCTGATATTCCCAAAACAGCTTTCAGAACCAGGTATGGGCATTATGAGTTCTTGGTCATGTCGTTTGGGCTGACCAATGCCCCAGCAGCCTTTATGGATATGATGAATCGGATTTTCAAACCTTTTCTAGACCAGTTTATTGTAGTCTTTATAGATGATATTCTGATCTATTCCAGAGACGAGGAACAACATGAGCAACACTTGAGAATAGTGTTGCAGTTGTTGAGACAACACCAGTTGTTTGCTAAGTTTAGCAAGTGCGAGTTCTGGTTGGCCGAGGTAGCATTTCTTGGACATGTTATCTCGAGAGATGGAGTCAGAGTGGATCCTAAGAAAGTTGAGTCTGTGCTTCAGTGGGAACAGCCTACGACTCCTACTGAGATCAGAAGTTTCTTGGGATTGGCAGGTTATTATAGAAGGTTCATAAAGAACTTCAGTGAGATAGCATCACCTCTGACACGCTTAACAAGGAAGGATGTGTCGTTTGTTTGGTCTGATAACTGTGAGAGAAGCTTTCAGATTTTAAAGAAAAGGTTGACTTCAGCACCAGTGTTGGTTCTACCTGAAGCAGAAAAAGGCTATACAGTGTTCTGTGATGCTTCTAGAAGAGGTTTGGGATGTGTATTGATGCAAAAAGGCAAAGTTGTTGCTTATGCGTCTAGACAGCTTAAGAAAAATGAGGAGAATTACCCTGTTCATGATTTGGAATTAGCTGCTATAGTTCATGCTCTTAAGACGTGGCGTCACTATTTGTATGGTGAAACATGTCAGGTGTTCACCGACCATAAGAGCCTGAAATATATCTTCACTCAAAAAGATTTGAATTTGAGACAGCGCAGATGGCTGGAGTTGATTAAAGATTATGATGTGACAATCGATTACCATCCTGGTAAGGCGAATGTTGTAGCTGATGCCTTGAGTAGAAAGTCAAGTTCTTCAGCCAATGCATTTTCTATGGCATGTTTCAAGAGAGACCTGCTCGTAGATATGCGAAGGTTGAACTTGGACTTGGAGGTGACAAGACAGAGTGGGCTGATTGCACAGATGCAAGTTAGACCTACTTTTTATAATCAGATTAAAGAGTTGCAGCAGAGTGATAATGGTTTATGGCAAATCATGCAGGAGATGTCAGAGGGTAAGAGAGCAGAGTTCAGATTTTCTGATGAAGGTATGTTGTATCTTCATGAAAGGTTGTGTGTACCTGGAAACAGTGAGTTGAAAGAGCAGATTCTTGAGGAGGCGCATACTTCTATGTATGCCATGCATCCAGGTAACACAAAGATGTACAGGAACCTCAAAGAGTTGTACTGGTGGCCAGGTATGAAAAAGGATGTGGCTGAATACGTAGCTAGGTGCGGGGTGTGTCAGCAGGTTAAGGCTGAACATCAGAAACCTGCTGGTGTTTTGCAGTCGCTTCCTATACCAAAATGGAAATGGGAACACATCACTATGGACTTTGTGGTAGGATTACCCAGAACGCCTAAGGGTTCGGACTCGATATGGGTGATTGTGGATAGACTAACTAAGTCTGCTCACTTTCTTCCTGTCAAGTCAACCTTTGACGTTTCTAAGCTGGCTAAAGTTTATGTGGATGAGGTAATCAGGTTGCATGGGATTCCAGTTTCTATTATTTCTGACAGAGATCCAAAGTTTACATCTAGATTCTGGAATCAGTTACAACATGCGTTGGGCACGAAGTTGAAGTTCAGTACAGCGTTTCACCCACAAACAGATGGTCAATCTGAGAGGACCATTTAGACCCTTGAAGACATGCTGAGAGCATGCGTGCTACAGTTTAGAGGCAACTGGGAAGAACACTTAAGCCTAATAGAGTTTGCTTATAATAACAGTTACCATTCTAGTCTTGGAATGGCTCCATTTGAAGCTCTTTATGGCAGAAAGTGTAGATCGCCAGTTTGTTGGTATGAGGTGGGTGAGAAGAAAATTCTTGGACCTGAGTTAGTTGATGTAACTACTGAAAAGATATCAGTGATTCAGGATCAATTGAAAGCTGCACAGGATAGACAGAAGAGTTATGCTGATAGATGACGTCGACCTCTTGAGTTTGAGGTTGGCGACGAGGTTTACTTGAAGGTTTCACCGTGGAAGGGAGTTCTGAGATTTGGCAAGAGGGGTAAGTTGACCCCTAGATATATGGGTCCATATCCTATTGTTGAGAGGATTGGACTTGTAGCTTACAGGTTGGATTTGCCGTCTGAGTTGGCAAATCTACATGATGTATTCCACGTGTCTATGCTGAAAAAGTGTCACCCTGGCACGGATAAGATTCTAGATTCAGAACCGGTGCAACTTAGGACAGATGTGTCCTATGTTGAAGGACCTGTGCAGATAGTTGATTACCGGATTAAAAAGCTTAAGAACCGCGAAATTCCTTTAGTGAAGGTTTTGTGGAGAAACCATAATCTTGAAGAAGCTACGTGGGAGCTAGAATCTGAGATGCGTGGCAAGTTTCCTTTTCTCTTCTAGGAATTTCGAGGACGAAATTCTTATAAGGGTAAGAGGAATTGTTACGACCCGCGTCGAGCTTATCCCGTAAGTAAGTTGTTCAGCATGTGTTTAGCTGATGTATTAAGTTATAAGCCTGTTTTTGTTAATAATGTTTAAAATGGACATGATATGTGCTTAGTGTGTTTTCTAGCTTCTAAAGTATGTAATATCTTACGCTCGAAGCGTTGCCAGAGAAATCGTTCGAATCCGACCTTCGAGTCAAAAGTTGCAAGTTTTTGGGCTCCTAGGGACCCGATTGTAATTTTGCGAAAGTTTTGAAATTTGCAATTTGGCCCCTAAGTTTTCTTCCTTATCTTTCCTTTCTCCCTTTCTCGTTTCATTTCACAGAAACGCAGAACGCAGGAAACGTTCTGTTCCTTGCGTGAGAGAAAGAGAGAAAGAGAGAGAAAGAGAGAAGGAGCTGTGGAGGGAGAAGCTCTGGAGCGTCGTTTTGCTCCAATTAGTTGCTGTAGATCGTCCCTTCCCTCCGTAGATCATCACCTTCATCGAATCGAATCAGTTTTGTAGCTGGAGCTGCGTTTGCAAGAAAAGCGATCAAGGAATTGGGGTGCTCGGAGCAGCCCTAGCTTGTTCCTTTCTTCCTTTCAGGTACGGTTTAGTTGTATGGGTCGTTTGTGATCGTATCGCGGTGTTTGCTCGAAGTTTGCCCATCGATTCGAGAGAAATCGACTTCTGCAGGCCGTTTTTGTGTTCTGCCTGTGCGCGGTTCGGCCGAGTTTCCAATTCGGTCGGCCGAGTTCTTATTTAGGGCTTTTGTACAGCGTTTTCCGGATCGGCCGAGTTTCAGTCTGGATCGGCTGAGTTTCCTGAATTAGATATACGAACAGGGATTTGGTCGGCCGAGTTTGGTCCTGATCGGCCGAGTTTTCTTTGTAGGTTTTTCAAGCGGTGAGTTGGTCGGCCGAGTTCCCCAGGGGATCGGCCGAGTTTCCAGTTGGTCGGCTGAGGTTGGTCGACCGAGTTTCAGGATCTGGGAAGTGATCGGCCGAGTTCCTTAGTGTTCGGCCGAGCTTCAAGTGGTGAGTGGCAATTCATTTAGAAATCATTATTTAACTCATTTTAAATGTCTGATTGCTTCAGTAATAGTTTAATAAGTTCATTGGAACTGAATTGTGTAATAAGAATGATGAGAAAGAGGAAATTCTGTGTTTACAGTTATAATGTGTTATTTATGTTATTCGTTAATCAAGTATAGACTTAGATGCCCTAACACCGTAGAACCCCTAAGTGGTATCTGCAGCTTTGGGGTGAAACTCGTGTTGCAACATCATCCGTGCGTGTGTCGCGGACAAACGAGGAAAGAGAAAAAGGGCAGTGTCTAACAACAATTGTGCTTGTGTCACAATGGCACTGCGGTTTCATCAGAAAACTTGGTTATCTAACACCATTCATGTGGAGTCGCGAAGGTAACCCTGTGACCCTCCTCCTGTGTGCTCAGGTTAGTAGGAGGAGTCTAGAGAGCACTCGGAGTAGTGCATTGAGGCCGGAGAGCCTATAGGCCGGAGAGCCTGTGGTCCTGTGGCAGAACGGGGCTGGCGTCAGACTTAGCATTTCCCGGGTGTGTCGCTAAGTCTTGTACGGTGGGGCCGTAGCATGGACTTGTTGCGGACCTTTATATGCAGAGTACACTGCATATATTTAGGGCATAATAATAAAAAGGATGAAAAATCATATAGGCTCACAGTAAATTTATATAATTGTTTAACTACTAGAAATACCTGACGAATGCTTAGAAATGTGATTGGTAACTGTTTACATGCTATGTCAGTAGAATTGCTCTGTTTAAACTGTATATATGTTTATTTTCAGTTAATGAACCTGACGAGTTGTTTATTGATAGCTAAGTGAAATGTTATTCACTGAGCGAGTAGGCTCACCCCTCTACTCAAAAATTTTCAGGTCAGCATCAGCAACAGGAGTCAGAAGGATCGTATCATCCTAACGCTTAGTTGATAGAAGGTTTGTAGTTAGTCTAGTTAGAAGGTCTCTTAGTCCATTCCCCTCGATCTTCGGGGCAAGGTGTGAGTGAGAGAGAGAATATGTACAAAGATGTAAATTAACTGTTATGCTTTATTTTATGTTGACCAATGCAGTGTGCTGTAGACTTGTTTAATTTCCTATCAGCTAATAGAAATGCTTCCGCAGTCTGCTTAGTTTCATTTTACAGCTTAAATCTGTTTATTCTGTTAATCTCTTTAAATGTGTCTTAAACAGTGAAGAGTGTTTGGCTTATGTGTATAATCCCACCTGCCGTGCCCTAATCCGGTGGTTTGTGTTTTAATGTGAGATTGGGGCGCAACACGTATCCTTCAGTTATTCTCTCACCGTTATTCATCAGATCCTTCTCCTCCTCACTGGAAGAGAAGATCTTGTTCAGTAGCTTCTCGGAGATTGCGTGCTTCGAGTTGTACAGTCGGGCTTGGAGTCTATCTACTCTGCCGTATTCTTTCTTTTCAGCAGTCGAATTCTTCACTCGGCGGAGAGATGACATGAACTCCTTCATGAGTTCAGTGTAAGAGGAAGATTAGTTGAGGCAGATCTTCCTCAGTCCAGCCACGGCGAGGACACTCTTCAGTCTTTCAAAGATGCCTAGCTCCATGAAAGAAGACTGGTGGCAAAACCTGCTCGACCTTAGAGTCAGAATCACTTTACGCATCCGATCGGGTGTAGATGCAACTATCTACCCCATGCCCTCCTTCTCCACAGGTCACGCACTTCATTACTTTTTCAACTGGTTTCATCCCCTTACCACCAGATTCCTTTAACTGCTTGACATCAGTCGCTATCCTCTGTATCTAAGAGGTTATAGACTCCAGAGCCTTAGATTCAAGAGAGGGTCCTTCACTGACCTTCTTAGCCTGCCCTCTGTCAGATCTATCATACTCAGCGCCGGCTTGCAACTCGGCCATGTTTTTGATGATCCGCTCATACTTGCTCGGCTTCTTCCCTAGGAAGTCACTTCCTACTGCCGCATTTAGTGACACCCTTTCATTGGGAGTCAGACCATTATAGAAGGTAGTTACTAGGAAACCCTTCTTGTAGTTATGGTGAGAGCAGTCCCTCTGATATTCCTGGTATCTTTCCCAGGCATCGTGGAGGTTTTCATTGGGCTTCTGCATAAAGGAGGTTATCCTCTGTCTGTTCCTCACAGTCCTCTCAGTGGGATAGAATTTGTTGACGAACACGTCATCCAGAGCTCCCCATCCATTTAGGGCTTGGTGGGGCAACCCAAGGTACCACGATAGAGCTTTGTCTTCTAGGGAGAATATGAATCCCTTGTAGTAGATGACTTCCTGGGGAATCCCCCACATCTTTATGGTGTCATAGATGTTCTTGAAGACATCTAGGTGGTGGTAAGGGTTGTCGTTCTTGGAACTTCCCCTGAAGCTTTTATTTTGGATCATGGAGATCACAGATGGCTTGAGCTCAAAATTTGCGGCGTTGAAACGCAGAATAATGACGAGACACTGGGAATTGTCAGCTTTCGTGGATGCTAACTCCCTCAGGGTTTTCTCCTCTTCGTCTGAGTCTTCACTGTCACTTTCCTCCCAGCGTTGTTCCTAGTTATTGTGATTTCTTCTTTGCCTCTGACGGTGATGACGTATGTGTCGGTGATGGTCCTCCTCGTACTCTCCCAATTCTGGATCTTCTTGTTGATCATTACTGTCGTACCGGTCGTTGCCTTTAGGTGGAGGAAAATCAGGCCTCCCCCCTTGGCGTTCGCCTCCAGAATGGGGTGGCTCCATGCGAGGCGGCATGACGGTTAGAGTTGGGGCTCAGTGGAACAGATCACCGTTATTCAGAGTGCCTAAAATAGCATGAAAAATCAAGTCAGAAAATCAGTTATTCTTAATAATGTGAGTTATTCATTTCAGGCAAAGAATAATGATAACAAAAGAAAGAAAAGCATATTGTCAAGCTTATTTCTAAGCTTGAGGCACTGGAGTGTAGTTAGTGGATTCAGATTCGTCAACAGTGCCATTTTGCCTTGTCCCCAGCAACGGCGCCAAAAAGTTGACTGGGCTAAATCGCGCGTCCTAAAATTGGAGGCGGATTTGAGGTAGTTGAGCTTTTACATTTATAACCCAGAACCTTCTAGGCCCCCGCAACTTTGTTTACAGGGTCGAAGTAGATAGACGGGATCGAACACAGGGACAAGGGTGGTAGTGTTGAGAATCTCAGAATCGACACACTACACTCCGAAAATGATAAGAGATGATAAAATTCCCAAAAGGAAACAACAAAACAAGATTGATAAAACAAAAGAAAACCCTATCTCCAACGGGAGTTACAAGGACAACTTAGGTTTTAGGCATTTGTCAATTTTTAGGGGTTTTCATGCAACAGAAACAGAGAGATAATACTAAAGCTAAAGCAAGGTACCAAGGAGAAAACTTCGGTGAAACAAGCGGCAGTAGAAACATCCTGTACCCCTCCTCTCAGAGCGGGTACCTCTATCCAAGCATCAACACCCCTCTCGAGGTTGTTGGACTTAAATTAGAGTGGAAATGTTACTAAAGCAGCTCCGATTATGGGCACTCTCATACTCCAGAATCGGACCAAACACTAGAGCCACAACACCTCTCTCAAGGCTGTTGCGATGGGAAAACACGATTCAGTAGCTAATCGAAATGCGATCCAACGTACAAGCTAGAGTTCAGATATTAAACATAGCTATCATTCAACAAAAGTACCAAGCATAGAGCAGTAGATAGTTAAACTCTTCTATTTCCATAAGCATATAAAGGTTTAATTACATAGCATAAGGAAAGAAATAAATGACTGAAATAAAGATAGTTGTTGCCTTCTTGATATAGAAGGATGACAAACTACAACTGACCCTCCAACCCGATACAGGGAAGGACCCTAGCCCGATACATCTATGTCGGGCGACACACCCTCTCAAGTGGCACACCGTGACAGGCGGACTGTATCGTGTGAGAACCCTGGTCCGATACGCTCATGTCGGGCGGCACCCTCTCAAGTGACACACCGCGACGGGCGATGCATATCGGGGTTTGGTATCGTGCCGGGCTAGAGTAAAGCTTCTAGTATCGGTCGCTTATGTTGGGTATCTATGTCGGACGATATCAGCCTGTAGTGGTGCTCAGGACGACACGAAGTGAACCATTTCCTCCCTCTCGGGATGGGGAAGTGCTCACCTAGAATCGCCCGTCACAACCACTGAGGCACGATATGCTCGCTCTTCGCAGCTTTCCTGAGGTGACTTGCACAGAGTTTCAGCCTGTTCCGACCTGTCTTTTCGGCTTCCTGTAGCTGCTATTTATAGGCAGCGGTTGGGGAAGTTATGGTGCTCAGGGCTCCATGTGTCCTTCTTTAGTACTTATTATCGCGGAGTCGGTGGACGGCCGATATCAGTATCGCCCGGCACAATGATGTCGACTGTCGGTGGACTTGACGGGCGGTGCCTGCCTGTGGGTGGTCGTATCGCGCGACAAGCTTTAGTTGTCGTGGTGAGCTCGGCTCCCTGTCGGGTAAAAGATGTGTCGCCCGCTAGTCCCTTTCTGCACGACATCCTCCTGTCGTGCGTCGGTGTGTTGCGCTTACCCTGTCGGGCAGTGGGCGTATCAGCCATTTGGAAGGCCGATGCAGGTGGAACTTGTTTGTGGGCCGAGACGGCTTTATTGATGATAAATGAGTCCAAAATGAAGGAAAATGTTGCAAAAGATGGGAATATTGAATTAAGAGCTTCGTTTGGCCAATTATTGCAAAAGTACATATAAAAGGAGAGGAAAGCAGTTAAAAGGGTAGTTTTGATAACAGAAAAATAGTCTAAAACATCACAAAAATTGGTGTTATCAGTGTTTCCCAAGCAACTAGGATGTAGACTCACCTCTCAACTTAAACGAGAGAGGGGTATTGCCCACATTACTAGAGCTCAAACTCACTTCTAAAAAACCAAGGAGAGAAAGGGGTATTGCTCAACAAGAAAACCCTAAACTATGGTTCAACCAACTAGATCTAAAGGCATATAAACCATCAACAACATCAACAACATCATACTCACTATATCCATAAGATCAACAACATGTACTAGAGCAAGAAAACATAACATGCAATGGCCGATCATCAACATTTATGAATCATGCAACATAAAGAAGGTAGTACAACTAGGGTTAGAAGTTATGTAACCCGCCTTAAGAAAACTCCTCAAGCTCCAAAGCACACCTCCTATAGATCGACCACCAAGCTAGAGGAAGAAGAAGATAACTCCTTCCAAGGGATCGACCACCAAGCACCGAGGGAGGGTGTATCATGCACCAAGGAAGAGAGGAGGCAACAAAGAACTAAAGGGATCCTAAGCAAATGAAAGGGGATGTATATATAGAAAAGGATGAAGGGGGAAATAAGGAAAGATGTCATCCCACTTCGATACACATGTCCAACGTCTTGCCACCTTGCAAACCACATGCACATGCCATGCCACCCATCTACAAAGGATAGCCACTTGTCCAAGGTATGGTGACACAACTAAATCTAGGTCACATGGGTGATACACCCCTCTTAGACGACGCACTCCTGGGCGACACATCTCTGGGTGACACAGAGCTTCAAGCTCCCCAAGGCACGATACAAACCCTAAAAAAAGCAAGGCAAGGCAAAGAAAAGCCCATCAAGGCCCAAAACATCTCAAGCAACAAGCCCAACCCATCCTGTTGACTCTAGAGGATGCAAGGAGAGAGAGAAACATCTCATAAGGTGATAAACTTGCTCATAAACCCTAAAACCTGGGTTATTTGCAAGTAGCACCTCCGACCCTCAACTAGGAACAAACAAACCCTAATCACTACTAAAGGTGATTAGAAAACAACTAAGCACAAGGGTTAGGCAAAGCAAATAGGATAAGACCAAAATGGAGGTTAGCGTCCTTATAAGCCATAAACCTCTATAAAGGGATTTCGTCCCCGAAATCCGAAGAGAAAAGCAAAGGATACTTCCTCCTCATCTCTTCCTCAAGCTCCCACGTGGCTTCTTCAATGCCACAATGATGCCAAAGAACTTTCACAAGAACTAGGTATTTCCACTTCAACCTCTTTACTCTTTTGTCAAGGATCATTACTGGTCCTTCCTTGTAGGTCATATCTTCATCGAGCTCAACCTAACTGGCTGTATCACTGTCCCTATGTCTGGGTGATTTTTCTTCAGCATGCTGACATGGAACATCAGATGTAACCTGTGCAACTCTGGCGGTAGCTCTAACTTGTAAGCTACCTTTCCAACACGTGCTATTACCGGGTATGGCCCCATATATCTGGGTGCCAGCTTTCCTTTCTGGCCAAACCTTAGCATGCCTTTCCAATGTGAGATCTTGAGATACACTTTGTCTCCCACCTGGAACTCTAAAGGTTGTCAGTGATTGTCTGCATAAGAATTATGTCTATCCTGTGCCACTTTCAAGTGTTGTTGTATCACTCTGATCTTTTCTATTGTCTGTTGTACCCAAAAGCTGATACTCACCATACTCATACCAGCATAAAGGGGATCTGCACTTCCTTCCATATAGAGCCTCATAAGGAGCCATGTCAATGCTCTGTTGGTAACTATTATTGTAAGCGAACTCTATCAGACTGAGATGCACGTCCCAACTGCCCAGGAACTGTAAAACACAAGCTTGAAGAAGATCCTCCAAAGTCTGAATGGTCCTTTCAGACTGTCCATCCATCTACGGGTGGAAAGCGGTACTGAACCTTAATTGCATTCCCAACACTTTGTGCAACTATTCCTAGAAATGACTCGTGAACTGAGGACCTATGTCAGAAACTATCGTTTCTAGTACACCGTGCAAATGCACTATCTCATCCACATACACCTGAGAAAGTTTCTCTGTTGTAAATGTTGTTTTTACAGGTATGAAATGGGCAGACTTCGTCAATCTGTCCACTATCACCCAAATGGAATCATGATTCCTAGCTGTCTTTGGTAGACCAACTATGAAATCCATGGTTATATGATCCCATTTCCATTGTGGTATCGGCATGGGTTGCAACATACCTGCTGGCTTCTGATGCTCAGCCTTAACTTGCTGAAATACTGCACACCTAGCCACAAACTCGGCTACATCTTTCTTCAAGCTAGACCACCAATACAGGTACTTCAGATTATGATACATCTTGGTGACTCCTGCATGCATAGCATACATCGATGTGTGTGCTTCCTCGAGCACTAGCTTTATTAGATTATCAACATCAGGGACCACCATCCTACCATGATAGCAAACTAGTCCATCCTTGGACTCATGGAACCCATCATGCTTTTCGCTGCCGAGCTCTGACCTGATCAACTACACTGTATCATCTGCCTACTGTGCGTCTTTGATCTGCCGTCTCATCGTAGGCTTGACTTGCATCTGTGTCAATAGTCCTACCAACAAGGAAACTTCCAACTACACATTCATCTGCTGCAAGGAGACAAACATATTCCGCCTATGGCATACCAAGGAACTCAACTGTGCCTTCTTCATGGGGAGAGAGGAAGACTTTTTGCTAAGCGCATCAACTACCACATTTGCCTTACTAGGATGATACTCAATGGTGCAATCATAATCATTGATTAGCTCCATCCAACGACGTTGTCGCATGTTCAGCTCACTCTACAAAAAGATGTACTTCAAGTTCTTATGATCTGTAAAGACCTAACACACTTCCCCATAAAAATAATGTCTCCAAATCTTTAATGCATGCACCACCACTGCCAACTCTAAATCATGTTTCGGGTAGTTCTTCTCATGTTTCTTAAGCTGTCACGAAGCGAAAAAACCACATGATCCTCCTGCATCAACACACATCATAGGCCCTTCTTGGAAGCATCGTAGAAAACAACATAGCCTTTCCCAGGCTCTGGCAGCACTAGCACTGGAGCACTAGTCAGCTTCTCCTTCAAACTTTAGAAAGCTTGCTGACAATGATCATCCTAAACAAAAGGTACATCCTTCCTGGTCAACTTTGTCATCGACAACACAATCACACGAAAGTCCTTGATAAACCTCCGGTAGTATCCTACCAAACCCAGAAAACTACAAACTTCTGTCGGCGTCTTTGGTTGCTCCCAATCTGCCACTGACTCTACCTTCTTAGGGTCCACTTTGACTCCTTCTATAGATATCACGTAACCCAAGAAAGTCACTTCTTTCAACCATAACTCACACTTACTGAACTTGGCATATAACTGGTGTTGGCTAAGAAGAGTCAATGCTTGTCGAAGATGTTGTTCATGTTCTTGCCTGTCCCGACTATAGATCAAGATGTCATCTATGAAGACTACAACAAACTGATCTGGAAACAGACGAAACACCCTATTCATTAGATCCATGAAAGCAGCAGGCACGTTGGTTAGCCCAAACGACATAACCACAAACTCGAAGTGACCATACCTCGTCCTAAAAGCTGACTTTGGTATGTCATTCGCCTTAATCCTCAACTGATGATATCCAGACCGTAGATCGATCTTTGAAAATACTTCCGTGCCATGCAACTGATCAAATAGATCGTCTATCCTCAGTAACAGATACTTGTTCTTGATCGTGACTTTGTTCAACCGCCGGTAATCTATACACAACCGCATCAACCCATCCTTCTTCTTAACGAACAAGACTAGAGCACCCCAAGGTGATGTGCTTGGTCTGATGAAACCTTTGTCCAACAACTCCTGTAACTGCTTCTTGAGTTCTGCCATCTCGGCTGGAGCCATCCGGTACGGTGTTTGAGCAACTGGTTGTGTTCCTGGTACCCGACTGATCTCAAAATCAATCTCTCGAGGTGGGGGAACACCAGGGAACTCATTAGGAAATACATCCGCAAACTCTTGGACAAGTGTCACCTCCTCAAGGCTAGGACCTCTCCCCTTGGTATCCACAACGTGAGCTAAGAATCCCTTACAACCTTGCCACATCAACTTCTCTACCACCATTGCTGACACTAAACACGTCGGAAGAATCTTCCTATCTCCTTGGAAGATCCACTTCTCTCCGTCGTCATCAAAGACTGCCTACTTGGAACCACAGTTCAACACAACTTTATACTTTTCTATGGTATCCATCCCAAGGATCACATTGAATCCATGCATATCAAGTGGTATAAGATCCACTTGTATACTATGTCTCGAGAAAGATAGGACACAAGACGGGCACTCTTCTCGAAGCATCGAGGAACCATCGAGAGGGGTTTCTAACAACATGATATCTTTCTTACAACTAACAGGTAAAGGGCAGCTATCAAGAAGACTATGTGTGATAAAAGAGTGTGTAGCACCCGTGTCAACCAGAACAGATATAAAGCAAGAAGAAGACAAATTAGAATGAAATAACTCCAGCTGACCTGCCACCACTCGTGGGTTGACTATCACCTCCGACTGACTCATAGAATAGAATCGAGTCGTTGCTTGTTGTCGTCCTCCCCCTCTGCTTCCTTGAGTAGACGATCTTGCTTGCGACGCTTGACCACGTCCTCACCCACTAGACTGTTGTCTATCTGACACTTGTTGACTCTGCCTCGAATGTTGTATTACTTAGACATCTCTCTTTGGGCAATTTGACCTCAAGTGCCCAGTCTGTCCATAGTGGTAACATGACCTGCCTTCTATCTGTAGCCTAGATGGCCCTGTCACTACCACTGAAGATGTACTGTGTGCTTTGGATGGCGAAAATCCACACCCTCTTCCCTTACTTGGAGACCACTGAGATGGTGTATGATAACTCTGCATTACGAAAGGTGCTGAAAACCTTGGCTAGCTTCTTGAAGCCACCAAATCTCTGTCCCTAGAACTGAGCAGGCCTTTTCCTGGTCATGGACTCCCTTTTCTCCCTGAAAGACCGTTCAATCCTACGAACGGACTCCACAAACATGGAAAACTTCTCCCGATTCTCCAAAGCAGCAACAGGTGTCGACAGCTCAGCACTCAAACCTTTATCAAACTGCCTGATCCACTCATCATCTGTTGCCACCATGTACGGACAAAACCTCAGCAAGTCCATGAACTTGGCTTCATACTTGGTGATGCTCATCGACCCTTGGCGTAGACGCTCAAACTAGTTGATCTTCTCGTCCAGATATGTCTTTGGAAAGTATCTACTGACCAACTCTAGCTGGAAAACCTCCCAACTGATCACCTCACCGGGTTGCTTCTCCCCCTCGATGGCCCACCAGTGGCCAATACTACCCTTCAGAAGGTAGATAGCGTGCTTGACTTTGTCTACTTCAGGGATGTCGCGGATCTGGAAGGCCTTCTCGAGACCTGTCAGCCATAGATCTGCATCAGCTGGATCAGTCGTTCCAGTGTAATCTGAAGCTCTGACTCGGTGAAGCCGCTCAAAGGTCTTCTCAATGCCTGATGATTCACCATGGGGAGCATGTGCTCTTGGCGGAGGCACTAGCATTCTATCCACCATATGATTCATCGTAGCCATCAACTGCCCCATAAGCTACTAGTAGGCAGGGTTTTCAAGAATGGCTGGGTCAAGTTGGGGGACCTCAGGCACCCGATCTTCATGTGCCTGCACTCTAGCTCCATCAACTGATGCAGCCTCGCTTCTCTTGGCATCATGTTCTTCATGCTTTCTAGACATCTTTCAGCTTTTTCTTCTACTGAGGGTAGAAGATCATTATAAGAAAATCTGGAAACTCACAAGAACCGACACAACCTAGTCCTAGATCCCTGTAGACTCAGTGAACCTAGATCTCTGATACCAAAACTTACTGTGACACCCCGCCATCACACAGTCAGCGAGATGACACGTGAAAATGTGCGGAACCACATATTATTGAAAACATAGGTTAATTAAAACTTATTTCGGAAGGCATACATAAGAGAACTTTTGCATCCAAATCCTGCAGAGAAACACGTTATAAAAGTAATTACAAGCTTTGATATATGTCCACAGATTATGGGAACCAGATGTACTGTCAGCACCAGAGTTCATCACCTATTTATACATACATAACGGGCCACGTACGGCCAGCAACAGGATATACAAAATTACAACAATTAGACATTGTGAAATGTTGTCAAACACCTCCGAGGACCTGAGAGTACAGGGATGACTCTAAGACTCTACTACAAAACCACCAAAATAGCAACATGTCCATCTCTTGCCTTCTACTTCTCTTCTTGTTGCTTAGCCGCAACCTCACGACCACCACCACACCTAGAGCGATCACCTAAAAAGGTTGTACACCAATGGGGTGAGACACACAGTCCCAGCGAGAAAAATAACTCCCTGCCGAAACTATAAAACCTCAGAAGATTAAAGCAATAAAAGCAGATAATTGATAAAGAGTGTAACAAGAACAGTATACTGAGCAAGACCATTATTCCCATCATTCTTATCAAGATATTCATGTGTCCCATAATCAGATTTCTTTTATGGAACATGATTGACAAGATAAGATTTATAAGAACTTATCACAAAACATAAGGATCGTACACATAACTGGAAGGTATAACTAGATCAGCTATATAAGCAAGGCCTCAATCAATGTTCAGTGTTTTTCTCTAAGTAAGATATACTATTCATTTGGATTACATTTTATTATGCCCTGAGGAAGTGAGCTGTCCCTGCTCAAATCCAACCTTTGGCTGCGAAGCCCAAACACCGGTGCCATACAAGGTCAATGGGAGAGACGGACTCCATGAACTCTCCTCCTCATGGTCATTGCACAAAAACCAAAGCAGGACCGCAGTCTCATGCTTATATGGCCTCAACCTTAGGGTCAGCTCCGCAAGCTACCCATAGCTCTAGCTCACCTTGACATAGGTGCTAGTACATACATCCGAGCCATGAACGCATCATGCTCATCATCACATATCCTGAGCCATGGGTCTGTTCACCGTGCTCCATATATTCACAGTGGTACTTAGATTCCTCCTATTTTAGGCTAGGGGAAAACCTCGCATATTCAACAATATGCGCTCCGGGAAAATCATGTAGGATAAACCTGTTTCACCATCACCATGATACTGACGATGATGGGTCTATTGCCAGGGAAAAATACATGATATGTTCATCTATAATTAATTAGTATATTTTAAGCCAATTGTTGAGTCAACCAAAGTATAAACATAGCCTTATAGAATTACATCATTATTTCCATCATCATACTATCTTGGGACCTCAATCCCTCATTATATCAACCACTGCCTCTCAAGACATCAAAATCATGCATCAGCATTCTGGGATAGCAATCCCTTATCTCAACATCAGAGGATAACACCTCAACTAGGCACTCAGCCTTTATCAGGTCCTCAGAACTATCAGCCTGTTATCTCATTAACAAGGATTATCATCACATGGTGCTATTCAAAGCACAAAATACCTCATAGCTCTTACCTAGCTATGAATCCAAACAACATACCTGCATGGTTAGTAATTTAGTATATACATCCAGAGAGATTACTTAAGCCATCATTGATTTATAGGATTATCATGCTATCATTTTAAGAAGCGTAAGATGTATCATCATAATACTATTATTAACCATGAGCATACATCATGCCCCATGCATGTGATCATAATCATATGCCACATCATCATGTGAAGCAACATCATATGTAACAACATCATGACCTTCCAAACATACCTGGTTCACAACTTATCATCATGTCTCATTATCATCATAGATGTGGGGCTCAAGGTGGTTAACCATATCATCCATATCATCAAAGATATAACTACATGATTAATAACTATCTGTTAGGTTCCCAGGTTATCAAAAACCCTCACTAAAAGCTCTTGCTACCTTCACTAAAAGTGTGGTGCGTAGCGCGTCCCTCACCACAGGTGGTATCGGGCAGGGTAACAACCCTCACCAAAAGCTTACTGGCCTAGGCATTTAGCCACATATTGGCCAACCCTAGAAGATATCAAACCACAACCCAAGGTGTATCATGCAACTAGAGAACATGGCATTAACATGCAACTTTTTCGTGCATACCAGGTGCACAAGGTGTATCATGCAACTAGTGCCCAAGAGGCGTATCATGTAGCTAACTCAAGAGGTGCATCGGCTAGAACCCTACTGACCAGCTAGGGTTAGGGTTGTATTGGGCAACCATTCTCACCACTGCATTGTCTGAGATCATGGCACCCCAAGCCATCAATGTATCACCCAACATGTTCATGACACGGGCGACACAAAAGCACCTCAAGGAAGCTTATCGGTCAGCAAGGGCAGCACTCCATATCGATGTCTATCAAAGTAACAACTAGGGTTTCCACTCAACCCATATCGGGTAGCTCAAACTCACCCAACTTGTGTCACCCAAGGAACCAAACATAGATGTTGTCTAAGAATCATATCGGCCAAGGGGATGACACCACTTAGGTCAAGAAGGCCATATCGTCCACCTAAGTCAAGCTTCTCATATCGGCCACCACTTAAGGCACCTACTAGGGTTTCTCTATACCACCATATCGACCATCACCAAAACCAAACCATGTCGCCCAACACAAGGATAGCCTACTAGGCTCCCTACCAGCCAAAGCATATCGGGCTCCAAGCCACCCATCTCAACTACATATCATATCGGCCAAAGATCAACACAAGGCAGGGGTATCAGACAACCTTACTTCAAGATGTATAGTTCAAAGCACAAGATATAAGGTGTGTCACCCAAGCTCTATCTCTAGCCAAGAGAACCATATTGGGCACCAAACCAACCATCTCAACTAGGTGTATCGTCCAAGGGTAAAACCCTAGACAAGAGGCTATCGAGCAGCACTACTCTAAGGTCATAACGTGCAAAGCACAACTCTACAAGGTCGTCTTCAACCTCAAGCACAAGGGCACCAAATCCTAAATGATCAAGAAGATCGGCTCACCTCTCAACACCCAAGAGAGAGGGGTTTTGCACAACCTCTATCACAAATCGGGCAGCCACAAGGATCAACCTCAACTTAGGTCATCACATATCCAAGATCTCACCTCTCAAATCCATGGTGAGAGGAGGGTGTTGCCCAAGCAACTAGGATGTAGACTCACCTCTCAACTTAAACGAGAGATGGGTATTGCCCACATCACTAGAGCTCAAACTCACTATTCAAAAACCAAGGAGAGAAAGGGGTATTGCTCAATAAGAAAACCCCAAATTGTGGTTCGGCCAACTAGATCTAAAGGCATATAAACCATCAACAACATCAACAACATCAACAACATCATACTCACTATATCCATAAGATCAACAACATTTACTAGAGCAAGAAAACATAACATGCAATGGCCGATCATCAACATATATGAATCATGCAACATAAAGAAGGTAGTACAGCTAGGGTTAGAAGTTATGTAACCCACCTTAAGCAATCTCATCAAGCTCCAAAGCTCCAAGCTTTAAGCTTATAGCTCCAAAGCACACCTCCTATAGATCGACCACCACGCTAGAGGAAGAAGAAGAGAACTCCTTCCAAGGGATCAACCACCAAGAACCAAGGGAGGGTGTATCGTGCACCAAGGAAGAGAGGAGGCAACAAAGAACTAAAGGGATCCTAAGAAAATGAAAGTGGATGTATATATAGAAAAGGATGAAGGGGGAAACAAGGCAAGGTGTCGTCCCACTTAGGGACACATGTCCAACATCTTGCCACCTTGAAAACCACATGCACATGCCATGCCACCCATCTACAAAGGATATCCACTTGTCTAAGGTATGGTGACACAACCAAAGCTAGGTCACATGGGTGATACACCCCTCTTAGACGACACACTCCTGGGCGACACAGCCATGGGTGACACATCTCTGGGTGACACAGAGCTTCAAGCTCCCCAAGGCATGATACAAACCCTAAACAAAGCAAGGCAAGGCAAAGCAAAGCCCATCAAGGCCCAAAATATCTCAAGCAACAAGCCCAACCCATCCTCTCAACTCTAGAGGATGCAAGGAGAGAGAGAAACATCACATAAGGTGACAAACTTGCTCATCTACCCCAAAACCTGGGTTATTTGCAAGTAGCACCTCTGACCCTCAACAAGGCACAAACAAACCCTAATCACTACTAAAGGTGATTAGCAAACAACTAAATACAAGGGTAAGGCAAAGCAAATAGGATAAACCCAAAATAGAGGTCATGATCCTTACAACAACACTAGGTTATCTACCATTACTCCTCCCCACATACTCTTGAGCATTGATTGCACTCCCCTTGCATTTATGCTCTTCATCCACCATTTCCACCTCATTTCCACCATAGAAACATATTTTTCTAGGTTTTCTACCTTAACCCACTTCATTTCCATGCCCATAATCCACCTTGGAGGAGGGAGGTCACCCTACAATAGCTAGGAGGTGAAGGAGAAGGATCTACTTCAAGCTCCATGGAGTCCTATCCCCTTCTTCTCATTTCTTTTATCTTTTCTTAGAACATGTCTAGCTAAGCCCCTAGTGGTGGGCTGTTTGGGGCAAAAATGTGACTTTGATACCATGTTGGGGGAAAATAACTTGTAATGAACGTAATTTCATTCTATGATGATTTCCTCTTGCTTCTATCTCATTTCCCATTATCTTGGATGTGGTTTGTGCTTTTACACATAAATTGCTTACTTTGTGATGCTTGATGACAGTTAGCTTCTAAGGGAAATTGGAATGTATGTGGCAATCTTAGGAATGGATCCTAGGTCCAATTAGTGGATCCCTAGCTAGCCCCCTTTGTTCGTACATACATCTCCCTTCTTCTACAAGTGAGTGTGAGATCTAAGTAGCTAGTGTAAGTGTGATTGATGCAATTTCCTAGAGCGTACTAAAGGGTAGATGGCAAGTAACATGAGGTGAAACACTCTCATCTCTACTCCCATTCTTACCCTTGGCTCTCAATTTCCCCAATAATACTTAACTTGAAACCTAGCCTAGCCAAGTCCTACTAGAATTACACCTAACCCTAGTTCTCCAACTAGTAGTATAGGGTATATTGTAATAGCACTTGCCTTGTTGTTTGGTTTGGTAATCTAGATTGAAGTGTGAGATTTGCATGCTATGTTAACCTTCCCCCAACTAATATCAAGTTACATTCCCAAACGGCCCACCTATCCTATCCATTACTTAAAACCTAATTTGTCATCTTAGCTTGTTAATGCTAGTTTAGCTTAATTGCATTTGTTCACTCTAGCTAATTACTTAGTCTTGTTAATTAGGTTAACCTAGATTCTTGATTGCTCTATCATTTAGCTTAGTTCTTAGTTGCTAATTGCTTTGCTAGAATAGTGCATATCATCTTGATCTTGTTTAGTTGATTTGTTAATCTAGTCTCTTAGACCTAACTTTCTTAGGCTAATCTAGGGTTTTTGGTAATCTAGCTTTCTTATTGCCTTTACTTGCCTACTTGCTTAGTGTAATCAAACCAAACCCATCTTAAAACCCTTCAACACTAATATTCATTTTAGGAACGTAGCCAACACAAACCTAACTCTAGTGCATCTCTCTCCCTTTGGATCGACCCCCTTTACTTGCCTCTCTTCTATACTATAACATGATCCTGTGCACTTGTGGGAGCATATTTTAGTGTTGTGAGTGAACCTTGTTTGGGGGACTTATAAATTTGAAATATCACACCACTCACTAGATATTAACTTATCAGAACTGGTAGCCTCCGGTCTGATGGCTCATTCGTGTAGTTGCTCTTCCAAGATCGTCTCATCTTCTGTTAGGCGGGAGTTCAAATCGAACTCCTGTACATTGTTGCTCGTGCTCCAGTGGTTGGTTCCTTTTGTGTTGCTTGTACTTCTTCTAGTGGTCTGAGCAGTGACTCGCAACCTCTGCTCTTGGTCCCAGTGTTGTGCTCAATGCTTCATCATCTTTCATATCTTCGGCTTTGGATGGGCTTGAAGAAGCTTGATATGGGGAAAGGCTGACAACATGCTTGACCTTCCTTTTTGCTCGCAATTCTTCTACTTGATGGCACTCGAATTCTATCTTGTGGTGTTCCTTCTTGACTTTCTTGTACTCCTCTTAGATGGCTTTGAAGGCCTTATCGTGGTGATGGTGCATTTCATCCATGCCTATGTACAACTCCTCTCACTCTCTCCAGAGTGCTTCCATCTCCGTCGCCATTGCTTGCATGGTATTTAACATTGTTTCTTGATTGCGCAAGATGTTGGTTAAGACTTCTGGGAGCGACATGGTTCGCTCATCGATTCTTTACACATGTGTTGTTAGTTCTTGCAGGCTAGAGGTTATAAGTGTATTAAAAGAGGAGGAATTTTGTGTTTGTACCCAAAGGGTATCAAACCGGTACTCGAGTTCTTCGTTAAAGGTTTGTGATCGGTGTAGTTGTTCACTTATGGTGGTTGTTGTAGCCCATGTTGGATCAGAAGTCCTTGGTGGTGGTGGTGTGTTTGCGTAGACTTCATCGTGGGAGTTGGACTATTGGTGGGTTGGTTGCACAAATATTTCTTGTGTGTCTTCCTATACTATGTCTGCTTCTTATTCGACATTCTTTGTAGGTTGCTCTGGTATCATAGTACCTACATTGTCTGCTGGAGGTGTTGACAATTTGGTTGCCTTAGGACCATGGTCGGTTCCTTTCTCATCCTCTGGAGTAAGTTCTCGTGTGACAGTTGGAGCACTCAACTTGTCAACTATTTGAGTAGTTGATACTATTGGTATACTACTCGTGACAGGAGGGGAGATTGCATCAGTTGTGGTTCCTTCATCATTGTGATGTTGTTCAACATCCAAGAGCGGTTGTTCTTTGCTTGATAGAATGTGTGATGTCTTAACTTTGTGTTGCCTGATTACTAACTTCTTTCTCTTGTTTGGCCTTTGTTGTTGTTCATCTTCTAGTTGATCTTTGCCTTCGTGGATGACTAATGGTGACTCTAGATCTATAGACCTCCTGATGGTGCTCGAGTGCATTTTATCTATTTCATTGACACTTGGCCGCATTTTATTGGTGTCTTAGTATGCCATCTCCAGAAGTGGCAGAAGCAACTTTGAGTTGCTTGTCGTGTAGAAGAACTTCTCACCCTTCTAGATCAGGATGCCAACATTTACAGGGGACTTGATGTCAATATTCATGTATCCCTCAGTGGCCTTGTACTTCTGTAATTGCTCCTTCTTTAGATAGTAGGATGCAATACATGATATCTGCCCTCCCATGTAGAAGTCTTGATCTTCTCAGCCTTTGGCCCCACTATAGTTGATAATTTGTCTATTAGTAGCCTGCCGATGTTTACCAGTTTTGTGTTCAACATTGACCATATCAAGAACAAGTCTCCCTTAGACACCCCCTGTCTCTAACCTTGTGTAGACAGTGCTGGAATTTATCTTCTGAACAACCCTGATAAAATAGGAAGTGATGAGTGAAGCCTTGGACTTCCTTGGGTTGTGTTCAGGCTCCTCGGTCAGCATCCTCCATGCATTGCGGTTGTTGTAGCCTACAACCTCTCTCACTGGGGGCCTATGAGATAGCCTGAGATTCCTCTAGAGTCTTGGTAAAGATGGTTTTTAGGACTGTTTCAGTGAAGCAGTGGATCTTGCCTCCCATCTCGACCTCTAGCTTGAACTCCCCTCTAGCATTTTCACATTCTGCATTGCTAACTGGTATCTTTTCTAGCGATGACATGAATTCGACTGTCAGGTATGTCAGGGATGGTGCCTCTGCTACGCATAGGACACACAAATTAGCTTTAGCCAGGACCTTAGTAATCCTATCATAGATGCCAAACTTCTTGAAGTTCTGGACATCTATATATAGTGTAGGCTTGAAGGTCTTGGTCCTCATCATCATCTCAAAGTGAGATCGATGTGTCCGGTCTCTAGGCACAAACTCTACTAGCTCTTTTGTATGTTCCTCCTCATCCAGGTCATGCACCTCTTATGCAGGTGACTCAGCCTCCTGCCTTAAATTCTTTGATGTCTCCCCTACAGAGTTCTTCAATTTACTAGTTTTGGCTTCCATTGGCACTACTGTCCTTTCACTTCCTTTTCTGTTTAGGGACATATTTAGACATCTTTATCTATGCATCATTCTCAGATTCCTCTATCTCTTATGAAGTCTTGTGGCCTAGAATGTACTAATACTTCTTCTTTAGCAACACCAACTAGAGCTTCTTCTGTGGTGATAGGTTGGGGTAGTCTTTCAGTGCCTTGGTGGCTGACTCCAAGGCCTCATGTGATTCCTCCAGGTCTTCTGCCTTCCTAATCATGTTGTTAGGGATGGTGGTCAACATTTTGTAAATTTAATCACTAAGATTTTGTCAAATATTTAGACATATAATAAGAGTGTATAGGTCGAGACATATCACCATTTGTCTCAGTCCAAACACAAGACATACCAAAGTGTGTCAAGCGCTACTGGTCTCATGTGTAACGGTCAAAACAAAATTTTATATCACCTATAGAGTTAGGAATTATGAATAGTTAGGGAAAATTATCTTGACATCATATAATTACATATAATTGTTGATTAAGAAATTAGTTGATTATCATAATGACCAACCATGATATAGTGTTCTTCGACTGTAACACGTGTAGCAGTTGAAACATGTGTTTTGACTGTAACATGTGTAGCAATCGAAACATCTGTTTCAACCAAAACATATATCACAGTTGAAATATTCATAAGGGCATAGTGACCGGTATCAGATAAAGTGTTATGATCGAGACATTTTAATGTTAAGGGGTAAGTAGGTGTCACGACCACTATGGTTGTAGTGGCCAAAACAGTTGTCACGGCCGAAACAAATGTTGTGACTGTAACACTCTGTCATGACGGACCTGTGAACATGGTGGTTCCAAACAACAAAAGAAGGGGGAAAGATCCATGATCAGGGAAGGATGAAAATAGAAGGGAGAGAAGAAAGGAAGGTGAGGCGTGTTGCAGACAAAGGGGAATCGAATAACATGGGGGAAAAGGTTGGTTTTGCATGTGATGAAAAAGGTGGTTTTTAGAAGGCGAAGGGTCGAAATGAGGTTGGTTTCAGTTGAGAAGGAGGAACAAGATTACGATAGGTGGTCGAGATGATGATCAGAACATAGTTGAGAGTCGGCGATGAGAGGAAGAAGAAGGTGGAAAAATCGCAAGTTGGCAAAGGTTGAAAAAGGAGGGTTTTTAAGGTTACCTTGTAGAGAAAACTGAACAGTTTCAAGGGGCGAGAGAGAGTGGCGGCGCATCGAGAACATCGTTGGAGTGCATGAGGGTGGTGTTGGTGATCAAATCACAAGCTAGGTTGTTGTCGAGGTCCTATCACATGAGATGTCTCCGTCAATCTTCATCAGACCACGACCTGAGAGAGACCTATAGTGTGAGAGGTATATAGTACATGCGAGAGTGCCTTTTATACCAGGTAACATAGCGGTCGAGATGTTGCTACGTGTTTCAATTGCTATGAGCATAGCGATCGATATGTTTCTAAGTGTTTCGGTCTCTACAAGTGTAGCTATTGAGACACTTAGCAATGTCAAACATTGTTTCAGTCGAAACTTGTATTCTAAGAAAAGCATTATGTGTTGCGACCGATACGATCAAAAGGTGTAGCGGGCGAAATACTTATGAAAGTGTTTTGACCGATACCAGGACCTTTAAGTGGAACATCTAATCTTTGAACCAAGTAACATTTTGACACATCATCAAAGCAACTGAGGATGAAATAACAAAGATGGGAATTCAGAATTGACCATCTATTTTAGAGGAATTAAAGGCTACTTAGAGAGAGAGATAGTTAAGATTTAAATATGTACACAAGTTAGACTAGATGGAACTAAAGGAAAGTTTACAATATGAAAGAAAGTAGTAAACTCTTGGGTTGCCTCCTAAGAAGTACTAATTTAAAGTTTTTGGTTGACTCTCATTCCTTGCTTCTCATGGTTCTTCAGCTGGCACCGGTGGTGGATCTTCTAAATCTATTTTTGTCCTTCTTAAAATGCTTCATATTCATAGTATCACTTGACTCTATGTCCATTCACCTCAAACATACCAGTCTTTCACTGGTGATCTCCATTACCCCTGATGGGTAGATCTTGACGATAGAGAATGGACCAGACCATCTAGACCTGAGTTTCCCTAGAAAAAGCATGATTCTTAAATTGAGCAGCAGAACCTTGTCTCCTTCAGAAACATCCTTGTGCTTGATGTGGGCATCATGCCACACCTTCGTTCTTTGCTTGTAGATGTGGGCATTCTGATAGGCATGTAGCCTGACTTACTCAAAACTTGTGAAGCTACAAATGCCTTTACTTTCCAACTCTATCTAGATCCATATTTAAGAATTTGATGGACCAAAGGGCCTTGTGCTCTAGTTCAACTAGTAAATGGCATGACTTTCCATAGATCAGATGGTAGGGGGTAGTCCCTTTCGGCATTTTGTAAGCAGTTATATATGCCCACAATGCATCATCTAACTTCATAGAGCAATCCATATGGGTCCTTCCAATGGTGTTCTCTAATATCTGCTTAATCTGTCAATTTGAAACTTCGACATGTCCTAATGTCTGGGGGTGGTATGGTGTGGCTACCTTACGCTTGACCCCATACTTATTCAGCAGTGCTCTAAACTATTTTTCCATGAAATGGGGGCCCTGTAATTAATGACAGTGCATGAAACCCCGAATCTAGGGTAATGGTCATTTCAAACAGTCTGACAATGACCTTAGAGTCACAGGTGGGAGTTGCTACAACACCCACCCACTTGGAGACATAATCTACTGTGACCAAAATGTACTTATTTCCTTTACAGAGAGGGAAATGTCCCATATAATCCACTCCTAAGACATCAAAGATTTCCAATTCCACCCAATTAGACATAGGCATCTCATTTCTTTTTCTAATATTTCTGTCTAGTTGGCATTCTTTACAGGACTTGATAAAAGACATAGCATCCTTGAAGAGTGTCAGCCAATAAAAGTCTGACTATAGGATCTTAGCTGCTGTCCTTTCATGTCCATGATGACCTCCATAAGGTGAGGAATGGCATTCCTTAAGGATCTGAGGCACCTCTTCTTCTGGTACACAACACTGGTATAAGTTGTCAGAACATTTCTTAAACAACAAGGGGTCATCGCAGTAATAGTTCTTTAGATCAGAGAAAAGTTTCTTCTTCTAATTGTAGGTTATCTCAAGAGGAAATTGCTCACAATCCAGATAATTACATATGTCAGTGAACTAAGGTAGATTTGGTTCGACCGACTTGGGCATCATCATGACGTCATTGGTGTAGTTTTTGTTTACTAGTATCTGATTTTATTTATAAATGCTATTCTAGACAAGTGGTCAACTACCACATTCTCTATTCCTTTCTTGTCAATGATTTCTTGGTCGACCTCTTATAGCAACAAAGACCATCACAACAGTCTCGACTTTGTATCCTTTTTCTGTATGAGATTCTTGATGGCTCCATCGTCTGTGTACACCTTCACCTTTGATCCTATTAATTAGGATCTAAACTTTTTGAAAGAAAATACTATTTGTAGCATTTCTTTCTCAGATGTGGTGTAGTTTACCTGAGATTCATCGAAATTTCTACTAGCATAGTAGATCGCGTGGTGCTTCTTATCTTTTCTTTGCCCTAGTATAGTTCTGATGGTGTAATCGTTGGCATGATACATGATTTCAAAAGGTAATCCCCAATCAGGTGCTTGAAGTATTGGGGCTGTGGTCAGGGCATTCTTTAGGAAATTGAATGCTTCAAGGCATTTATCAGAGAAATTGAAATCCACATCTTTAACAACAAGGTTTGACAAAGGTTTCACAACCCTTAAGAAATTATTGATAATCTTCTATAATATCCACCATGCCCCAAAAAACATCTCACTCCTATGATGGATTTTGGAAGTGGTAATTTTGATATAGATTCTATCTTTATCTTGTCCACTTCCATGCCTTTCTCAAAAATTTTGTGCCCAAGCACTATGCCTTCTGTCACCATAAAATGGCATTTTTCCTAATTAAGCACAAGTTGCTTCTCCTCATATCTTTGTAAGACCTTTGACAAGTTTTCTAGAAATCTATAAAATTTGGGCCCATATACCGAGAAGTCATCCATGAATACCTCCATTATGTCTTCCAGAAAATACGAGAACACTGATATCATGCACCTTTGAAAAGTGGCAGGCGCATTACATAATCCAAAAGGCATTATTCTAAAGGCGTACATCAAATAGACACTAGTGAAAGTAGTCTTTTCTTGATCACCAGGTGGATAGGGACTTGATAAAATCTAGAATATCCATCAATAAAACAAAAATAGGATTGTCCTATAAGCCTTTCTAGAACTTGGTCGATGAAAGGTAGGGGAAAGTGGTCTTTTCTTGTGGTTGTATTGAGCTTGTGTTACCGTCTGAGTGGATACTTCATCCTCATTACTTGCCTTCACTATAATCATTCCACCTTACTTAGGTACAACATGGATCAGGCTAACCCAATTGTTGTCACTATTGGGTTAAACGATTATGGAATTTTTTTAACTTAATTACTTCTTTCTTTACAACCTTTTTCAACATCTGATTCAACTTTCTTAGTGGTCGATCCAAAGGTTTAGTTGTTTCCTATAGATTGATTATGTGCTTACACAAAGCTAGAATGAGGCCTTTTATATCTTCCACCGAATAACCTATAACTTTCCTTCGTAGTCTGAGTTCCTCCATCAACTTTTCCTCTTGATCTTCGGTTAGAGAAGAGTTTATGATAACATGGTTTCTTTCATCAGCATCTAGGAATTCATACTTCAGCCCTTCCGGGAGTTGCTTCAGCTCTAGTTTTGTTCCGGTGCAGCTTTTTCTTCTGGTGTCTATTCCAAAGAGGCAACATCATAGTTTCTACTGTACATTCTTCTCACTAAAAACCTCCTCCTTAGGTTGATTCAAGTAATCCAGAATCTCAACAACTTCAGGGTCTGCTAGATTGGGATCAGGATCGTTTAAGGCTCGCATGAGAGAGTCGACTAAAGCATTGCTTTCTTCTACTTCTTAACAATATTGAGTATAACTATCCATAAAATAGGCTGACTCAAACAAAGAGGGTCCTCTCACTGCATCTTGTACACAAAAATCAATGTGATCATTTTCTACATGGAGAGTAATGATTCCCTCTGCGACATCTATTAGGGCTCTCGCAGTGGTGAGGAATGGTCTTCCAAATATCATTGGGTATGATGGATCTTCAATGGTGTCAATCACCCCTATATCACAAGGTGTAAAAGAACCTTCCAACGCAGATTGGGACATCCTCTACCACTCCCATTGGCTTTGTGTGTGGTCGGCAAGCTAAATTCTCAAACCTATTTTCACCATGTCAGTCAGCCCAAGCCTTTAGGCTAACGAAAGGGGCATAAGACTGATACTTACTCCTAGATCAGCGAGTCCATTTGTTACAACCCCAATTTTGGGTTCATTTGCTGAGAAATGTAATTTCTCACATTAAAGATAAATGAACAAATAATAAATGAATGCATGATTTTCATTTAAAATAGCCTTGTTGATTTATTTGTGGGCTTTATTGGCTATTGGGCCCAATAACAACGAGAGAATAAAAGAAATTCCACTATTATCGAGCAAATAAGAAAATAGAGAAAAAGGAAAAATGTGGAAACCTCTAGAAGGCAAATCCAAAGAGGGATTTCGTGCCTCTTGGATTCCTTGGGTTCCAAGGAATCTAAGGTGGCATAGAGAATACAATAATAAAAGAAAAGATCAATTGAATATTTCCTTATTGAGAAATAAATTGAAAATAATGGTAATATGTGGAAAACAAGTGAAAAGAGGTGCAATCGAGTTATCCTTAGTGGGATTTCGTATCCCAATGATTCCTAATGATAAAAGGAATACCAATGAGGAAAATCAAAGAGAAATAAAGAGAAATCCTCAAAAAGAAATATTTTAATAAGAAATACACATGATAATGAAGAATAATGCATTTAGATGCATCTAGAAGGGTAATGAGTATCCAATAAAAAGGATTTTGAAATAATATAGTTTCTTGGGATCCAAGGAGTCCCAATAAAGAAAGAGGAAAGAGAAAATACCAATAAAGAAAAATAAAAGAATAATGTAATACATTATTAATGGTTTTTGTGACTTTGTTTAAAAGTGGTATTTTCTACTAAAGGAAATCATGATTTCGTGATCAATGGTTTAAAAGCAAAGACTAAAGAGAATAAGGGAAGGAATTTTCGTATTTGGAAGAAAAAGAAAAAAAAATCACAAGATAAAGAATAGAGAGAAGGCTACTTCTTATTGAAGGATTTGGTTTCCTAGTTGGAAAGGAACTCTTCGATTCATGAATAGCTGACTTGGGGACTTCATGACCTCCCCTATATAAGGGGTTGGCCTTCTGGTTCGAGTCCCAAAAGAGATCGCACACGTATCTCTTCTTCCTCTTCTTGTTCTTCCACGTTCAAACCCTAACATGTGAAGAAGGCTCTAACTCATGCGCAGCGAGTGATCATGTGTAGTCGGGATGGAGGATGGATGCCCACGAGTTTGGGGAGGGGCTTCACCATCACGGCCCTGCCCTAGGCTGGTCGCAGTAGCCGCAGCACTGCTGCTACGGCAGCTACGCGTAGTAGGCGTATCCAGGCCAAACGGGCCACCATCGCTGCAAATGGAGGTACCCAGCTGAGCGCCGAGGGCAGACGAAGGTGGGGGAAACATCCCCGATGGTCGCCGGACCTGGGAGAGGAAGGAGCGTGCATGAGGTTGCTGCAAAATGGCGGCTAGGGCTACAAGGCGGCGCTACTGTTGGCCACACGAGGAGGAAGAAGAAGCAGCAAGCACATTGGACACAATTGCCCCTCTGCGGGCTGAAGAAGAAACAACTTACGCGGCGATATAATGGTAACTTGGTTATATTTCCAAATCAATCACATTGCATGAGAAACGGACGACGTGGCGCCTCCTCATTGGCCCAAAAGTAAGTATTTTTGCAAAATTCGTATCTAATGAACTGTAGCTCAGATGAATAGGCATAATATATGAATTTTGCTCAACAGAACACGAGGAATGCAATAAAAATATAATTGAAGACTTTTTCTGATTGCAATTCGAAAAGTAGTGTAGTTTATACACTTTAATGAATTAATGGTTAAGAAACCCTATTTTTGATATAATTAATGTGATTGGTAGGGTTTAATGGATGGTTAATGGCGATATTAACCTGTTAATCATAAAGAGATACGTTAAGATCGAAAAAGATGTATTTTGCACGTAATTAGTTAATTTAGAGTTTCATATACATGAATATACTTTAATGGGCCTTGAAACCCTAATGTTGACTAATTTGACTATCAATGGCTTTAATTGATTAATTTCATGATTAAAGTTGGAATATGTTGAATATAAGCTATTTTGAGCATTAAAGTTCCTAATTTGTGGATAAATACCCTAAGTGTGGTAATTAGGGTTTTCTCATGAATAAAAGATGGAATTAATGGCAAATTTAGTTCATATGTGATTTGGATCATAATGAACTATGAATTAATGATAAATACATATAATGATATTGTCATGGATTAAGAGGATAAAAGTAGTAGCTTTAATAAAAAGAGGCTTAATGAGCTTGATTAATGGTTAATTATGCCTTTAATCTGGAATTGATAATTAGATGTGGAAATAATTAGGGTTTGTATTCAATTGTGTTAAATTAGGGTTTAAAATAATGAAAGATGAAGTGAAACCCTAATTGCCAAGGAAACCCTAAAATTGGAATAGAAATCCTAAGGAATATGAGGATATTGGATAAATATTGATAAAAGGAAATTGGTATATTTATTTCAGGATCATGTGCATGATTAGTTGCTTGGTTGGGATTTCTATGTTTTGGTTATTTCTGCATTCAAGACAACTTGACAGGTATGTGGTTAATTATGGATAACCGCCCTAGTTTTCAGAGGATTTTCCGAATGGTTAATCACATTGAATGCAAATTATCTGTTGGATGTTCATACATGCAAATCATAAAGTCACTATGATTATCACGTTAACAATAGAAGCATGGATTCTCGCACCTACATGCCACCCTGATGGATGATGCCAAAGGTCAGGCCCAGATGAGTAGACCAATGGACACCTTGAGTGGTGACCCCAGGCACCAAGAAGGTGTCCTATGATATTGCATGACTAGTGGGCACCATGAGTGGTTACCCCCAGGCACCAAGCTCAGGATTGAGAAGGTGGCCTTAAGTCATTGGCAAAGGGCACCCTAAGGTGGGTATGCCAGGGTTAGGGCAAAAGCGGTGGAGAATGTCATACTGAAAAGTGTAAATTGGCTTGTTAATTAATTTGATTGTGATTATTAATTTGTTAGCCATGTTTGCAAGATTTTGGTTGTTCCCACATACCAGTATATTTCGATATACTGACTGATGTTTTATTTGTCGACGTTTTAGGTACAACCCTGAAATGAACAAACGGTAACACATTGTGAAAAATAAAACTTAAAGTGCCCGGAGGATTAGATAGAGTAGATTCAAGCTCTGGATAGATAGACTTCCAAAGTTTTTTAAAGGTAAGTAAAGTTTTATTTTATACCCGTTTTCAGTTTAGTTGGTAAAGTTTATTAATTATTACTGATTATTTGTTGAACCTTTGATCCTATTAATTGAATAACGGCTCTGACCTTCGGGTCTCCCTCTATTGGGGGTTATCGGGAGGCGGGGTCGTTACAATTGGTATCAGAGCATAGGTTCCTCAATTAATCTTTAATAGTTATTAAATTTTACAAATTCCGTAGAAACCAAGGGAGTTATTAGAGGATTGTTCGAAAGACTGAGGTGTCTAGAAAAGGATCACGTCCGAGGGTTGGCAATATTTTCCTCCGCACCGCTAGTCGAAATACGAGGACTCCCGGATTGTGTGACTGCCTGGCTGATGTCTTAGGGTATGACTCGAAATAAGATACCTTTAGGACTCTCTCATCTTGTTCATCCCTTCTCAACTCAAATTCTATTAAGGACCTTTAGGATTAGGGTTTTCTCTCTTCTCCTCACCCTCTTAAGGTATGGGTAAAGTTAATAAGGTCTAAGGAATCCTCCACCAAATTAATGAAAAGCATGTAAATAAGATGTCATGGACATAAGCTTAATAGATTAAGCGCAAACTAAAGACTAGATACATGCTTAGGTCATATGATACAAGTTGTAATCACCCTCAGGAGAGGCTTGAGGATAGATCTCTTGTTAGGAGGATGAGTAGAGAGAGTTAGTCTTGGAGGTAGATACCTCCATTAAAGGTAGAGACCTAGCACATCCTTTGAGGATGATGGTAACCCTAACCCTAAGTGAAGGTTAGAAAGAGAGATGACATGATGAGTTAGATGTCGTGATCGATCGAGTGTTTGGTTGGTCATGCCTTTGGGATGCCTTAAGAGGGTAGATGACCTAGTACCTTTAGCGACCCAACCCTGGAGAGGGTCGTGCATGCCATAGCAAAGGATAGCTCCTTCGTGGATGAGGTTAGAGAACCTATAGTTACCCTATGGGCTTAGGAAAGTAGGGTATAGCTTGATGAATCATGGTTAAGAGATCATGATGGATGGCTTATGTAAGGGGTATGGATGCTCTTGAGCCAAACATGAGTTTAGCACAGGCTTCAACTACATAAGGGTATGCTTGTGAGCATCAACCTTCATGGAGAAGGGACCTCTAGTAAGTATAGTTGGGGGTGGAATTAGCTCTAGAGAGAGGAAGCATAACCCCAACAGGGAGGTTGGAAGCCTAAAACCCCGAAACTTAAGGAATAGTGGGAAGTCAAGAATGATGTGACCTAAGTGGATGATAGTGGTTGCCTTATTCTTGATCCCTGGAGGCTGATGATATCTTGGTTGTCTTTAGAGGAACAAAACCCTAGAGAGAGGACGATGCTTCTAGTACCCAGGGTATAAGTGATTACCTTCTGGATGAGATAAAGAGTGCTTGAGGAGGTTTAAGTACCCTGTTGTGAGGTTTTATACCTAGTTGGTTGTCCTGGAAGAGGACTCAACTCCGAAGTGTTGCGAGTAGAAGGATCATGAAAGTACATGACATGCTTGATTCGTGGTTAAGAGATTGAGCATGCAGTTGGATACCCAAAAGAGAACATAGGGTTCCTAGGCCTAAGAGGGGAAGCAGTGTATCCAATGCTCATGGTGAGATTTGAGTCTCTATAGTTTCGAGCATGTTACTCTTAATGTGTAGAGGTAAAGAAAACCCCTTAAGGTAAGGGTATGTTTGATGAACCCCTCACAACTAAGTTGATGTAATGTTGAGGATGAGAACAAGTGCGACCTAGCATGGTTTTGTAGGTACGCTTGTGCCATAGTAGTTGTTGGTTTAAGCATGCTCATATGGATGTAAACCCTAAGAATGCTTGTGACCTTTGTTATAAAGGTGTAGTTTCCTCCCATCCTGGGAGAGCGACCCTTTGGTAGGAAGTTTACCAGTTTGGATGGTTTTGAGGTAACCTAAGGAGGTTTCATAGGATCTTGAGAAGCTAAGTGAAGAGTACATGGCAAGAGAATGAACCTATAGACCCATAGATAACCATCTCTATGTGCATGTGGATGTGTTACCATGGAGGTAACCAGTATGGGGCTCGACCAAGGTAGGCAGGTCGCCATGACCCTTATGAAAGGATGAAAGTCAGCCCATGAATGCAAGAAGAGAGATGATGGATGTTTGGGTAAGGTTCTATGTTGGACATGTACAATAATAGAATCCTAAGTCTATCCTAGGGTCAGGTAGGGATAAGACCGATGGAAGAAGGAGTTGCCCAATTCCCTAGTTGCACATGACCATAGGGTCGGGAGGTAACAACTATCATTGTCTGAGGGCCATGGGTTAGGAGATTGATCACCTTCATGGACTCATGGGACCCAAAGGGCAGATGAGTAGGGCACTCTCTGGATGCATAAGGGAAAAGGGATGACCCCAAAAGTGTCGGTACCCTATAGACCTAGAGGAGATGACTAAGGATTGTGCTTGGACCAAGTAAGTTCGAGACCAGTTTTCCATGGAAGTAATTTTTGATATCATGATGTTTGTGATGTGGAGACATGAGTGGCACGTTTCAACTTAGATTTGAAGGTGTACAGGAAAGGTGGGATGTACCATCTCTACTCATCGAATAGGAAGAACTCTATATTTGGACGGCCGCCAAATGCTTATTTCTTCTTGTTATGGGAGTGAGAGATAGGACAGTATGCATGGCTTACACCAAGGATAAAGATGATGTAAGTTGGAACGTAGCTACAAGGTATGATGATAGAGATGATAACATACCCTGGTGAAGTGAATGATACATGGATGGTTCGCAAACACTAAGAGAGGTAGTGTAGTCATCTTATGAGGATGTTTTATTAGGAACTCCATGGAATTTGCAAGTTAACCAAGGTCGAGTTCGATCACAGTGAGGATGAGCTCAGAGTTTCTTGATGAAGATAGACGTAGAGTTTGAGATGAGATGATAAGTAGAACACATGGAGGTGTATGTCTTCAACATTACCTAACACCTAAGGATAAGAAGTGGTAATGAAGGCTCTGGTTGAGATGTAGCTGCCTAGTTAGCTGGAAGCTAGAAGAAGTTGAGGTTGTTTGGCTAACCCTAAGTTTGGAAAGAAGATGTGTTTTGGCTAACACTCGAATGTAATAAGATATGTTGAACAAGTTAATGGTTGTTTGGGTAGCCAGTTTAGTCCTTGATGTAGTAAAAGGATGGTGATAGAACCTCAGATACACTTCTTTGGATAGGAAGGTAATAAAACCCTTTTTAGAGTGGTTTAAGGTTTCCGAGGTATCGATCTTGAGGAATCATGATATATCAGAGATCATGGTTTTAAGTTCACTAAACATCATAATACTACAAAAGATAGTAAGTGACAGTAGTATTTTGGATGTCTAAGGTGAAGTTGCATGTGGTATGTTTCCATGCATGATAGGAGGTGAAGGACGAGCACCAATAACCCAGTGCATGGATATAAAGTATAAAGAGTCCCGAAGAGGGAATGGGACTTCATCACTATGGATGTTTTGGTAAGTCTCCCCTAGACCAAGGAGGGTCGAGGTACAATATGGGTTATGGTAGATCGCCTTATCTAGATGACATGAGAAAGGAAGAGCACTGTCACTGGACAGATTCGGTTGAACTACTTAAGAGAAGGGTGGTACAACCACACCCTGATGGGAGTTCAAAGTTCTTGGCTATGACCAAGGTTTACTTCCATGAGGTGGAAGTAGATACATGAAGAACTCGATGATAGTACAGTGTATCACCCCATACTAATGGAAAGTATGATCCATACTAGGGGGTCTGATGAGAGCATGTGTTCTCATTCAGGGTGATACATAGAGACGATTCTTAAGATGCAATGTTAACCACCATAACCTTTATCGGGATGCAAGAAGTCTTATAGAGAGGATGTGTCGATCACCACTTCATTAAGATGATGTTGGTGAAGGAGGCCTCACGAAGGTCAGAAAAGAACCACATTGTGTGTGTAGATGAAGTCGCTTTAATCGTGCAATGGCCGAGAGAGAGCCCAGAGGTGACATGAGTCATGAGTTGATGCAAAGCAGACTGACATGCAGTTCACTATGGGAGAATATGTGATGTGAAAATCCGACCCCTCTAAGCTACAGTTGAGAAAGCTAAGTCCCCGATATATGGGTCCATTTGAGATGGACTGGTGGAGATAGTTGTGTTTAGCCTTGCCCTCAGGATAACATGATGAGTAATGAGTTCCATTAGTCTGATCTAGAGCACTATGTGAGGTACCCAAGCCATGTGTTGAGCCCTGAACCTATTCAACTTTTGAGAGGCTGAAATGTCCTTAGTCACCTATGAGGGTACAATATACCAAGGTAAGAAAGAACTTAGATGGAAGAATATGAAATAATGAAGGTTCTTGGGGAAGCACCATGGAAAGGGTGAAGCCACATGGGAGCCATGATGGACATATGAAAGGCTTATCCTATTTGTTTGCTTGCTTGATGGAATTTTGAGGGCAAAATTCTTATAAGAGGGGAAGGATGTTACAACCCCAATTTTGGGTTCATTTGCTGAGAAATGTAATTTCTCATATTGAAGATAAATGAACAAATAATAAATGAATGCATGATTTTCGTTTAAAATAGCCTTGTTGATTTATTTGTGGGCTTTATTGGCTATTGGGCCCAATAACAACGAGAGAATAAAAGAAATTCCACTATTATCAAGCAAATAAGAAAATAGAGAAAAAGGAAAAATGTGGAAACCTCTAGAAGGCAAATCCAAAGAGGGATTTCGTGCCTCTTGGATTCCTTGGGTTCCAAGGAGTCTAAGGTTGCATAGAGAATACAATAATAAAAGAAAAGATCAATTAAATATTTCCTTATCAAGAAATAAATTGAAAATAATGGTAATATGTGGAAAACAAGTGAAAAGAGGTGCAATCGAGTTATCCTTAGTGGGATTTTGTATCCCAATGATTCCTAATGATAAAAGGAATACCAATGAGGAAAATCAAAGAGAAATAAAGAGAAATACTCAAAAAGAAATATTTTAATAAGAAATACACATGATTATGAAGAATAATGCATTTAGATGCATCTAGAAGGGTAATGAGTATCCAATAAAAAGGATTTCGAAATAATATAGTTTCTTGGGATCCAAGGAGTCCCAATAAAGAAAGAGGAAAGAGAAAATACCAATAAAGCAAAATAAAAGAATAATGTAATACATTATTAATGGTTTTTGTGACTTGTTTAAAAGTGGTATTTTCTACTAAAGGAAATCATGATTTCGTGATCAATGGTTTAAAAGCAAAGACTAAAGAGAATAAGGGAAGGAATTTTCGTATGTGGAAGAAAAAGAAAAAAAAAATCAAAAGATAAAGAAGAGAGAGAAGGCTACTTCTTATTGAAGGATTTGGTTTCCTAGTTGGAAAGGAACTCTTCGATTCATGAATAGCTGACTTGGGGACTTCATGACCTCCCCTATATAAGGGGTTGGCCTTCTGGTTCGAGTCCCAAAAGAGATCGCACACATATCTCTTCTTCCTCTTCTTGTTCTTCCACGTTCAAACCCTAACATGTGAAGAAGGCTCTAACTCATGCGCAACGAGTGATCATGTGTAGTCGGGATGGAGGATGGATGCCCACGAGTTTGGGGAGGGGCTTCGCCATCACGGCCCTACCCTAGGCTGGTCATAGTAGCCGCAGCACTGCTGCTATGGCAGCCATGTGCAGCAGGCGTATCCAGGCCAAACGGGCCGCCATCGCTGCAAATGGAGGTACCCAGCTGAGCGCCGAGGGCAGACGAAGGTGGGGGAACATCCCCGATGGTCGTCGGACCTGGGAGAGGAAGGAGCGTGCATGAGGTTGCTGCAAAATGGCATCTAGGGCTGCAAGGCGGCGCTACTGTTGGCCACGCGAGGAGGAAGAAGAAGCAGCAAGCGCATTGGACACAATTGCCCCTCCACAGGCTGAAGAAGAAACAAGTTACGTGGGAGTATAATGGTAACTTGGTTATATTTCCAATTCAATCGCACTGCATGAGAAACGGACGACGTGACGCCTCCTCATTGGCCCAAAAGTAAGTATTTTTGCAAAATTCGTATCTAATGAACCGTAGCTCGGATGAATACGCATAATATATGAATTTTGCTCAACAGAACATGAGGAATGCAATAAAAATATAATTGAAGCCTTTTTCTGACTGCAATTCGAAAAGTAGTGTAGTTTATACACTTTAATGAATTGATGGTTAAGAAACCCTATTTTTGATATAATTAATGTGATTGGTAGGGTTTAATGGATGGTTAATGTCGATATTAACCTGTTAATCATAAAGAGATACGTTAAGATCGAAAAAGATGTATTTTGCACGTAATTAGTTAATTTAGAGTTTCATATGCATGAATATACTTTAATGGGCCTTGAAACCCTAATGTTGACTAATTTGACTATTAATGGCTTTAATTGATTAATTTCATGATTAAAGTTGGAATATGCTGAATCTAATCTATTTTGAGCATTAAAGTTCCTAATTTGTGGATAAATACCCTAAATGTGGTAATTAGGGTTTTCTCACGAATAAAAGATGGAATTAATGGAAAATCGAGTTCATATGTGATTTGGATCATAATGAACTATGAATTAATGATAAATACATATAATGATATTGTCATGGATTAAGAGGATAAAAGTAGTAGCTTTAATAAAAAGAGGCTTAATGAGCTTGATTAATGGTTAATTATGCCTTTAATCCGGAATTGATAATTAGATGTGGAAATAATTAGGGTTTGTATTCAATTGTGTTAAATTAGGGTTTAAAATAATGAAAGATGAAGTGAAACCCTAATTGCCAAGGAAACCCTAAAATTGGAATAGAAATCCTAAGGAATATGAGGATTTTGGATAAATATTGATAAAAGGAAATTGGTATATTTATTTTAGGATCACGTGCATGATTAGTTGCTTGGTTGGGATTTCTATGTTTTGGTTATTTCTGCATTCAAGACAACTTGACAGGTATGTGGTTAATTATGGATAACCGCCCTAGTTTTCCGAGGATTTTCCAGATGGTTAATCACATTGAATGCAAATTATCTGTTGGATGTTCATACTTGCAAATCATAAAGTCACTATGATTATCACGTTAATAATAGAAGCATGGATTCTCACACCTACATGCCACCGTGATGGATGATGCCAAAGGTCAGGCCCAGATGGGTAGACCAATGGACACCTTGAGTGGTGACCCCAGGCACCAAGAAGGTGGCCTATGATATTGCATGACTAGTGGGCACCATGAGTGGTTACCCCCAGGCACCAAGCTCAGGATTGAGAAGGTGGCCTTAAGTCATTGGCAAAGGGCACCCTAAGGTGGGTATGCCAGGGTTAGGGCAAAAGCGGTGGAGAATGTCATACTGAAAAGTGTAAATTGGCTTGTTAATTAATTTGATTGTGATTATTAAATTGTTAGCCATATTTGCAAGATTTTGGTTGTTCCCACATACCAGTATATTTCGATATACTGACCGACGTTTTGTTTGTCGGTGTTTTAGGTACAACCCTGAAACGAACAAATAGTAAAGTGACACATTGTGAAAAATAAAACTTAAAGTGCCCGGAGGATTAGATAGAGTCGATTCAAGCTCTGGATAGATAGAATTCCAAAGTTTTTCAAAGGTAAGTAAAGTTTTATTTTATACCCGTTTTCAGTTTAGTTGGTAAAGTTTATTAATTATTACTGATTATTTATCGAACCTTTGATCCTGTTAATTGAATAACGGCTCTGACCTTCGGGTCTCCCTCTATTGGATTTTACCGGGAGGCGGGGTCGTTACACCATTTCTTTCTACATTGTCTCCAACATGAAAAGTAATAGTAAATACTCCTGGGTCTCTTTTCTTTGTCGGCTTGGTAGCTTGAACAAATGCACTCGACATCTTGGCTAGTTGTATTATCTCAATGTGATCACCTCTCCTCCTCTTTGTAATCAAGTCTTTTAAGAACTTGGCATAGGTAGGAATCTCCTCAATCACATCTAGAAACAAAATATCTAGGTGAAACTTCTTCACTACTTCCATGAAATTATCATTCTATTCTTTAAATAAGCTTAAATTAGTTTTTAAGGGAATGGGACACTTGGTGCATATGGATTTCTTTGTGTAAAGATCTCTTCAGTGGGATCTGACTTCATGGACTTTGCATCTTTCTTTTTTTCATTTTCTTCAGCCTTGTCTTCCTTTATTGGCTATTTCATTTCAGATTCCTCCTCTAAAACAATGGTTTTAATCTTTGTATTGACAACCTTTTCTTTTTCACAATGGATCTCTTCTTGTTGTTTTTCTATAATCTTCCTGATAGGAGAGTAGACATCTTCATGGTTTCTGAGTTTAATGGGATCTTCCCTAGGGGATTCTTCATGAATTCTACCAGCTAGGCTAACCATTGATCAATCTATCTTTGATGTGTTTCCATATCTACCATCTAAGTTTGCATCATGGTAAACACTCCTGAGTTGGTGATGGCACTTTGAGTAAGTTGGTCATTCATTGAATCTTGCCTTTTCATAGAAATCGAACAACTGAGCGATCATATCAGGTTGGTTGTTATCCTTGGTATGATTATGACTTTGATTTTGATGGATCACATTTTTGTTTTGATTTTGACCTTGATAATTGTTCTATTTTGATTGATAGCTAGTAGTTTTGATATACTGGGTAGGTCCACTTTTTTTCTCGAATCCTAAGGGTGGCTTAGACGAGCCATACAGTTGATGAGAATTATCAACAACATCTTTATTTCCATAAATGAATCTAAGATGATCTAGACGTTTGAAATTTGCATAAGAGATGTTTTCTATTTCTTCTTCACTTTCATTTTCTTCACTTTCTTTCAGCCATGTATAGATACACTTGTTGATTCCATGGCCTCCTTCACCATATGTGACACACTTCATGACTTTCTCAATAGGCTTCTTGCCCTTGCTTCCAATGTCTTTGAGTTGTTTGACATATGTGGAAATCTTCTAAATTTGATCCGTGATGGTTTCCAAGGCTTTGGCTTTGACTAAAGGTCCTTTAGAGCCAGCCTTCTTGGCTGAGCCTCTATCATTTATCTCATACTCCATGTTTTCTTATAGTGCAACCATGTTGTCAATGATCTTCATAGTTGTGCTCGACTTCTTTCCAAGACAATCCCTCCCGATGGCTACATTCAGTGAGGTTCACACTGTGGGAGTTAGCCCATTATAATATGTTGTCACCAGAAATCCCTTGTGGTATTTATGGTGAGGACAATCTTTTTGATACTCTTGATATTGTTGCCAAGCTTCATTAAGATTCTCTCTGGGATTTTGCATGAAGGAAGTGATCTTTTGCCTATTTTTATTGGTTTTCTCAGTGGAGTGGAATTTAGTGATGAAAGTATCAACAAGGGCCTCCATCCATCTATAGACCGGAGAGATGGGTTAAGATACCAGGAAAAAGCTTTATCCTCTAGAGAGAAAATAAATCCCTTGCAATAAATGACATCTTGAGGCACTCCCCTCATCTTGATGGTGTTGCATGTGTTTTTGAAGGCTTCAAGATGATGGTGAGGATCAGTGGTGTAGCCAAGAAATATGCTTGGGGGAGGCACTGATAATGTACAACCATTTTGATAGATATTAGGTAGGGTACTGTTATGGTTTTTGTTTCAAAACTTAAGTGATTATGTGGTTAATATATACAAACTTTAAGGCTTGGGTAGGGCACATGCCCACCCAGGATGCAATGTGGCTCCGCCACTGGTAAGGATTGTCATTCTTCAAATTCCATTAGAAAGGCTTGTTCTGGATCATTGAAATGACAACATGTTTTAGCTCAAAATTAGTTGCATTCAATTGTGGGATAACGATTGGGCATCGTGACTCGTTAGCTCTGGTAGTAGCCAATTCTCTAAGCATTTTATCTTCTTCATCATATTCCTCCTTGTTGTTATTGTGATCACATTTGTGATCTTGATGATCCCTTCTGTGCCTTCTATTGTGGCAGTGGCGGTGCCCGTGATGGTTCTGCTCCTCTTCTCATCACTCTTCATGGTCTTCTTCCTCGTGATGACGACTGTTAGAGTGATGTTCGTCTCGTTCTTCTTCGGTTTCTAGAGGTGGACGATTATGTTGGACTCTTGCATTTTGATTCTCCCCAGTAAGGCTACCGTCTCTATGAGGCAGCATGGTGTCTTGAAAAGAGGGTGAGATGTTTATTAAACCTGCTTCCCTTCAGGCTACCTAAATAGATTGCATAGTCAATTTAGAAAACTAGACATGTAAAACAAAATATTCTAAGAAATTTAGATGTAGTAGATTTAGAGTTTTTATGCAGTCTAGCTTATTGCTAGGCTTGAGGCACGAGTGTATAGTGAGTAGACTCGTATTCTCAACAGTATCATTTTTCCTTGTCCCCGACAACAACACCACAAAGTTTACTAGCCTAAATTACACGTCTAAAATGGAGCGGATCTGGTGTAGTCAAACTCTTATATTTATAATCCCACACTCAGCCCCCACAACTATTATATGGGGTAGGATGTAGTAGATTGAGGTCGAATCATAGGGACAAGGTTTGTAAGTTCTAGGAATGTAGAGCCTTAGACTCAAATACACCAAACGAAAATATAGATTAAGATGGTGTTCCCTAAGGAACAATGTTACTCGAAACAAAGTAGTAAAAAGCAAAGAAAACAAAACAAAATAAGAGAACAAAATCAAACAAGAAATATGTAACCAAAATATGGATGGGAACTTGGATTGGGTTTCACCTATGAAGATCTCTCACCAACATACAATACCCACACCCTTTTAGTATACCCTTAGCCAGATGACAAGCAATCATCATATACATCTATTCCCTCCTCTCTCAAACTTAGGACATATCTAGTTTATAAGGTTGTCTCTCTCTCCATATGGCAAACAAACAATCACAAAGCATACCTTATGACCATTAGCTTTAGCATTCCAACATTTTCATGCATTCATGCAACTCCATAACACTTAGATAACATTAATACTACTCTTTTGAGGCATTAAAAATCATACATCACAAGTTGGTAGCTAATCATGCAAGTGAAGCATTAAAAACAAGAGTATGGAGATAATCTTTGCTAGGGGTATATATATATATATATATATATATATATATATATATATATATATATATATATATATATATATATATATATATATATATATATATATATATATATATATATATATATATATATATATATATATATATATATATATATTCAAAAGGATGCAAGTATATACATGTTGCGAGAGGTTTAGTGGCTTCTCCAAACCTAAGAAAGGTGTTTAGCCACACATGTTAATGAGAAGCATAATGACATTACAAAAATGTGGATACATCAAGAATAACGAAGAGGGGAGAGGTACAACATGAGGAAGATAATATATCTAGAGAAGGGAGAAGGTGATACACCAACTATACTTCTTCAGATCTAGATCTAGTATAGGAATGGAAGATGGTATCTCCTTCTCTCGAAGAAGAGGATGGCTAGTCTTCTCTCTCCTCCAACTTTCATCTTTGGAGATCCAAAACCAATGAAGATGAACAAGAATGGCTCTGGAGTTCAGTAGCAATTTGTTTCTCTTGATGATCTGATCCCTTCTTGTTGTGGAGTCGGGGCCTATTTATAGGTGCCACCCACCAACCTAAGTCTAGGTGTAGCGGTCGCTACACGTGTCCCGACCGCTACCAGTGTTGCGGTCGAGACATGCTTAGTGCTCGTGACAAGTGTTTTGGTTGTATCTGCACCTAGGCCGAAACTGGGGTTGCGGTTGCCACCTAGTGCCGATCGTGACACTGCTCTGGTCATGACGACTTCTTCAACCTCCATATTTGTCATGGTCAAAACTTTTGATGCGGTCGTGACCACGGTTTTGGTCGAGACGGCTATTGCGACCTGGTAGCATTATTGTTGTCGAAACCTTAATATGGGACTAGACCATCATGCATAGTTGTGTCGGGTTGTGACACTGAGTGTCTCTGTGTCCTGGCCAATACACCAATAGACCTATGGCCAGGATAGTTGTCTGTATGTAGTTATTGCGGCCGCAATGGAGATGTATTGGTAGTAATCTACATGGGGTGGGAAAGGGTATGATGCCAAACCCATATATTGTTCAAAAGATATTCAAATAGATAGAAAAATATAAAAATGGGGTGTTCAAATAGGAATAAAACTTGTGCAAAAAGTTCACAAAATGAGATGTTATCAGTTTCAAATTGATATGAAAATATTAATATATCACAATACTTAAGAAAAATCCTATGGTTCCTCCTCCAAAGATGCCTACACCTACCCTGATTCACTAGGTCCTAAGTGTAAGGGCTTATATTGATGGTTAGAGATTGCTAGGGTAGAGTCAAATATGGTAATTTGTATACTATAGGATGTTACGGGACAATATCATGAAACTAGTATATTCATTCACGATATTACAGAGTTATTTTTATGTAATTGGCTAAATACTTTCGTAATTGAACTTTAGATGTGGTAAGATCTAATGGCTAAATTTATCATTTTGTGTGAATATATATCTTGTATTGGTCTCTATATATTAAACCATTACATGTGTTCTTACAACTACTTATATGCAAAGACTACATTGTCTCAGATCATAAATCTGGAATTCCTAGTATTGTCATTGATAATAGTTAGATAAAGAACAACAATATATATTTGATTATTTGTCTTCTTCATTTAAGTATATAGTATAGGAAAGGACTTTATTTTGTCTCCTTTCTATTTAGGGCAAGTTTCTATTATATTACTTATAGATTTAACTTATGAAATATGTTTGTCTTTGAATTTGATTTTTTTGTTTGACTTATTCTTTATTTGGTAATAAGCATTGGGAATTGTTGGAGAATGTCCCAAGTATAGTGAATGTGTTTTGTCTTGACCCATTGGGTGGAAAATTATCAAGTTGGGGACACCAACTAAAAATCCGAAAGGGCAAGTATAATTTTTTATCCATCAACATGTTCATTAATGTCTGGACCATTATATAACTACTTAATCATGCAAGTAGACATATTACTTTTGCGTATAGTGGTATAAAAGAATTATGTGAGGACAGAGAAGTTGTAGATAAATAGAATAAATTATTATCCTAGAGGAATGTTAAGGTAGTTTTATGACTCCAAATTTAATACCAACTTTTATTTTTATTTATTAATGTCTCACATATCTATGAATTTGTAGTGCCCTACACAAGATAATGGTTGGGCGTGCAGATGCTATATGATGAAGTATATGGATGTCATTGACTGAGCAATATTGTAGGACATCCATTAAATGAAATAGGTAAAATAAACTTTTCTACTTTGAATTATAATCATACTTTTGACAATATTATCATGCTAATCATTCCTTTGTAGTTCTTTAATACCTAATTAGCTATGCACAACATTGTCAGTTATATGCCCTGAGAGACATCATGTAATGATTGTACATTGGATATTTTTTACTTAATTTGATTATTAATATGAGGCTATTCAACTATTTTTTTAATTTTAGTATGAGATAGTAAATGAACCTAATAATGTCCTAACAATGTTTTAACTGGATGACATATGGTTTGGGTTGAGTACAAGAACATGATATCATATGTATAATAAGAGTACTCATTTTTCTATGTCCCTAGTCATTTATTATTTTGTATATTATAGGACAATAATAATACACAATACTAGCATGTGTGTTGAGTGATGACTATGTCTGTATAGTCATGATATTGGATATCAACTTAGATACATGGGTACTTATTCAAGAACAAGTTGCATTGGATAGACCCACCTTGATATTGACATATGGAACTCATATAATGATGTATCAGAGCCATATCTTAATGTGATAGTAGTGATTGTGATCCCTACACCTAAAGTCACTATAGTAATCACATGCTATTTTTTGTACTATGAAACTATCCCAACATGCTCTGAAATACAAGTTTCCAAATAGGTGGTGATTGGGTACACTATGACATTTGTGGATTATTGTGAGTGATGTAGATTCAATTTGTCCCTCCAATTGGATTAATATCCCATCCACTTCATAAGAAAGACTATGAAATCCATAGCCCATGCTCATGAGATTCAATATATGATATTGATCTCACAATATCTCAAATAGTCTTCTCCATTCAAGGAACATATATTCAATGATTAGATGATAACTTTTTATAGCTCAGTTTAAATCTAGATATCAGTGACAAAATGATTATACAGTCATTGTAACATTGATAGAGATAGTAGGGTTGATGTTTTTATCCAACTTCTATAATGACTTTCTTGACAATAAAGTCTTACTAGATACCAATCATTATCAATGAAACCATAATATGTTTGTTGATGTAACTACCAAAATAGTGTGGAGACTAAAATGTCACCCAAAAAGGATTCTTAAGGAAGAGGAGCATACTCATGGATATATGATTAATTGGTTGCTAAAAGATTTAGGCAACTAATTATGTTAATGATGGGCCAACTAGACTAGTCTTATCAGTCGACCAAACTCATTTAATAAAGTCATTGATGGGGCAACTGTACCAAGTTCATGGGCCGACCATATTGTGTTTGGTCCAGACTGAGTCCAATACCCCATCTGGACCAGGCCAATTGGCCAACCAGGCTGAGTCTGGTCTACATACTAGGTTGGATCCAATAGATTGACTGACAGCCAGATCTACTGAAAAAACTGAGTCTGATCAGTCAATTATACTGAGTTTGGTCTCCTGACTAGTATCTAGAGGTGGTCATTGTGTCTTTTTGTTTTGTAGGGTTTATCAAAAATCCCGCTCCTTGTCTTTTCTATATGTAGGTGTATGATGGCCATGGTTCTACATACATACGTGTCTGACACCCTTTGAAAAATCTTGAGAGGCAAATCATGTGAGAAAAGGGAGGTATCTCTAAGAGGCCTTTTGACCAGTCATCATTACCATTAAGGAAAGAAGGGGGTGTAATGACCTATTTTCATATTAGTCATCTAATCAAGGTTTACTTTGATGATTGCATGCTTAATCAGATTGATTATTGTTTAAAGAATGATTAATGATGGTAGTTTAATTTTGATGTTTTAAATATAATGATAAGATTTAATCATACTTTGATTCACATAATTAGGGTTTAATAATTGAAAATTCCAATCGGCCAAAAATTAGGGTTTTGATGACATATGAATACAAAATTGGATAAGTATAGTGGTTCACTACATGATTTTTAGTATTTTATGGGAAACTATGATTGAGCTGAAATTTGGATATGATTTGGATATATCACATTTGAGAACTCTTGCAAAATTTTAGAATTTTGAATAATTCTCTAACCTATTTGTCAGTCGAGTTTCCCCAAGTGAAACTCATCCAGTCATGTATTCAGTTTGAAATATAGCAGTATGGTATTTTAATTTTATCATTTTATTTGTAAATCCAATTAATCTTAAATTTTAATAGTAGTTGAGAAATTGTCTTATAGAAATCTTGTTAAATTTGAATAATTTTTGGATGATGTTTGATCTCTACAGAAAGGGGTGTCGATTGAGTTCTGCCCAAGACAAACTCGACCGACCATGCTACAGAATGCAATATAGTAGTCTAGTATTTGATTTTTTATTATTTATTGGTAACTCCAAATGATCTGGAATCTTAAATGTGTCTTATAAATTTAATTTCAAACACTATGTTAAATTTCATAATTTGTTGACGATTTTTGAGTTCTGAAGAGTGTGGTGTCAGTCGAGTTTATAACTCAGTCGACCAACCAGTCTCAGAAAAATAAAAATACAATGAAGGGCTTGTTTGCAATTGTTCTAAGAACCTCAACATCTATATGACTAACCTAACACACAAGTATCTCTCGTAACTCATCATTCCTATCCAAGAAACAAAATTATATAGAGAGAGAGGAGATCTAGGGTTTTGAGAAGAGAAAGTGGTGGAGATGTTGACCTAGGGTTCCTCTATCTGAGATATAATGAAATCAAGTAAGTTTAGCTTCTTTACATAGCCTTTCATGGTGAATCTTCTCTACATGTCAAGATTCCATCACTCCTCTGATTTGATTCGAAATTACCATAAATCTCCTCCTTTTCTCACTCATTCTCTCCTAATCCCTATTTCTAGGGTTCTTGTGTTGAGAGGAGGAAGAACTAGATTTGATTGCGAGAATTCGATTGGATTTCTAGAAATTCAGAGTTTGACCTACATTTTTTAAGGTGATTGGCACCTGAGGTAAGTGCTTTTCTCCCTCCTAACCTCTGTATTCATGTTGAAAGACTAATTCCATCTGACTAAAATAATTAGAAACCTTGTATGTATAGGTCTGTAATTGGATATTGATTTGGGAAAGATATTAGGGGATCAACTTCTACTGATTTTTATTATTTTATCATTGATTAGTTCCTAATATATTGATTGAGGATCCATGGAGAATCCTACGGATAGACGACTATGCTATTTCTTGTGAATTTTGCTTGGAATTGAATTGACATGTATAGAATCATATTTGAATTGTACTAGAACGTATTATACAAGTGTATTTTTGAATGTTAATGGAATTGAATATGATATACACATAACGATCAATATCAAGTGACCACATTTCCTGATTAGGGTTTGTGTTGAGGAAGTGAATCAAAATGAGTTAATTAATCAATCTATACATATGATTGATGAATGGAATATGTGAATATGGAAACTAGGGTTTCCAAGTGTGTGAATATCCCTAATGAACCCCTATGCATCATGATGAAATTACTTAGTTATACAATTATTATGATGTGTTGAACTAAGGATGACTTCTTGAAAAACTTAGATGTTTAGTATTAAGATGAGTATGAGTGATAGAGCTAGAACTTGTATATGATGTTGTAAATGTGAGAAATGTTGAAGTGTAAGTATTAATACTTCAATTGAAGATGATGAGTCTTACTACTATAATCTAATATTAATGCATCTATTTTAGTATGACTAATGAAACTGAGTAAACTGATGCGATGATTTAGAGTCGCATTTATAGACCTATTTCATATGTGTTTTGTGCTCTAATTACTCATTTTTATGGATAATATTGCATAATTCACTCATTTCGGTCTTTGCCTTCATATTATGTCAAATCCCCTTTGTTTTACTATTTTGAGCATTATTTATCATCTTATTATAAATTGTGTGGATTTACTTGGGCTTGTTGTGAAATTTCAGGAAAAACAAGTATCTGCTTCCGTCGATACCATCGACGGAAGTCGATACCATCGACCAAGCCACAGGTTGTCAGCTGAGAAGAGCAATACAGAGTCGATACCATCGACACCTAAGTCGATGGTATCGAGATCCCTTCAAGTTGCTGGCGAGGAAACTGTCGATACCATCGACACCCAAGTCGATGGTATCGAGATCACCACAGGCGCTCAGAATAAAAGAAAGGAAAGTTGCCGCTAATCCGCTGGGTCGATACCATCGACCCGCGTCGATGGTATCGACGCCGGAAGATATGCGTTGGATCTTTTGTGATCTCGATCGGACAGCTGTTGTTATTTGACGACCTAATTAGGGACTTATACCTAATGACGACCGCCCACACGAGGGGGGATCTCATTTTGGATTGCACGAGTGCCGAGGAGGAGAGAAAGGAGAACGGAGGCCGAGAAGCTCATCCCGGGTGATTCTGACGCTGCCGAAGACGATTTCCACCACCGACAGGCGGGGGAAGCTCGTGTTCTACGCCAAGGATCCACCGGTTCTTCTCCGTTCAGGGGTTTTCCCATTTATTTCCCGTTTTTCTTATGAATTCCCCAATTTCTACCATGTATTCGAGTGAGATGAACATGAGAGGCTAAAACCCTCAATCTTTAGGACCGGGAGTAGCCCGGGAATGCATTGTATGACATTTTTATATCAATAATTCATATTTTTCTCTCAAATCCGTGGTATAGATTCGTTTTCTCCATTTCTATTGTTATGCTTGATCACCATAATAATAATTTAATACCCTTAATCACTTCGACAGAAGGATTAACGGTTGAAAAGAGACGAATTCTACATTAATCAATAAAACCCTTGACAAAGGAGTTGTAAAATTAATGGTGGGAACTGAGAGACCGTTTATAATGCACTTAGTTTAGGGGAATGATTACTACGACGGTGGAATCAACCTAAATCTAAGTAGTGAATTACACCACGACAGTGGGTAATTCTGTTTTCAGGCCACTACCCGGATAGAGAGAGAAGTGTGAGGAATTATATGAAACCTAATACAATGTTGACCCACGGTGAAACCGCCATCCTAAAGATATCCCTTTGAATTGATTAAATTAACCTTTAATCGATTGTTTTCTTTGTTTGATTTTTATTTTCTTTTTTATTTGAACACAAAACCCTACTTTGTTAATCGGTCTAGCTGATTGCGATTAGTTAGTAGAAGTCTCCAATAATTCACGTATCCCTGAGTTCGACTCGGGCCTCACAAGGCCTATATTACTCGACGCGTATACTTGCGTTTAAGCGCGTAGTAAAATACACGTCAAGTTTTTGGCGCCGTTGCCGGGGATACGGCGAATTGTTGGCACTTCGAGTGCTAAGAGCGGCCACTCTAGGCCACATTTTTTTTTATTTTATTCTAAAACAATTTAAAAAAAATTCCTATATTTCTCTATAATTGTGTTTACTCGTTCAAAGCATTGTACTGAACCCCGATTTTCATATTTCAGGTACTTTGCATGGTGCATACGCGTAGTACCGACTACGCAAATCGCACACCTGAGGTTCCATCTGCGGGACCAGAGGACGAGGACTACTACGAGCAGGAGCACCAAAGTGATATAAATTCTGAATCTGAGCAAGAACAAGAAGAAGCAATGGCTGAAGCACAGACAATATGGGAGAAGATCAAGGCGTCTTCTTCCTCGGCATCAAAGGGGCCTATAAAGAAACAGGGGCTAAACATTCCAACCTACAAGATCGATCCAGCATTGATTAACCTGGTTAAATCAAACGCATTTCACGGATTAAAAAATGAAGATCCAGTGGCCCACATCAGCCAGTTCGTGGAGAACTGTGATATGGTGAAGATAGATCGATTTCCACAGGATGTGCTCTACCTCAAGTTATTCCCGAGTTCCTTGGCTGGAGTGGCAAGAGAGTGGCTTCATAACCTCGACGACGAGTTTGTTGAATCATGGGATCACATGGTGGAGGTTTTCTTCGAGAGGTTCTTCCCTCCTGAGAAGACCAATGATATGATCCGGAAGATCCACAATTTCACCCAACAGGCGGGTGAAACTTATTCTGAGACTTGGGAGCGATTCCAAGTCATGTTGAGGAGATGTCCACACCATGGACTGGACAAGGAAACCCAAGTGAAGATCTTCTACTTTGCTCTCTCCGAGCATGATAGAAGCAATTTGGACTCGGCTGGCTCCGGATTTTTCTTGAACAACACTGATACGAGATGCTGGGAAATGTTGAAGAATATGGCACGAAAGCAATCCTGGGGAGAAAGAGACAGAGGTGCAGTGGAACAGGTCAAGGCTGCCGGTGAATCCAGAATAGTTAGGGAGCTGAACGATAAGTTAGATCTTCTAGCCAAGAAGCTGCTAACTAAAGAAGATGCATCTGAGAATGAGGAAGCCCAAATAAAATTCATACAACAACAAGGCTATAGGAACAATGATTATGCATGGAGGACGGATAAGAAGTTTTCATGGAAGGATCCGAATAATTTTCTGCAGGATCCAGATGCCAAACCACAGCAAAGAACCGAGGAAAAGAACACTGAATTGCTAAGTCAAATGGTTCAGCAAAACCAAGAGATGATGGCCATGTTTGGTAAACAATTACAATCTCAAGGTGACATTCTAACCAAATTTGGGCAGACGCTGCAAAGCCATGGAGCACAGATGCGGGCATTGGAAACCACCGTGGCACAGATTTCGAGTGAAGTGGCGGCCATCAAGCACACCAATCAACAGAAACCAGCCGAGAATGCAAATGTGGCCGAAGCACACCATCAGGTCAAGTATATGTCTGTGGTGAGCACTGAGGAGGAATCTCAGGTGCAAGAAGCTGTAGAAGAAAGAAAAATGACTTTCAATGTGAATGCAACACCGGCGATACCATATCCACGCACATACTATGGATTGCCGGGCGGAAACCCTTTCTTCAGAAAATCACAAAGAGTTGTGAATATTGTATCTCCACCTAGGCAGGAAGAACAAGTGCAAGTTGTTTGTGCACATGTGGAGACATCTAAGGTGAGAGAGGAACCACAACAAGTTGCTACTATTGAGGATGTCTCGCCAAAGACCACGTCCGAGGGAGTGATTGAAGCAAGCTTAAGGGAGGTACCCCCAAAAAGCTCTTATGTGCTACCTCATAGGCGTGTTGATGCAGCTGATGTTTTGGATCCGGTCAATCCGAAGTCGAAGAAAGAGCATCGTCATTTTAAGAAATTCCTGGAGATATTCCGAAAACTCCACATCAACGTTCCGTTAGTGGAGATGATCAAGAAAGTACCCGCCTATGGGAGTTTCATTAAAGAAATCATAAATAAGAAGAGGCGGATAAAAGACGATGAAATTTATTGGATGAATGAGACACTGAGCTCTATGATTCATGGGAGTTCACCAAAGAAGAGAAAGGACCCAGGAGGTTTTTACATACCGTGCTCAATAGGTGGTCAACATTTTCAAAAAGCACAATGTGATTCTGGCGCTAGCATAAATCTCATGCCTTTGGCGACATTTCAAAAGCTGGGGTTAAAAGAGATAAAGAGGTCAGCCGCAACAATTGAATTGGCGGATGGGTCTACTGTGAGACCCTATGGAGTATGTGAAGATGTTCTAGTCAAAGTGGATAGATTCATATTTCTGGTGGACTTTGTCGTCATGGATATGCCACCACTCCACAGCTGTGAAATTCTCCTAGGAAGACCGTTTCAAGCAACGACGGATGTCGTGACTGCCTTAGGCAGAGGGACTTTGTCCTTGGGTATTGGAGGAGATCGAGTCGAATTCAAATTACCGAATGATCCTCTAAGTGCAGTTCCCAAGGTGAAAAGATGATGATTGTCACACCGTCTAGCCTAAGACGCTAAAGAAGGGCGCTTGTTGGGAGGCAACCCAACCATCGGTACATTAGGATAGTTTAATTTTAGTCATAGATTGCTTTTATTTCGTTTAAATTTTAGTTTAAAAATGATACCTTGATCTGTTTGTTCAATGTGCAGGCACAGGCAGGGTCGATACCATCGACACACTGGTCGATGGTATCGACGTAGGTTCAGATTGACAGCTGCAAAAATCACTCTGAGTCGATACTATCGACGGTCCCGTCGATGGTATCGACATACCTACAGGCAGGCTGCGCAATAAAGGTCGATGGTATCGACATGCCAGTCGATACCATCGAGATCTCTAGAGATTTTCATAAGAAATCGACTCAGTAGAGTTGATGCCATCGACACACAGGTCGATGGTATCGACATTTACAAATGAAAACGGCGGCGGCCGGACTCGTGAGGCAGTTGCCCTAATCAGCGAGTCGATACCATCGACTTCCGTCGATGGTATCGACGGGCACACAGCAGTGTTGGGGTCAGTTATTCAAGACGGGGTTATTGGTCAAATGAAGTCACAACTTCAAAGATTTCTTCCTCCACTTGCGCCAAGTGTCATCCAGAGCAAATCCGGACCCTACGGCCCCGCAATATCCGCCTCCACCACCATCAGACTGATCTGGTATCTCTGTTCCACTCTTAAGATTGTTTTTTACTATGAGGCCATAGTCGAATTCAAGCTTAGGGGGGTAGCTGGAACAGCTCTATTTTTTTTTCTTTTGTTATTTTTAGTGGTTATTTGCTATTTGTTTCTTGCATTTTTAGTCTTTGTTTAGGATCCACATCTATCTAGTGTAACTGTGGATGTCGTAAAAGTGTCATCTCGCTGTTTTCATGGGGATTTTAAGGGAATTTAAAATTTTTGTGTCTTTTGGATAGCTTGACTTGGTTGTCCTTGGGGAACTTATCCTATGAAAATGATTGATTATGTCAACTTTAAAGCAACATTTCACACCCACACCCCCATTGACTCATGAAAAGTGGATAGTAACGGTTGTTTGAGCCTAACCTAATCAAATGGTAATGAGACCTTAATTGGATATACGAGAAAGAACCCTTTGAACTACTACACATGTCAGTAAGGAGGGACACATGATATTTTTCTAAGGTTCAGTAACTTAATCTTGTGATCATTCCACTTCATATTTTTCCCTAATCCACCAAAGAATTGGAAGTAAAGTACAATTTTAATTCCTCCTTGCGTGCATAGCATGTAGATAGGATTTGCATTGTTATTTTCATACTTTTGCATAAAACGAAAAAAAAATGTATAGTGATTCATGCACATTACCTTTAGGTGCATGTCATGTAGTTGCACTCATAACTTTCATGATTTTCATGCTTAAGTACACCATGTACCTCAGTTTCTCTCCAAAAAAAAAAGTGATCTAAACTTTTCCATACCCTCGAAATAATGCAAAGATTTCCAATCGTGAAGAAAATGGCCTTATGCATGTATCTCTAAGCAATTATGGATATGTGGGCTAAGAAAAAAAATTCTAAAAATCTGAAAAAAAATTTGAAAAGAAAGAAAGAAAAAAAAGAGAAGTTGGAACGAAATGGAATAAGAGGGAGAAAGGAACATGATATCACTTGCATAACAAGGAAATTGAGTACATGATGTGGCTTAATTAGATTTCTATCTCTTTTTGAGGTGGAAGGTTAGTGCATGCATCATTCCACCTAATTTTAAGCATTAGGGCATTTTCAATGTACATTTGCATCATTTAGGACATTTTGTTATGTGCATTTTGAAACTGTGTAATACTTCCAAATTCTTCCATGAACCACCCATTCCATCCACCCGTTGCTCGGATTGTTAGGCCACTGTGATTTTCTCCTCACTCATGTTTATCAGGAGAACTGCTTCCATGTATATGGTAGTTAGGGCGAGCAACGTAGTGTAGGCGATCACAAGATGCACCAATGCTGAATCGGCGAACCTTATTATGTTAACTGCCTTATGTGATAGTGTTCATCGGTTTGAAGGATAATTTTTCTTATTGATGATTATTGTCGCCTGTAGGGTAATTACTGTTCTGTGATTAGGAAAGGCCGGTTTGAGAACGTTCAGTGGGAGTCATGTGGAATGTGGGGTGATGTGTTGATTTTTAGTTGACATCTGCAATCCTATTCTAAGGATTAGTTGCTCGAGGGCGAGCAATGTTTAAGCTTAGGGGAGTTTGATGCGATGATTTAGAGTCGCATTCATAGACCTATTTCATATGTGTTTTGTGCTCTAATTACTCATTTTTATGGATAATATTGCATAATTCACTCATTTCGGTCTTTGCCTTCATATTATGTCAAATACCCTTTGTTTTACTATTTTGAGCATTATTTATCATCTTATTATAAATTGTGTGGATTTACTTGGGCTTCTTGTGAAATTTCAGGAAAAACAAGTATCTGCTTCCGTCGATACCATCGACGGAATTCGATACCATCGACCAAGCCACAGGTTTTCAGCTGAGAAGAGCAATACAGAGTCGATACCATCGACACCTAAGTCGATGGTATCGAGATCCCTTCAAGTTGATGGCGAGGAAACTGTCGATACCATCGACACCCAAGTCGATGGTATCGAGATCACCACAGGCGCTCAGAATAAAAGAAAGGAAAGCTGCCGCTAATCCGCTGGGTCGATACCATCGACCCGCGTCGATGGTATCGACGCCGGCAGATATGCGTTGGATCTGTTGTGATCTCGATCGGACAGCTGTTGTTATTTGACGACCTAATTAGGGACTTATACCTAATGACGGCCGCCCACACGAGGGGGGATCTCATTTTGGATTGCACGAGTGCCGAGGAGGAGAGAAAGGAGAACGGAGGCCGAGAAGCTCATCCCGGGTGATTCGGACGCTGCCGAAGACGATTTCCACCACCGACAGGCGGGGGAAGCTCGTGTTCTACGCCAAGGATCCACCGGTTCTTCTCCGTTCAGGGGTTTTCCCATTTATTTCCCATTTTTCTTATGAATTCCCCAATTTCTACCATGTATTCGTGTGAGATGAACATGAGAGGCTAAAACCCTCAATCTTTAGGACCGTGAGTAGCCCGGGAATGCATTGTATGACATTTTTATATCAATAATTCATATTTTTCTCTCAAATCCGTGGTATAGATTCGTTTTCTCCATTTCTATTGTTATGCTTGATCACCATAATAATAATTTAATACCCTTAATCACTTCGACAAAAGGATTAACGGTTGAAAAGAGACGAATTCTACATTAATCAATAAAACCCTTGACAAAGGAGTTGTAAAATTAATGGTGGGAATAGAGAGACCGTTTATAATGCACTTAGTTTAGGGGAATGATTACTACGAAGGTGGAATCAACCTAAATCTAAGTAGTGAATTACACCACGACAGTGGGTAATTCTGTTTTCAGGCCACTACCCAGATAGAGAGAGAAGTGTGAGGAATTATATGAAACCTAATACAATGTTGACCCGCGGTGAAACCGCCATCCTAAAGATATCCCTTTGAATTGATTAAATTAACCTTTAATCGATTGTTTTCTTTGTTTGATTTTTATTTTCTTTTTAATTTGAACACAAAACCCTACTTTGTTAATCGGTCTAGCTGATTGCGATTAGTTAGTAGAAGTCTCCAATAATTCACGTATCCCTGAGTTCGACTCGGGCCTCACAAGGCCTATATTACTCGACGCGTATACTTGCATTTAAGCGCATAGTAAAATACACGTCATAAACCCTCACATGAATGTGGGTCCTTTTATACAAGCTATATAACGATGAATAGAGAAGAATGGTTAGAGACTATGGTGTAAGAAGATGTAACCTAAACCATTATTATAAGATAAACTGATTAGTATAATAAAGAATGGTCATTGTTGATTATGGAAATGACATTAGAAGTCAATGACATGGTACATATGTCTAAATATTAGACACAATATGAACAAAATGTATTGAATGGTGATTGCAAGTCAAAGATGAAACTAATGAAGTTATTATGATGAAGTATTTAGTGTTTTATTTTAATTACATGTGGCTTAACCCAATTTGAATGGAATATACTAAGAACTAAACTTTGATAAATTTAAATGAGAAGAGAAGCATTGTATGTATAGTGAATCAAGAAAGATTGTTTTGAATAATGTAATGAACATGAAATGAAAGAAGTTGAGACTACATAATATAAAATGAAGGAAAAAGATGGGAATTAGTGATGATTCTAAGAATATAACTCTTACCCTAAAATGATGAGATTGACAGTGCTAGTGAATGATAATTTCATGAGGGATTAAGGTATGCACATACTATAGTTGAATTCAATTAAAAGATGAGGTTCAAGCATTTGAATGGATTTAGAAGAATGTGTTCCTTTATTGTGATTGTTTGATAGAATGCTTGTACTATGAGAATGGACTATTTTAATGGACTTCAAATGATATCACACATGTATTGATTAGTAACCCTAACTGAAGAATGTGAAAAAAAGGAACTAACTGTGTTATGCATGTATATGCATGGCATTTATTTGCATCTATTGGAATTGGATGGAATAAGAATATGTTGTATGATAAATTTGATCTGAGTATGATGAATGATACAACATATCTATATACTTTCTCTGTTGCTAGTTCTAATGCCTCTATGAATATTTTTTAAGAAAAGTGGTATAGAATGAATTGATAAAAAATATGTTGAGATTGAATTTTACATGAACATCTTACATTTGAGAAACCCTGATGGGGTAAATGTTGCACAATGAGATTATGTCTCAGGCAGAAAGCCCATTGATGATGATAAAACCTTGATGGGGTAAATACTACACAACGAGACTTTGTCCCAGGCTGAAAGCCACTATTGATGATTGCTATTACATGATGTAGAAAATAGAAATAATCATATGCATTGCAATCTACTTATTTATTGTGCTTCTTGCTTTAATCATTGTCTTTCTTGATAAGCATAGTATATTTCATGTTATTCTAATTACGTGAGAATACACCTATATGATATATGATGTTTTGAATCTTCTTTTAAGATGAGTAAAAGAGATTAATAACAAGTGAAATGATGAAACATCGAGTTTGGTTCCCTGAACACTGTGAATTCCCCCTGAGGACCACAATGGGGAAACAAAACGGATCTCCTTGTAGTAATTGAAGAATTATGAGAAGGATTTCCAGAGTGTGCATTGAAACCTTAAAGGTTAGACCACTGAGATTTAGAAGTGAGTCATCTGGAGTAACTCTGGCCCTAAATCCTTGTTGTGAAAGTCTATGTCCAGATGGAATAGACTCTGATGAAATGAAATATGTTAAATGTGAAAATATGTGCAATGCTATGATATGTGATATATTGTTTTGTTAGTTCCTATCTCGTGTACCCGAGATGAGGACATGCGCCTCTTTAGGCAACCCTGAGGTGACCAGGCTCTGTTGTTGATATCTTAGGGTGGCCAGCTAAACCCTAAGATAGTGATGTTGATTCATTGACATGAGAATCAGGCATGGTGAATTCTACTTGGTGAGGTACAAGCCAAGTAGTTTCATAGCAAATGAATAAAAGATGATACGTTGTGTAGAACATAATTTGAATGCTTGTTACATTCCTTGTACTTCTACTTGATGATTTATCATTGTTGATTAATCTTATTGTTGTGGAAAGTAATCATGTTTCTATGGAAATTTTCTATTTCATATTATGGTCTGTCATGTTGACAAGTTATAAATGTTCAAATTCATATCCATTCTGAAAATGAGTTGGATTGCTTGCTATTTGATAGTATTCTTTGGTAGATATGTATTATGTGTACTTCAGCTTTAGGGATACATGATGTGTTTCTAGTCCAGCTACTGGAGTGTCACAAAGATAATGTTATTGTTATGTATTGATTCAAAATGGTTAGAACTTGACTTGTTACTCATGCAGTAGCATTCTTAATCAGTACTAAGAAGTATCTCCTAATTTGTTCATAGACATGCTCTAAAAGATGTTTCAAAGTTATAATTGGTTTAAGTGATTACCTTATATGTTGGATTAGATTACCATTGTAAGTTGCATTTGATTTATGATAGAACAATCTTCTAGGCTTTTCAATATTTGCATGTTTTTGTTAAGTTTATTATACTTGATCTGATGTTGATGCATGTACCTAGATTGAGTGGGAGGTGTCCACTCACTGGGGCTCTATATGAGTCTCATGAGGTTATTTCAAATGTCTTTAGGTATAATGTTATCCAGTGGAGAGGTTGTGACAAAGAAGATATGAATAGCATAATCAAGATAGATTAGAATGTCCATGTACTCTCTCTTTCCCGGGATGGGTTGTAGACTAAGTTTATTCATTAATGTAGATGTATATGATGTAAACTAAACTACATATGAGAACAAGATTTGATTCTAATTTTAATGGAGTTGAGTAAGATTTGTGATATCTAAATGTGATGTCCTTGATGTGACGTTGATTTAGGAATTTGTGAAGAAATAAAAAGGAAAATTTTTTCTATGTTTTTCATTTATTGATTAAGCGCCTTTGTTGAGAATTCATTTGTTTTATTTCATAATATGGGTTTATATTTTTGGATTATCTCCAATGGTTGATATTTATGCTAATCTAAAGAGATGCCCCAAAAGGGAGAGGAGAGGTTGATCAACACTAGCATGTTTCCAGTGGAACTCCTTCCACAGTGTCCCTTTGAGCACAACATGGAGTTCCATATCATCTACATGAACATCATAGAGATTTGTATACTTTGGTAGTCACGTTATGAGGTTGACTTTGTCATCCCATTCATTCTCTATTATTGTGAGGCTCGTTTCTAGATCTACTCTATGACAAATATATAAAATGAAACATTCCTTCCTTCTATATCGTTATTGACAATATCCATGGATGGAACATGGAGAGACAAAAAAGTAATTCTTCTTGTCACTCTAATCTCTTTACATATTCCTATAGTGGAATTAGAGCCATGTCAATTTATGATATGTCAGGAGTTGAAATCAATTTGATCACATTTCCTTTTGTGCCGCTTGTGCCATTACATATGACGTGGATAATTAATTGTTAACATACATGTCCACATAAACTCCACATATTTTCATAGGGATATCTTGTATGAAAAGATACAAAATTTATATACATATAATATATAATATATTTGCAAAACTAAATTTCGTTGTCAAAAATGTTTTTTGTGTATGTGTGCATGATTATGGCCAAATATCCTTTATGTGCTTGATATGGATGGAGCCTTTTCTAGTTGATATGTATTTGGCTTACATGTCGAGTGTCCATGCTTTTATTCCACATGTAATGTTTTCTATTCCTTCTTACTCCCCTCAAATGTAACTTGAGGTTTTTGTAAATTATGTAATAGAGATAGAAATAGAATAGTCCTTAGAGGACTTGACATGACGATGCAACCATGAAAATTCAAGGAGTGTGCATGGATTCCAATGTGCTACATAAATGCAGTTTGAAGATGCATGTGATGAAATAAACCATAGGTGGATGGTAATCCTTTGTGGCTCCAAAGGGTTACGTTAGTATGGTCATAACCAATGTTATCTTTTACATCATTATGACTGTGGATTTTTATTATAATGTATATATGATACATATTATAAGTATGTGGTGTGTGGATATATATATGTAATATTTAAAAGCCCTTAAATAAATATTAGTCTTATATGCTTTCTAATAAGGATTACACATGAAAATCTTGATCAACAAAGTGTGGGCACATCAAACCATGGTGCATTGTCTATCTCGTCGGAAGTGTGAAAATAGATGTGTGTGTATGCTAAAATAGGGTCCATATTCTATTGTATTGATTTTTGGGTCTAACTTAACTTAGTGACTAGAATTGGATTAAGAACCTAGAGGAATAAAGTAGGCATATAATTCATATGATAAATTGTTAGCTACCTTAATAATTATGTTGTGAGCATCAATGTAGGTTGAGTCATGGCTTAATGTATTTTGGATCTTGGGTCACTATAAAATTTCTCACTAAAATCTTCTGAATCAATAGTGAGGGATATTAGCTGAAATAAAATAGTGAGAGCATAATTAATTGAACTCTAAATTAATTTCTTCAAAGTTAGATGTTGCATATCAAATATAGTGCAAATTATTTCTATATAAACCAATGACAAACACAAACAACCTTTATCACTATGGTCTATTCTTGAAAAGGAAAAAAATAATGGGAATAACTTCAATGACTGGTTTAGGACACTGAGAATTGTTCTCGCACATGAGCATAAGCTCTATATCATGGACACACCAACATCTAATGAACCAACTTTCAATGTGCCTAGGGTGGAAAGGGATGCTTTCAAAAAGAGTTATGATGACGCTATGGACATCAAGTGTCTCATGCTTTGCTTCCTGAATCATGAGCTTCACAAGAAACATGAAAAAATGGATTTTATTGAGATTACAACACATCTTAGGAACATGTATCAAGAACAAGCAAAGGAGAGGTAGGATGTCTCTGAACTGTTGTTTAAGTGCAAAATGGCATAAGGTAATCCAGTTGGACCCCATGTGCTCAAGATGATTGGGTATGTGGAAAGTCTTGCAAGGATGGGCTTTCCTTTTGGTTAAGAGTTGTCCACATATGTGATTTTGCAATCATTTCCATATTCAAGCAAATAATTTGTCATGAACTGCAACATGACTGGCTTTGTTTAGTCATTAATAGAGATACTTGACATGTTAGAAATAGCTAGGGGGCAAATGTAAGACAAGCCCAATTCAATGTTGATGGTCAATAGAGGAAATGGAAAGTCCAATGGCAAAAGCAAATCCAAGAAAGGTTCTAAGGTTGTCCAAAATTCTACTACACTTAATGCTAAAGTAGTTGTGTTGAAGGGAGGCAATTGTCACGACTATTAGTTTTTCACCAGGTTGGACATTGGAAGAGAAAGTATCCTCTCTACCTTTAGGAACTGAAGTATAAGAAGCAGGGGATAAAGATATCCACTTCTAGGAAAAACCTATCTACTTCTTCACCATGGCTATTGGATATTGGATGTGGATGACACATTTTATCTTTAATGAAGGATCTAAAAAGAATTGGACCCTTAAAGAAAAGGAAGGTGGAACTATGTACAAAAATTGGAGCAAGAGTTGTTGTCACTGTTGTAGACACCTACTGGCTATCTATGCCCAATGGGCTTGTAATAGTTATGGAACTATTTTTTGTGTACCTGCACTAAATAGGAATATCATTTCTATTTCATGTTTAGACAAAAATGGTTTTGAAACATTGAAAGGGTATGTGACTTATTAGGACCCATACATATTGACGTATGTGGACCTTCTTCTACAAATGCCAAAGATGGGTACGAGAACCTCATTACAAATATTGATGATCTCAGTAGATTTAGCTATGTGTATCTAATGAAACATAAGTCACAATCCGCTAAAAAGTTCAAAAATGAAGTACATAATCAACTTGGCAAAAGAATTAAAGCACTTCAGTCATATCAAGGTGGTGAATTCTTAAGCCAAGAGTTTGAAACCTTTTTGAGGGATTGTTGTATTGTATCCCACTAGACTATGCCAGAAACAGATCAACACAATGGTGTATCAGAAAGAAGGAATCATACAATATTGGATATAGTACAACCCATGATGAGTTTTGTGGTTCTTTCAACTTTCATTTGGGGATATGATATAGAAACCATAACGTTTACACTTAATGTCCTACCTTCTAAATTTATTCAAAAGACATCATGTAAGATATGGACTACCAAATTTTCCAATATGTCTTTTGTGAATATTAGGATCTGAAGCTAATGTTAGACAATCGTTTTCTCAAAAGCTTGGACCCAATTTTGATGGATGTCTTCTTTTTGGGTATCCTAAGGAAATGAAGGGATATGACTTCTTTATTCTAACTGAAAACAAAGTGTTTGTTGCCAGAACTATTGCATTCCTTGAAAAGAAATTCACTTCCATGGGAAATAGTGGGAGGAAAATAGAACTTGAAGTATTTTAAGTCCAATAAGATAACACTAAACCTACGAAGGTTGATAAGGAATTAATTGGATCACAAACTATTGTTGAGTCACAAGTTCCTATGACACAAGAACCTCAAAGGTCCAGTAAGGCATGTTTTGAGATAAAGAGATATGGATTTACTATGACTCAAGAAAATGATGTATTGATCATTCACAATGATGAACTATCAACCTACAATGAGGATGTTGAGGGACGAGATTATGAAAAATGGCTACAAGACATGAGATCTGATATGGACTCATGTGCACCAACAAGGTATGGACCTTGGTGGATCCATCTGAAGGGGTAGAACCATAGGGTGCAAATGGGTCTTCTAGAAGAAGACTGACATGGATGGTAATGTACAAACCTACAAAGGACAACTGGTGGCAAATGGTTTCAAACAAGTTCAAGGTGTTATATATGAAGAAACTATTTCAACCAGTTGCCATGGTTAAATCCATTAGGATCATGCTTTCTATTTTAGCTTATCATCACAATGAGATCTGGTAAATGGATGTTAAAACCACATTCCCTAATGGGAAATACTTGAGGATCTGCATATAATACAACTTCAAGGTTATATCACTCCAAATAAATCCAAAAATGTATGTAAGTTATAAAGTTCAATATATGGATTGAAGCAAGAATCTCAGAGATAGAATTTTTGTTTTGATGAGACATTCAAATAGTTTGTATTGTCTAAAGTGAAGGCGAACCTTGTGTTTAAAAGAAGGTTAGTGGGATCATAGTTGTATTACTCATTATGTGGATGACAAATTATTGATGGGGAATGACATCCTTATGCTACAAAGTTAAAACATGGTTGTGATATACCTTCTCCATAAAGGACTTCCTATATAATAGAAATCAGGATTTATAGAGATAGATCTAGAAGATTTCTTAGTCTAAGTCAAAGTACATATGTTGACAAAATGTTGTAAATATTTTGCATGTAAGAGTCTAAGAGAGGAAACTTACCCATGTCACATGGAATAAGTATCTCTAGACATCAATGTCCCAACTCTTATGAAGAGAGGGCATGCATGAGTAAGATTTTGTATGAATCTGCAATTGTATCAATCATGTATGAAATGGTGTGTACACGTCCTGACATCTCATATACCTTGAGCACGATGAGAAAAAGTATTAGTCAGATCTTTGTGAATTTTATTGGACTATTGTAAAGAATATCCTTAAGTATTTGAGAAGAACAAAAGATTAATTCCTTATTTATTGTGGCGACGAAGAGTTGGTTTTAAGAGTTTACACCGATGCTAGCTTCCCTACTACAGGTCACAATCAAGTTTTATTATTATACCTTAATGGTAGATCTTTGTGAGTGGGAAAAGTTCCAAGCAAGAGACAATTGGTTATTCTATATTAGAGATTGATTATGTTTCTATATCTAGTGAAAAAAAGCAAAATGTAATGATCAAGAAGTCCATTAGTGAACTAGGAGTGATTATATCCATTAAAAGGTGCAATAGAGTTGTATTACTACAACAATGGAGCCATTGTGCAAGATAAAGAATCCAGACCACATAACTACTCCCAGCATATACTACAACGCTACCATTTCTTATTAGGGATCATAATATGAGGGATGTGAGGATTTGCATAGTACCAAATGAAAGCAATGTTTTTGATCCCCTGACTAAAGCACTTTCACAATATAAACATGATGGTAATGTTAGATCGATTATACTTAGGTACATGAGTGATTGGCTCTAGTGCAAGTGGGAAACTGTTGGTTATATTCCATGAGAGAAATCATGTGATGATTGTAAAAGGGATATTTTGTACTTCATTTGATTATTAATGAAAATCAATTCCTCTTATTATGTTTATTACAAAATTGCGATAAGGAATGAAACTAATAAAGTCTTAAGAATGTCTTAACTTGACGACATATGATTTAGGTTGAGGACCTTAACATGAAATCATATGTATATTAAGATTACTCATACATGTTATGTCCCTAGGAGTTTAGTATTATTGATAATATATGACAACAATAATACACAATACTACCATGTATGGTGTGTGACGAGTATGTCTCTTTAGTCTTGATATTAGATATCAACTAAGATACATGGGTACTTATTAGAGAACAAGTTTTACTGGACATATCCACCTTGAGATTGACACATGGAACTTATATAATGGTGTGACATAATCATATATCAATGTGAAAATGGTGGTTGTGATCCTTAGACCTAAAGTCGCAACAATAGTTACATGTTGTTTTGTGTACTATGACACTAGCCCAACATGCTCTAAAATATGAGTTGCTGGAAAGGTGGTTATTTGGTACATTGTGACACTTGTGATTACTATGAGTGATGTAGATGGAATTTGCCCCTTCAGTTGGAGTGGCAGTTGATAAGAGAGACTATGAAATGAGTAGCCATATGTGATCCAATATATTATATTGAGTTCAAAATATCTCAAATAGTGTGCTCTAGTTCAATTAACATAGATTGAATGATAAGTCGATGACTTTCCATGGCTCAGTTAAAATCTGGATTTTGTGATAAAGGTGTAACATCTCTGACCTGGGTTATGAAATAACCCTAGGTGTTTTGCTTAATTATGTTGATTATATGCTTGTGTTTATCTTTTGAAATGTAATTAAAGCTTTTTAGGAACTTATATTTCCATTTCAGTCCTTTTTGAACAATGTTGCAACTTTTATTTGCTAATAATGGACTAATGTGCAAATTACCCAAGTAGAAGGGTTAACTTGCAAATTGCACATGATAAGATGTTCCTCTGATGTTGAGACATCATAGTAATGTATAAGATGAAGTGGTACAGTTTTCACAAGCTTGAACACCAGGATATATCTTGTAGAGCAATCCTTGTGCTTTAAAACCTAGTTCTCGTGTAAAGTGGAATTTACCCAAAACTTAAGGTGCAACATGTAAAATATACCCTCTAGAGTATCTCTCATGTTTCTTGGCATCAAGTAGAGCAAATAAAATGAGAGGGGCGCCTCATTTGAATGATCAAATAAGAAAGATAATCTTGATATTTAAATAATCAAGACTTAAGCAAATGGCCCTTTAATATATATATATATATATATATATATATATATATATATATATATAACTTAGTAAGATAATGGGTTTCTTTTCCTTTTAACCTTGGATAAGGGAGGAGTTTTGCTTAAGGAAATAAGGAGGAAACGTGGCCAAGAAGTGGAGAAGGACTTGGTGGATATGTTTGAGAAATAAAGGAAATAATCTTCTTTTCCTTGAAAATATCCAAAAATATAAATAGCATCCTTAACAACAAAACAAGGCATCGTTTCCCTTAGTTTCTTTTCTCATCTTCTTGATTTGGCCAACCAAGAAGGAGCTCTGGACCAGGAAGAAGATGGACAAGTTGGTTTGGTAAGTATGGACCATCATCTATCTCGAATTCATGGTGGGAACCCTAAAACAAGGTTGGTTTATTGATGTTTTTCACACGATTCTTCTTTCTAGCCATCTTCTCCATCCAAAATTTGAAGAACGGACCTTGGACAACCTTTGTAGCTTCATCCAACATTAAAGCTACGAAGGTTGGAGCTCTGGATCAGTCCTGGATGTGGGTTTTATAACTTTAACCCTTAAGCTTTGCTTTTGCATCCTTCTTTCTTAGAATCGTTGCTTATACTTCTTCCGTAGATACCTTTGTGTGTTCTTGCTAGCAATTCCGTGAAGAACAGCCCCTGTTCTTGAGGTAGAATATGATGAAGTCAATTCCAAAGTTTATCCACAAACTTGCTTTAGCAAACAGTCTCCCACCTCTTGCTCAAACGATTTCCAAACCGTTTGGAGCAAACGGTTTCAAACTGTTTGAATGCAAACGGTTTCACAAGAACGTTTGAGAGAAAATGGTCCAAGACCATTTGGACATGTTGACCAGGCGTTGACCATTTAGAGGTCTGTTTTAAATAATGTGGACTAATCACCTACCAAAAATCATCAAGTAATTCCAAGTAAATCACCAATTGAAGGCACATCAACCATCTAAACCCTAATCGGGTTAATTGATGATTTCAATAATTGAATTAAGTTGAAGTTTGGGTTGAGTGGCCCAAACGGTTTCAAAACCATTTGGGAATCACCCAAACGGTCTCAAGACCATTTGGTGATCACCCAAGACCATTTGGATGTCTAGGGTTATGTAGGGTTGACCAATTGAGGGTCCAATGATATCAAGTTGTTGAGCAATTAAGTGCTGATTTGGTGACCAAACCTAGGGTTTAAACCTTAAGTGAATGACTTGGTTTTTGTTGACATAATGGGAAAACGGTCTCAAGACCGTTTGGAGGATGAACAAACAATCCCAAGACCGTTTGGGGGTCACCCAAGACCGTTTGGAGGTCTAGGGTTGACTATGGTTAAGTGGTTGAAGATTCAAAGGCAATAAGTTGAAGTACAATTAATTGTTGATCTAATGATCAATCTAATGAGCCAAACCCTAAGTGGTTGAGTTAGTTTTTGGTATTGACTTGAGCAAACGGTCTCAAGACCGTTTGGAGGTCATCCAAATGATCCCAAGACCATTTGGGGTCAGGTCATGACCAAATTGAATGATGGTTCAATGGTTTCAAATCAATTGGACTCACATTGAAACATGTTGAAGGGTAATCGATTTAAAACCCTAATCCAATTGATCCAAGCCCTAATTGGTGATCAATTGAGGGTCAATTGAGTGTCAAATCAGTTTAGGGTTGACCTAATTGACTCAATTGATGAGTGGCTAACAAGTGCATGATCGATTGAGAGGTTCAACATTGGAAACCCTAAATCAATTTAAGTGGTTGAGACACTTTTTGGTCCATGCAGTTTTGAGGTGGTTTGGACCAAACGGTCTCAAGACCGTTTGAGTCCAAACGGTATCAAGAACGTTTGAGTCCAAACGGTCTCAAGACCATTTGGGACCAAACAGTCTCAAGACCGTTTGGGACCAAACGATCCCAAACCGTTTGGTGCTCATGTGGTTTCAAGATTGATTATGTCCATGCGGTTTCAAAGTCAAACTTGACCAAACGGTCAACAAGACCAAACAGTCTTCACCTCATCTTAGGCAAACGGTCTTGAGTGTGTACTTTACCAAACGGTTTCAAAAGTCAAACTTGACCAAACGGTCAACACCACCAAACAGTTTCAAAGGTTGTCCAAGACCGTTTGAGGGTTTAGTATGTAAGACCGTTTGAGGTCTATGAAGGTCAAGATCGTTTGATGCCTTAGTGGTCAAGATGGTTTAGTGGTTGATTAACTTAAACCTCATAGATACCTAAAGTGATTAAGGGACTAAGTAATGAGTTGATTAATACATGATGTAATCAATGGTGATTATAATAATTATACCCTTGAAGGGATAGAGTGATTAGTACTCTTTGAATGAGTAAAGCCTTAATGACCACAATAGTAATGACATAACCTATGATGTCAATGTTGAATTGAGTTAGCCTAATCAAGGGTAATGTGATAAAATGTGAATAGTAAACCCTAATATAGGGTAATGTGATATAATGTGAATAGTAAACCCTAATATAGGGTAATGTGATATAATGTGAATAGTAAACCCTAATCTAGGGTAATGTGATGATGTGAACAGTAAACCCTAACTTTGGGTTATGCTTTTGAGCATGAAACTCTATGATTGAATTATGAAAGGAGGAAACACTATTCCTAACTAAGATAAAGAGGTTGGTTAACCCTAATTAAATTGAAAAGGGAAACCCTAACCCTAGTAAGGGCATAGTGGTACAACCCTTGAATAGTAAAGTTATCTTTGTTTGCAATGTGCTAATTTAGAGATAATGTGCCTATTATCAAATGCATTATGCAGGTCTTTGGTGAATATAGCCAGGTAAGAGCTATAATTTCATATTCATTGAAAGCACTTTATAAACTTCGAAAGAAATGATATACTATGTTGCCTAGTGAGAGGTAACATATGAGATTGATAGGCTGTATGAGCCATGAGAAATATCTGCACTGCTACTATCATGTTCATACTAGTAAAATGACTTGATAGCAATATGTTACTTGGTAACAAGTGTTTTGACAATCTAAGGGTTTGAACACCCATATTCTTGAATCATAATGATGAGATGGTTAGGGATTGATATCCCAATGTTAACAAAATGTGAAATGAACTTGATACAATTAGTACTCTTTCTTTATAGCACCTGTCTTAATGGTTTATGTTTGAAAACATGCCTGATGCTAAAAGAATGTCATAATGTACTTAATTAATCAAGTATAATGATATCATATAGAGCCTTGACCATATATCCATCATTGTCAGAAGATAAATGATGGTGAAACAGGTTTTCCTAAGGGAACTCCTGGACAACATACTTTTGAGTATGTGGGGGTTATGGACGCGAATATCCTTACGTCGTAATGAGGGAATTGATGTGAGATGTACATTTAATCTCTCAATCCATCATTATATGTTTATGCCGGGATGATGTAGCATGAATCTCCCGATGATGTTGTTAATGCCGCATCGATGAGAGATAAACAAGAAATCCCTTGATGGAGAAGAGAGCACAACATGCCACTGTAACTCTAATAGCAAAGTTGCCAGAATACCCTGGAAAGCTATTATAGCAGAGACACAAGATGTCCTGCATGTTGTACCTCACACTGACTGAGGATGATGAGGTCATAGGAATCCGGCTCTTCTGATGACCTATGTATGGTACCGATTGCAATTTCATAATGGTCGGTTGGAGTATTAGAGGTGTAACTCATCTCCTCAGGGCATAAGTATGTTTGAAAAATGTAACCAGCCATATAGCATAAATGCTTAGGTTGAACTACGAGAAACAATGACTGATGTTACATTGTTTATAGTGCTCTAGTTGAATAACTAGTATACATGTTCTTCATATTCCTTATTGGATATATGTCTTGACATTCATTTAAGTTATAATTGGAATGATTGCATAGAAAATATTATTATGCTCATCTTATTCAATGAACTGACTGCTGTTGAATAATTATAGTTTTTATGCTCAATGTTATTTTAATCCTTGCAATAACAAAGTTTCTGGCGAAGAGTTATAACTCTCGCTGGGACAATTATTCAATTATCTCACCCCCCGTGGATTAAATTTTTAGGTAGACGCCGAGGACGAAGGAACCCTTCAGTGGGTGAACAACAACAACATCAGTAGCAACATCCCGGACAACAGTGAATCTCAGGTGGAGACACTGTCTGTCAAGTCTTGTAGATAGAATGCCCTATGTGTCATCTCTATACTCTCAGGTCCTAGGAGTCTTTAGATGTTTTAAATAGATCTGAGATTTTTGGCGTAATGCCTCGAGATTTTTGTATCTTTCCTTGTACAGTTAACATGGCAGTTGATGTTTTGACTCTCGAAATGTGATATTACAGCGATGTAACGATGAATTAGTTTGTAAATAACTTATCTTGTTCTTTTATGAAAGAATCTTGCAGGTTGTGAACCTTTGTGCAAAAAGTTTTAAAATTTTGTGATTTTCAGTAATTTCACTGCTAATTGATCGCTTCCGCATAGTTAATAACGTTTTATCTGAGACAGACATCACGGTTGAGTGGTATCAGAGCTCTAGGTTCGCTGAGTCTATAGAGACATAGGACATATGTTGTTGAGTCTCTTCTAGTGTCTTATAGTATATCTAATAGTGTCTTTTGCTCGTATAGCAGGAGAAGATAAAACTAAAGATGTCTGGGTCACACGAGGAACATGTTGTAGAGAGTAGTGTTGCTGCACCCAGAGGAGGTGCAAGAGATCAAGAGAGGGAAGAACTTGTACTTAAACCACCCCAGTTCAATCCAACTAACATGGGGAACCCAGCCGTCCAAGCCATGTTTGGGCAGTTTATGACTTCCATGACACATATGACTGATAGAATGCATATACATGTACCTAGCGAACCTAACCATCCAGAAGGACAAGGATCCGACAAGATGTTTGAATGACATCGCCGAGTTGGAGCCACAAAGTATGCTGGTACAGCTGACCCAACAGATGCTGACTTGTGGTTAACTGAATTAGAGAAGGCCTTTAGAATCCTGAACATCCCAGAAGCTGAGAAGGTTAGACATGCTATGTATCTTCTCAAGGGGAGTGCTGGTCACTAGTGGACCATGGAGGAAGGAAAAAGGCCAGGTGTGGAGATTGAATGGGAAGTTTTCCGATGAGAATTTATCAAAATATATTTCCCTAAGACGTTCCTGGATGAGAAAATCTCTCAGTTTGAGAGGTTAAGAAAAGGTTTAATGAACATTAGCGAGTATGAGGCTAAGTTCATGGAACTTTTGCGGTTATGTCCGCACATGGCGACTACAGACGAAGAAAGGATTTGGCATTTTGAGAAAGGATCAAACGCTGAGTTGACCACTCCTGTGTCTGCTCTGGAGAATAGGGAAAGGTTTGCTACCTTTGTGGAGTCTGTCAGAAGGGTAGAGAGGTATGTGGCAGAGAAGAGACAGACCAAGAACAAGAAGATGTATCCCCAGTTCCAAGGATCCTCATCCAAGGGTTTCAAGAGTCTGAGGTTTTCTGTGCCTACACCACCACCTAGATTCAGTAACCAAACGCAGTGGATGTCAAATAGGGGTAGAGGACAAAGTTTACCACCAGAAAGAGCCCATAGCTCAGTATCTGAGTCAGTTACAGGACCACCCAAACCACAACAACTGATAAGAAGTTGTTACGTATGTGGTAAGATGGGACATCTGATGAAGGACTGCAGAGCCAGAGAAGTGAGTGTGACTCAACCTCAAAGGCAGAGTCAGCAAGGATCTCAAAGAAGACAGTTTCTAGGTAATGCTAGAGGACGTAGACAAGCATCCCAAGCTGGATCATCGGCACCAGGAAATCGAGCACCGAATCAACCACAAGCAACAACAAGATTCTACACGATGAATCCACCTGATGCAATGATCAACCCTCGGGTTGTGGAAGGTCAGATGGAATTCTTATATTCTGATATGTCTACATCTTGCGTTGTATCTGTTTTAATTGATCCGGGTGCTACGCATTCCTTTATCACTCGAAGAGTGATTCTTGACTGCAACATGACTACAAGTCATAGAGCAGATAGTCTGTTTCTAGAAACACCTTTAATGGGATCTACTGTATTGCATGAGATATGTTCTCCCTGCATTCTCTTCTTTTCTGAACATCGCATTCAAGTGGATCTTATACCACTTGAGATGCATGGATTCGATGTAATCCTTGGGATGGATACCTTAGAAAGGTATAAGGTTGTCTTGGATTGTGAGTCCAAGCAAGCTGTGTTCACTGATGATAGTGACTCATGGATCTTTCAAGGAGATAGAAAGATTCTACCAACCTGTCTTGTGTCAGCTATTGTTGCTGAGAAGCTGATGAGGCAAGGATGTTATGCATTCTTGGCCCATGTGGTAGTTACTACCATGGAAAGTCCTAATCCTGTTGAAGTTCCTATAGTCAGGGAATTTAAAGATGTATTTCCTGAAGAACTTCCAGGAATACCACCGCCCTGGGAGATTGATTTTGAAATTAATCTAATTCTGAACACGCAACCTATAGCACAAACACCGTATAGGATGGCGCCTGCTGAGATGGTAGAACTCAAGAAACAGCTGCAAGAGTTGCTTGAGAAGGGTTTCATCCGACCGAGTACTTTGCCTTGGGGTGATCCGGTCCTCTTTGTTAAAAAGAAAGATGGGTCAATGCAGTTGTGCATTGATTACAAACAGTTATATAAAGTAACAATAAAGAATAATTATCCTCTACCGAGGATTGATGATCTCTTTGACCAGTTACGTGGTGCAACCATCTTCTCAAAGATAGACTTGAGGTCGGGATATCACCAACTGCGTATTAAGGATGGTGACATACCTAAGTCTGCCTTTAGGACAAGGTATGGTCACTATGAGTTCACAGTTATGTCGTTTGGACTGATTAATGCACCAACTGCATTTATGGAACTCGTGAATAGAATCTTTCGACCTTTTCTGGATCAGTGTGTTGTTGTCTTTATAGATGACATCTTGATTTATAGTAGAGATGCTCAGCAACACAAACATCATCTTCGTCAGACTCTAACTCTGCTAAGAGAGCATAAGTTATATGCTAAGTTTAGCAAGTGTGAGTTTTGGTTACCAGAAGTTTCTTTTTTGGGACACGTAATATTTGCCTCAGGTATACGTGTTGACCCTAAAAAGGTAGAATCTGTCCTGCAATGGGAGTAGCCGAAGACACCGACGGAAATCCATAGTTTCTTAGGGTTGGAAGGCTATTACTGGATGTTCATTAAGAACTTCAGTTCTATAGCTTTACCCTTGACTAAGTTAACCAGGAAGGATGTTCTTTTTACCTAGAGTGATAAGTGTCAGCAATCGTTTCAGACGTTGAAGGAAAGGTTGACAAGTGCACCTGTGCTTGTGTTACCTGAGCAAGGGAAAGGATATATAGTTTTCTGTGATGCTTTGAAGAATGGACTAGGATGTGTGTTGATGCAGGATAAACAAGTGATTTCTTTTACTTCTCGACAGCTTAAGAAACACGAGGAGAATTATCCGACACATGATCTAGAACTAGCTGTAGTAGTTCATGCCTTGAAAATCTGGAGACATTATCTTTATGGAGAAACATTTCATATTTTCACAGACCATAAGAACCTTAAGTACATCTTTTCTCAGCATGAGCTTAACATGAGGCAACGTCGCTGGATGGAGTTAATCAAGGACTATGATTGTACAATTGATTATCATCCAGGGAAGGCCAATGTAGTTGCTGATGCTTTGAGTAGGAAATCAGCAACACCAGCCTTAGACAGAGCACAACTAAATTCCTTAGTGTGCTCTAGAAGGGATATGCTTATCTCCTTAAGGCAAGACAATGTATAGTTAAAAGTGTCATTGTTATCAGGTTTGTTAGCTAAGATGCATATAAAACCTACCCTGAAACAACAGATTAAGGAGGCACAACAAGTTGATGTTGCAGTTCAACATATTAGATCAGAGTATGGTAGTGAGAAATGAGAAGGTTTCCATGACTCAGATGATCAAGTAGATTGTTATCATGATAGAATGATAGTACCAGATGTGGATAACTTGAGGAAGTTAGTCCTGGAAGAAGATCATTCTTTGATGTATGCTATGCATCCAGGAAGCACCATATCGAAACTTGAAAGATATGTATTGGTGGCCCGGTTTGAAGAAGGACGTTGCTGAGTTTGTTATGCGGTGTCCTGTGTGTCAGCAAGTTAAAGATGAACACCAAAAGCCTACAGGAACAATGCAACCTTTACCCATACCACAGTGGAAGTGGGATCATGTGACCATGGACTTTGTGGTTGGTTTACCCAGGACAGTCAAAGGACATGATTCCATCTGGGTAATAGTTGATAGGTTGACAAAGACAGCACATTTGTTACCTGTCAAAACAACCTATTCTGCTGAGAAGTTAGCACAGTTGTATGTAGATGAAATAATGCGGCTACATGGAGTCCCAGTTATCGTTGTTTCTGACAGAGGTCCTCAGTTTATGAGTCATTTTTGGGAGAGACTTCATAAAGCCATAGGCACACAGTTAAGGTTTAGTAAAACCTTTCATCCTCAGACTGATGGACAATCAGAAAGGACTATACAAACCTTGGAAGACTTGCTTAGAGCATGTGTTCTTCAGTTTATAGGGAGTTGGGATCTACACCTATGTTTGATAGAGTTTGCCTACAATAATAGTTATCAACATAGCATTGACATGGCACCCTATGAAGCTTTGTATGTCAGACGTTGTAGATCACCCTTATGTTGGTATGAAACTGGTGAATATCAACTTTTAGGTCCTGATCTTGTGCAGCAGACCACCGAGAAGATTAAAGTAATACAACAACAGATAAAGACTGCACAGGATAGGCAGAAATCTTACGCTGATAAGTGTCATAGACCTTTAGAATTCCAGGTTGGAGACAGAGTGTACCTCAAGGTCTCACCTTGGAAAGGAGTTCTTAGATTTGGAAGGAAAGGAAAGTTAGCTCCTAGATTTATAGGGCCTTATCCAATCATTGAACGAATTGGGAAGGTAGCTTATAAGCTAGAGTTACCACCAGAATTACAAAGGTTACACCCAGTGTTCCACATTTCCATGCTTAGGAAATGTCATCCTGATACAGAATCAGTTCTGCAACCTATGGAAGTAGAATTGAATGAAGATGTATCTTATGTTGAAGGACCTGTGTCAATCCTTGACAGAAGAATTAAAAAGCTAAAAAAGAAAGACATAAGTCTTGTAAAGGTTCTCTGGAATCACCGTGGCGTTGAAGAAGCTACGTGGGAACTAGAGGAAGAAATGAGGAGGAAATACCCTGCTCTTTTCTCTTAATATGCTTTTGTAATGATTTCGGGGACAAAATCCTTGTAAGGGGTGGATAATTTGTAACATCCCTGACCTGGGTTATGAACTAACCCTAGGTGTTTTGCTTAATTATGTTGATTAGATGCTTGTGTTTATCTTTTGAAATGTAATTAAAGCTTTTGAGGAACTTATATTTCCATTTCAGTCCTTTTTGAACAATGTTGCAACTTTGTTTTGTTAATAATGGACTAATGTGCAAATTACCCAAGTAGAAGGGTTAACTTGCAAATTGCACATGATAAGATGTTCCTCTGATGTTGAGACATCATAAGAATGTATAAGATGAAGTGGTACAGTTTTCACAAGCTTGAACACCAGGATATAGCTTGTAGAGCAATCCTTGTGCTTTAAAACCTAGTCCTGGTGTAAAGTGCAATTTACCCAAAACTTAGGGTGCAACATGCAAAATATACCCTCTAGAGTATCTATCATGTTTCTTGGCATCAAGTAGAGCAAATAAAATGAGAGGGGCGCCTCATTTGAATGATCAAATAAGAAAAAGATAATCTTGATATTTAAATAATCAAGACTTAAGCAAATGACCCTTTAATATATATATATATATATATATATATATATATATATATATATATATATATATATATAACTTAGTAAGATAATTGGTTTCTTTTCCTTTTAACCTTGGATAAGGGAGGAGTTTTGCTTAAGGAAATAAGGAGGAAATTTGGCCAATAAGTGGAGAAGGACTTGGTTGATATGTTTGAGAAATAAAGGAAATAATCTTCTTTTCCTTGAAAATATCCAAGAATATATATAGCATCCTTAACAACAAAGCAAGGGATCGTTTCCCTTAGTTTCTTTTCTCATATTCTTACTTTGACTGACCAAGAAGGAGCTCTGGACCAGGAAGAAGACGACCAAGTTGGTTTGGTAAGTATGGACCATCATCTATCTCGAATTCATGGTGGGAACCCTAAAACAAGGTTGGTTTATTGATGTTTTTCACACGATTCTTCTTTCTAGCCATCTTCTCCATCCAAAATTTGAAGAACGGACCTTGGACAACCTTTGGAGCTTCATCCACCATTAAAGATACGAAGCTTGGAGCTCTGGATCAGTCCTAGAGGCAGGTTTTATAACTTTAACCCTTAAGCTTTGCTTTTGCATCCTTCTTTCTTAGAATTGTTGCTTATACTTCTTCCTTAGATACCTTTGTGTGTTCTTGCTAGAAATTCCGTGAAGAACAACCCCTGCTCTTGAGATAGAATATGATGACGTCAATTCTGAAGTTTATCCACAAACTTGCTTTAGCAAACGGTCTCCCACCTCTTGCTCAAATGGTTTGCCAAACCGTTTGGAGCAAACGGTTTCAAACCGTTTGAATGCAAACAGTTTCACAAGAATGTTTGAGAGCAAACGGTCCAAGACAGTTTGGACGCATTGACCAGGCGTTGACCATTTGGAGGTCTGTTTTAAATAATGTGGACTAATCACCTACCAAAAATCATCAAGTAATTCCAAGTAAATCACCAATTGAAGGCACATCAACCATCTAAACCCTAATCGGGTTAAATGCTGATTTCAATAATTGAATTAAGCTGAAGTTTGGGTTGAGTGGCCCAAACGGTTTCAAAACCATTTGCGGATCACCCAAACAGTCTCACGACCGTTTGGTGATCACCCAAGACCATTTGGAGGTCTAGGGTTATGTAGGGTTGACCAATTGAGGGTCCAATGATATCAAGTTGTTGAGCAATTAAGTGCTGATTTGGTGACCAAACCTAGGGTTTAAACCTTAAGTGAATGACTTGGTTTTTGTTGACATAATGGGAAAATGGTCTCAAGACCGTTTGGAGGATGACCAAATGATCCCAAGACCGTTTGGGGGTCACCCAAGACCGTTTGGAGGTCTAGGGTTGACTATGGTTAAGTGGTTGAAGATTCAAAGGCAATAAGTTGAAGTACAATTAATTATTGATCTAATGATCAATCTAATGAGCCAAACCCTAAGTGGTTGAGTTAGTTTTTGGTATTGACTTGAGAAAACGGTCTCAAGACCATTTGGAGGTCATCCAAATGATCCCAAGATTGTTTGGGGTCAGGTCATGACCAAATTGAATGATGGTTCAATGGTTTCAAATCAATTGGACTCACATTGAAACATGTTGAAGGGTAATCGATTTCAAACCCTAATCCAATTGATCCAAGCCCCAATTGGTGATCAATTGAGGGTCAATTGAGTGTCAAATCAGTTGAGGGTTGACCTAATTGACTCAGTTTATGAGTGGCTAACAAGTGCATGATCGATTGAGGGGTTCAACATTGGAAACCCTAAATCAATTTAAGTGGTTGAGACACTTTTTGGTCCATGCAGTTTTGAGGTGGTTTGGACCAAACGGTCTCAAGACCGTTTGGGACCAAAAGGTCTCAAGACCGTTTGGGACCAAACGATCCCAAACCGTTTGGTGCTCATGCGGTTTCAAGATTGATTATGTCCATGCGGTTTCAAAGTCAAACTTGACCAAACGGTCAACAAGACCAAACGGTCTTCACCTCATCTTGGGAAAATGGTCTTGAGTGTGTACTTTACCAAATGGTTTCAAAAGTCAAACTTGACCAAACGGTCAACACCACCAAATGGTTTCAAAGGCTGTCCAAGACCGTTTGAGGGTTTAGTATGTAAGACCGTTTGAGGTCTATGAAGGTCAAGATCGTTTGATGCCTTAGTGGTCAAGATTCGTTTAGTGGTTGATTAACTTAAACCTCATAGATACCTAAAGTGATTAATGGACTAAGTAATTAGTTGATTAATACATGATGTAATCAATGGTGATTATAATAATTATACCCTTGAAGGGATAGAGTGATTAGTACTCTTTGAATGAGTAAAGCCTTAATGACCACAATAGTAATGACATAACCTATGATGTCAATGTTGAATTGACTTAGCCTAATCAAGGGTAATGTGATAAAATGTGAATAGTAAAGACTAATATAGGGTAATGTGACATAATGTGAATAGTAAACCCTAATATAGGGTAATGTGATATAATGTGAATAGTAAACCCTAATCTAGGGTAATGTGATGATGTGAACAGTAAACCCTAATTCTGGGTTATGCTTTTGAGCATGAAACTCTATGATTGAATTATGAAAGGAGGAAACAATGTTCCTAATAAGATAAAGAGGTTGGTTAACCCTAATTGAATTGAAAAGGGAAACCCTAACCCTAGTAAGGGCATAGTGGTACAACCCTTGAATAGTAAAGTTATCTTTGTTTACAATGTGCTAATTTAGAGATAATGTGCCTATTATCAAATGCATTATGCAGGCCTTTGGTGAATATAGACAGGTAAGAGCTATAATATCATATTCATTGAAAGCACTTTATAAACTTCGAAAGCAATGATATACTATGTTGCCTAGTGAGAGGTAACATATGAGATTGATAGGCTGTATGAGCCATGAGAAATATCTGCACTGCTACTATCATGTTCATACCGTTAAAATGACTTGATAGCAATATGTTACTTGGTAACAAGTGTTTTGACAATCTAAGGGTTTGAACACCCATATTCTTGAATCATAATGATGAGATGGTTAGGGATTGATATCCCAATGTTAACAAAATGTGAAATGAACTTGATACAATTAGTACTCTTTCTTTATAGCACCTGTCTTAATGGTTTATGTTTGAAAACATGCCTTATGCTAAAAGAATGCCATAATGTACTTAATTAATCAAGTATAATGATATCATGTAGAGCCCTGACCATAGATCCATCATTGTCAGAAGATAAATGATGGTGAAATAGGTTTTCCTCAGGGAACTCCTGGAGAGCATACTTTTGAGTATGTGGGGGTTATGGATTTGAATATCCTTACGTCGTAATGAGGGAATTGATGTGAGATGTACATTTAATCTCTGAATCCATCATTATATGTTTATGCCGGGATGATGTAGCACGAATCTCCCGATTATGTTGTTAATGCCGCATCGATGAGAAATAAACAACAAATCCCTCGATGGTGAAGAGAGTACAGCATGCCACTGTAACTCTAATAGTGAAGTTGCCAGAATACCCTGGAAAGCTATTATAGCAGAGACACAAGATGTCCTGCATGTTGTACCTCACACTGACTGAGGATGATGAGGTCATAGGAATCCGGCTCTTCTGATGACCTATGTATGGTACCGATTGCAATTTTGTAATGGTCAGTTGGAGTATGAGAGGTGTAACTCATCTCCTCAGGGCATAAGTATGTTTGAAAAATGTAACCAGTCGTATAGCATAAATGCTTAGGTTGAACTACGAGAAACAATGACTAATGTTACATTGTTTATAGTGCTCTAGTTGAATAACTAGTATACATGTTCTTCATATTCCTTACTGGTATATGTCTTGACATTCATTTAAGTTATAATTGGAATGATTGCATAGAAAATACTGTTCTGCTCAGCTTATTCAATGAACTGCCTGCTGTTGAATAATTATAGTTTTTATGCTCAGTGTTATTTTAATCCTTGCAATAACAAAGTTTCTAGCGAAGAGTTATAACTCTCGCTGGGACAATTATTCAATTGTCTCACCCCCGTGGGATTAAATTTTTAGGTAGACGTCGAGGACGAAGGAACCCTTCAGTGGGTGAACATCAACAACAGCAGCAGCAACATCTGGGACAACAGTGAATCTCAGGTGGAGACACTATCTATCAAGTCTTGTAGATAGAATGTCCTATGTGTCGTCTCTGTACTCTTAGGTCCTAGGAGTCTTTAGATGTTTTAAATAGATCTGAGATTTTTGGCGTAATGCCTCGAGATTTTTGTATATTTCCTTGTACAGTTAACAGAGCAGTTGATGTTGTGACTCTCGAAATGTGATATTATAGAGATGTAACGATGAATTAGTTTGTAAATAACTTATCTTGTTCTTTTATGAAAGAATCTTGCAGGTTGTGAACCTTTGTGCAAAAAGTTTTAAAATTGTGTGATTTTCAGTAATTCCGCTGCTAATTAATCGCTTCCGCATAGTTAATAACGTTTTATCCGAGACAGATGTCACAAAAGGGATCATACTATCATTGTAGCACTGATCACCATAATAGGTTGAATTTGTTCTCCAACTTCTCCAATTACTTGAGTGACAATGAAGTCTTTTTAGATGCCAGTCATTCTCTATGAAACCATGATTATTGATATCACTAGAAATGTAATTTGGAGCCTATAGGGTAACATGCAAAAGAATACATAAGAAAGAGTATAATCATGAGCATGTGATTAATTGGTTGCTAAAAGTTTTAGGCAATTAAAAAGTCATTGATGGGCCAGTGGATCATGCTGATTGGCTGACCAAACTAAATCCGATCGACCCACCAGACTAGGTCCAACAACCCATCGATACCAGGTCAAACATCCAACCAAACTAAGTCTGGTCAACAGACCAAGCTTTTTCCAACAGGTCAAATGGATAGCATGATCAACCGATTGGATTGAGTCTTATCAACCAATTAGACTGAGTCTGGTCGCCTAACTATACTATCCAAAGGTAGCTAGTTGACTCTCAAATATGGGTCATAATTGAAAACACGATTGTCTGGTTATAAAGGATCGAACTTTATATTTATAACCCAGCTTCAAGATATGTGTGCAAACCAATATGGAGTCTATGGTAGCAAATAGGGTCAAAAACATAGATGTGGGGACGTGTAGTCACCTAAGATTAGGCTCTTATTTAGTTAAGCAAAATAGATGGTAGATGGATAACAAAGAAAAATAAAATTGCAAACTCTATCCAATCCTGCTAACTGGGGGAAGGAGTTCCAAGATATATAACCACAAATTAGGTACTATATGTACCTCGTTCTCAAACATAGACAACCCCCAAACACTCTATCAAGCAACTAGCATCCCAACCCAACATGCATTGTATAAGATACTCCTATGGGGTTCATCCCACTAGCTCTGGCAAAGTGTGACTAAACTACATCAAAAATCTAAGACCTCTTTTGAGGATCATGCACAAATGCTACTAACTATCTTGGAGTACCTCTTGATCCCAAATAGCTGAGAGCATTAGGAGTAGCAGAAGTTCACTAGGAATATGGATGCCATAAAATCAGTCTAACTTAGATAAAAATGTGTCAGTTTCACTGGATGGAGTTAGATCTCTCCTACCTTGCATTCCTAGTAGATCCTCCATTGGACTTAACCCTCTCATATTTTAGTCCAAACTACCTTCTCGACATGTTCCTTTTTTATAAATTGGTAATTCATTCATCCCATGCCGAGGGGGTTCAAACTTGTGCCCTCTCAATCATACAACATCAACTTTACCACTCGAGTGCCACTACTTTGAATTCTCTATATGTTCTTACCATTGATCTCTTGAGGTTTAAAAAAAATAGTTCATGCAATAAAGAGATCAACCAAACCAGAAATCACAACCAAATGGAGAAGATAGAATAGAAACATACTAGATTTGGATATTAACTACATTCTTAGAATCAAAGTGCATAAACATGCCCAAAACAAGCGACATAGTCTAGAAGGAGCTCAATTAGCCATAGAAAAGCATACTTGGCATTGAACAAAAATGGAAATACATTGTTTCTATAGAAACAAATGAGAAAAGTAGAAAGAAAGGGGAAGAGGAAGATGTTAATCCATGGAGGAGAGGTTTCTCTTATTCCTTAGTCTATGGATGGACTAGATCTCATCCTTTCTATTGTCTCCTTTGATCCTCTGGACTACTTGATCTCCTTTCTAATAAATTTCATCCCAAAAAATAGATGGTATGGGTGGATGGATATGGAAGTCGATGGAAGTGAGTGGATGGTGGAACTGGTATATGGAAGATGGTGTATATTGATGGAGGATGGTTGCAAGATGATGGAATGGACGTAGTGTTGAGATACTTAGCTCTCTTAGGCCTTAAAACTCTAATATGGAGGTATGGGGGCCAAAAATATGGAACCCTTGGCATGATGGTCAAGGAGGGATTTTATAAATGTAGGTAAAATATCTATAAGTGGGGATAAATCTAAGTCGATTTGGATAAAATCGGGTGAGTATGATCTGATGATAGAAAAGTAAGGAGATTAAAGAGGGTCATTTTGGTAAAATTTGGTACGTTTTGTACCATCGGTCTGGCAGAGTTTGGATTCTATTGTTCTAACCATCAGAGGACATTGTTGGAGCCCACCATTAAAGAGGGTTGTCGAGGCTGACCATGATTAAGAGATCTTAGGACACCTTTTTTTTAATTTGCAATATATATATAATGGATAATTCACTAATCCACTACTCAGTCTAAGGAGTCAAAATATAAAAATAAGTAAAAAGTGATATCAGGTACTTGAAACTCCCAAGTTGGACAATGAATCTTTGATTCAAAATTTGTGGAATCCGTCAGTGTCACAGTGGATAAATCTCATCTATTTCGTTTATCTTTATGAGTGTTGTTTAGAATCACTGATCAATCAAGAACTTTCTTCAATTGAAACTAATTTTGTTAATTGGTATTTATTACGGTTTTATTTCAAAAAATGTAAATTTAGGTAAATGTTTTATCAGCATATGTAAAAAACATATCTCATTTATCTTTATGAGTGTTGTTTAGAATCACTGATCAATCAAGAACTTTCTTCAATTGGAACTAATTCTGTCAATTGGTATTTATTATGGTTTTATTTCAAAAAATGTAAATTTAGGTAAATGTTTTATCCGCATATGTAGAAAAAAATACATATCTCATTTAGCTTTTTCATGCTTACTCTAACTAGTTATTTTGGTTTTCTACTGGCTACTTCAACTATAACGTCAGCTCTATTTATCAGTTTGAACAAGATACAACTTATTATTAATAACAAACTGGATAAAATGCCTTATTTCATGTGAATAATTTGATATAATTCAATGTGGTGATAATATGAACATAATGGATCCTAATTCCAAACTATTAAGGATAATGATCAAGTATATTGATATAATTAAGTAAACCCTAATTGAGATAAAACTCTTCATGAGATGAATAAGAAATATAAATAAAGGATTTCATACATAATAATGAAATATAATTCTTTTGGTAACAAAGAGAATATAATTGGATATAATTAATAGAATAATAATGATAATGTAATATCATAATAAATATAAGTGTATTGAGCTAAAAATATTAATAATGTTAAATCTCTTAAAATAAATCTTAATAGTGGAACCCTAGGTGATCCTTGAGAACTTGACTTATGAGGAGTTGTTAGTGAAAGTTTTATGGGTTGTTTAAAGATGAGTTGTTGCACACTCACCCTTCCCTATTTGCTTGTGATTTTGGGGATGAACTCCTCTTTAAGGGGTGGAGTGTTGTAACATACCAAAACTTGGACATATTCTCTTTTTGACCCACTTTCTAAACTTTTCCTTTCTTTTCTATCCTCTTTGGCCTTTATGTAGAATTTGTGGAATTAATAGTGGTTTGATGAACATTTGTTCATTATTTATGCCAACAAAAGGGTTTATGCACAAATACCTCAATAAATTCTTTAATAAGGGTCTAATATGAAAATTTAACACTCATGTGACATATTAATAAAGAGAATTCGTTCTGGATCATTCCTTAGCCATATGGAGCAAGGAAGAGAAAAAGGAATAAATAATAACCTCTTAAACAAGATAATGTGGTGTTGAAATATTTAATATGAGAAATAGTGGTAATAATGGATAATGGGCTAAAATTCATAAAAGGAAGACTAACTGATTAAAGATAAGTTAAGTTTCATTTTCCTTGGGTTTGGTTTGGCTTGGAGGCAAAGTTTCATAATTTTGGGATGATAAGAACTATATCTCTTTTGTTTTGAAAAGAAAAGGTGAGTTTTCTCCAAAATATGAAATAAAATATTCAATGACTCAAAAAGTGGAAGATAATCTTGGGATCGTGATCTACACCTTAAAAATGGCTTTTGGGTGAATTTTCATGTAATTTGGATAATCTTTAATATACATGTGAAGTTAGGAGAGAGAAAGTGTGTAGAATCTTCACATTATTAAATAAATGTACAAACAACTTCAACATGTAAAATTGATGGCAAATTCGTATCCAAGGCACTTAATGTGACTTGTGGGTGAAGTTTCATTGAATTTGGAGAATCTTATAACCATTAATGGTGGAAGAAAGAGAAAATAGGATTTGGTTTGTTTAGCACATAAAAAGTTCTCAAAAGGAAAATCTAATTGCATATTCGGATTACTCATATAAAAAATAGGATGGGTGTCAAATTTCATTTAATTTGGAGCATGTTTGCACCCTCAAATGAGTAGAAGAAGAAAAAAAGAAATTAATACACCCACACTTTATTCAAATTTGATTAGGAATATTTTTTAATGTGTCACACACCATTTTCCTTTTATTTTTCTCTTTTTTGAACCGATGGATGGTTGTGATCATACATGAACCCATGTCCACTGAATCAGATGATCCTTGCTTTGTCCCCTACCTCTTGCCCAGATAGGAATCCGGCCACGCGGTCGTGATTTTTCATTTCAGATTTCTCGCAGCACACACAATATCTTTTCATGATTCTTTCTCCATTAATTTCCAAATAAGTTTTCACATCAATTGATCCCTAAAATTTGTCGAATTTTTTAATTATTTATGCAATGCCTAAAAATGGTTCTCAAACTCTCGAAGCCCCACCCTTCAGAACCCTAACCTCAACACCCACATATATATAACAATGCACACACCTTCGTCGTCCCTTGTGCTTTCAAACCCTCATGTCAATTTCTCTAGAGATCATGATATACCCACCCTTGAGTGATTCTCTATGTCGGCTTTGTAGTGACTAGCTCTCCTTCTCCTCGTCTTCTTCGAACGAATTGAAACCAGGGGTGAGTTTGGTTCCTTCCCTCACTTTTTGTGCCCATGATTCGTCATTTGGTTTGGTATGTCAGATATACCCAAAATCCCCATGCTTCGGCCCTGATTCTTTGCATCCATGGTGCGTGAGTAGGGTGGGGAAGATAAGCCATGGTGATTTCCCTAGTCTACCCTCCTCGTTCTCTGTTTTCTTTGTTTTCCCGAACAAGGGAATTTTTGTCTTTTCACACCCTCATTTCTCTATTTTTGGCGAGTCAAATGGGTCATTGACCATGCGAATTGGCCGCCCCTAACTGGGACAAGTCAGCAGGTCAGTCCCCACTCTCACCCTCTCTTTTTCTCTTTCTTGCATATTTGGATTTTTAGAATCTTGACATTAGTCCAAATTGCAAAATTCATATCTTTTGCTCTGGTTGTCCAAAAATTAAAAATAAATATGTTTTACAATCATAAAATTGCGATCTTTTTAATAAAAATACTTTTGCGGTTTGTTTTTTAGTTTTATCAAAAGGTGTTTTCTAGAGATTTAATTAAATACTTAAAAATCACCAAAAATACACTATAACCTTCATAACTCCAAGATATGCAAAGTTATATGTTTTCTTAATCAAGAGAACCTAACTTGATCAATGGTGATATTTTTAGAGTTTGACTCGAAGTTTTTCCCAAAAAGTCCAAAACTAGGGTTTTCTTTACATTAATGCATATGACAAACCCCAATACACGATTATACATTGAAAATAGGAAAAGTGGACCTTGGATTCAATTAAAGTGGTGATAGTGAGTGATTGAAATCAATTGGATAGGTATATTCTTTCCTTACACCTAATTTGGGAATAATTGCAAACCCTAACCTAGTTTCCCTAATGAGGCTTTTATGAAACCCTAATTACTCTTTTTTTAATTCCTTTGATATATTTGCCTCAAAATTGATTTTATCATCTATTTCTTGGGTCTTGTACCCTACTATAGTGTTTCTACTATTTGATTCTTATACTTGTCATAGTTCTTAGCATGTTGATTTTATTAGATTATTTAACTAGTGTAGTGGTACTTTTGTACAACCACCCATAGATAGGGCATGTGTAAATTCGCCCAAGGGAATGTGTCTCTCCCCAATATAAAATATTTGTCGGTGACTGTAATGTGTTACTCTCCCTCACTTATTGGTTGAAGTTAGGTAGGTGCATCAACCCTGCATAGTTTAGGTAGTCAATATTAATCATGCATGCAAATTTTTACTATTTTTGTTATAGCAAGAATCTATTTATTTATGCCTCATACTTTTTACCATCTTCATCTTATGATGAAATCTTAGCCTTTATTTCCATGTTATTTCTTTACCTTTTGTCCTTGTTCACTATTGACACATACATTGCTTCTTTCTTTTGTTGGCTGTCTTTCCAACCACACGGGTAAAGCAAAAGGTGTTGAACAAGATCAATGAGAACATAGATTTTGGCATGGACCTATCTCTTGGAGATGTTTCTTTAGAGATAAGACTTGAAGTAGTTTAGACTTCACTCTATCATAGATTCATTTTATGTATCTTACATGTAAACCCTTAATGGGAGATATGATGGAATTTTGTAATCTTTTATGAAAATTGAATATAGTCATGATTTTATTCCACTGCTATACACTTTGGTCATTTGTATACCAATATATAAGTATTTAAAAAATGTACACCTATTTCAACATACCTTTTGAGTATTTTTGAGATGAATGTTTTATTCTTCAAATATTTAGTAAAAGGGTGATTTCACTTCTTTTACACATAGGTCATAAACCATTTGAGTGGGCACAATAGGCCAATTTTAGTATTTATGTTTCAGTCATAAATACATTAGTTAATGCTTATATCCATGTTTTACGTGTTAATTTGTATTTGATATATTTATACTATTTAAAAAACAACAAAATGATAAATTTGAGTCTCATTCACATCAATATTATTCATTGACTTGGACCAGGCAGTTTACCTCAAGTGTTGTGTGGTCCTAATATTAAAAGAAAAATTCTTTTCATATCTATCATAACCATAACTTCAAATTTGATATCAAAATGAATGTATCTTCTAGTTGTAGCATTCAAGTAAATATATTACAACTAGCATCCTTTTTCTGAATTATAATTTAATCATAGTTAACGACCATAAACATTCTGGACTTCTATACCTATTTGCTTTCTTGTGTAGAAATTCCAAATCATTTTTCATGGAAGTTTGTCTTTCCTAGATTAAATATTACTTCTTGCATAGATTTTGCCTTTCTGAAGTAGTATTACTTATTGCACAGTAATGGGCTTTCTTAGATAACCACTATTTTCATCATGGAATCCAATTTTCCAAGATGATATAATATTATGTGTTAGAGGTAATTATATTTTAGGTAAATGGGTCCTATGATATATAGGTTGCCTATAGGCTCAAAAGGTTATGGACAAGTTTGTAATTATGTCTCAAAGTAGAGGATATAGTAGGGGTTATCCTGAGTGATATATCAAATTGTCCTAACATTACTTTCTACATGGTATTAAAGTACGAGATCTAACTCTAAAACATGAATAGAAAATTAGAGGAAAGCTCCAGCGAATGGGTGGTCACCATGTCCTCTGTAATATACATGCAAGCATCCCCTCCCCATCTTGTCACTATGTTTCATTGCAAGCATCAATAGTACATACCCTCATAAACTTCATTGCACATTGTTTAAATATTTGTCCAAGGTATCTGACGGTATCCAATGCCCCATCATGTTCCTCATTGTCACCTTGTATCCTTGGTATCACCCCCTAGTCCTTGACATAATTTTTCTCATCCTCAATACATTCCCCCTCGTCCGTAGTTTATCGCCTTAGCATTGACATGTTAATGCTATGTTGCCATATGATCGAATCACACCACTTTGCACGTTCATAACTTAGTTGGAAAGAATGATCCTCTCTACAGTAATCAACCTCTTTGATGTCTGGGCAGTGGGATTGGGATTAGGGTAAGAATTGTTCTGTGACAGTGGTGAAGCTTTCTTTGGTCAATGTGACTCTTTGAGAAGTGGGTTTGAATTTCATAAGCTCTCTAATTCTTTAGTTTCTTTTTTGGATGTTCAGTTGGAGTTTGAGCTTCTGGGATGATACTTCTCTTGAAATGTAATGGTATGCTTTAACCTATGAAGCTATTTTGGGTTTGATTTGGGAGATAAGTTCTCTTGCCTAGTTTAAACTAGCTATTGCCTCTATTACTTAGGTTTAGCTAGAGAAGAAGATCTACTTTGGTCAGTGTGACTCCATGAGAAGTGGGTATGAAATTCATAAGATATCTATTTCTCTAATTATCTAAGCTAGCTACTACTTTTCAATAATTTCTTGCATGAATATGGAGTTTTCAAATTTTTTAACTTGATTAACACAACAAAAAAGCGAGACAGATGCTGGTATTGGCAAGTTGACATTTGTACAATGATGCAGTTACTATGGAAATCTTTATTGGACATTTAACTTATTTGAATGGCATCTTACATTATGGATGTTTTCATGTCATTAGAGATAAACAAAGGAGTTTGGATGCACTTGAAAAGAAGATGAGACATGAATTGGGTTCCTACATTTTTTTGCTAGGTTTAATAAGTTTTGAACACAAAAATTATTTGAACATGCAGCCTTTTGACTTATGAAGCTAAGGTTATGATAGGAAGGCAATATTCATGTATACAACATTGTTTCTTGTATGTGACTCCGTTCTATTGAGAAACTGAGCTAGGACTTGGGAATCCCAGTTAAACTCTTGTTTGTGTGTCTATAATTTAGGTATTTTGTAATTCATCTTTGATTAGATCAAGATCGTTGAGATGAAACTCATTATGATTTCTTAAATATCTATAAATTTGTAAAGTTGTTTCTTTCTAGGTTAAAGTGGTTAGCTTGTATAGTACTTGTGATAACTGCTTTGTTTTGAAGTTATTATTTCTATGTGTTGCCTTGTTATGATATGGTTCGCCTAGTTTGTCTTGGATGTTGAAGAGGAAGATATTCTGGAATAGGAGAAACAACATCACATGCTCTTATTCATGATGGTCAATAACTAAAAGAACCTCATGTAGTTGCCAACTTAAGAAAGTAACAGAGAAGACAACATAGATGATAAAGTTGGTCGAGGAGAACGCATACACATTTTTCAAGATGCTTGTAGACCTCTCTAAATCTTTATATGTATCTTTTCCCAAATATTGTGTAATTGGGGCAAGGTATATACATCCTCCCCATATACATTCTTTTTTACTATAAACAAAAATACAATGTTTGACATTTAAGCATATCTTTGATCTATCGACAAATGTTTCTATTAAAATGGCTTGTGTACTGGAAAAATCACTCACTATATGCATCATTGAGCTACATATGTATGTGAAGTAAATCTCACTACATATGTATCTAGATGTATAATCTAACTGCATATGTATATGTACTAAATATTGTTTTTCCCTACAATTAATTACACATACAATTTTAATGAATTCATCATTTTGTTGCACATTATGTACATATGCAATTATAGCTATACATTTAGCTACAATTACACCTGCATATAAATATGTAATGACTATATCTAGCTACATTCCAGACTACATATGTATTTGTAGATATATCGTCAGTTAACTACATATTTGAAAAATATAGATGAAGTCATTCCCGGCACGAGCATGCACTATAATTTTTATATTTAAAGAAAAATTTAACTAAAGCCTTTACCTACAAAATATAAGATTATCGCTATATTTTCTTTCTGTAGTTAAAGATCATTTTTTTGGTGTATGTAACGAACGATTCATGTAACTTATGTGAACCATCTATTAAGGTGAAATATGTGGAAACCATTAACTAAATTCATTAAAATGGGGTCAATATTCAACCCACACAACTAGAGTAAACCTAGGATGAGGCTCGTGATGGAAAGTTACAATCAAGTCATGCCTAATAGCATGAAATGAAGTTTTCCCTCAAGGAGATTCAAACCCCAAACCAAATATTGAATATAACACCCATTTAACAATTAATCCAACCTTGCTTTTATATATTTAATTGGTATATGATAGTAATACTTATGGGAAGATCATTAAATATTACATATATCATAGAATTTTTTAATGTGTAGCATCATGTTGATTACACCATCTCCAACTTTTCACTTGTCTCTCCATTTTTCAAGAATGCATGTCTATTAATGAAATCTTCAAGTTATTCCTTTCCGACTAACACATAAGAAAAATCATAGTCATTTACTTAAATAAACCTACAAGATCATTTATATCCACCATTTATACAAGCATTAATATTGACTAAACAAATAAAGTGTATTCATAATTTACCATTGTGGCAATCTAAATTATGATAACCACATATTTCTATACATAATCATATCCTTTTGAATATATATTTATATATGTCCAGAATGGAATTGCAAATAAATTTAATTTTTCTACTTTCCAAAACACATATTTTGAGCTTGATAGTAATCAACAAAACAAGAATCTCATATTACCCACCTTTTTCCACATACCACATTATCTTCATTCATCATTCATAATATTTTACTATATAACGTGCAAGTATAAAATAAAAATAAAATCATATCATCAATATATGAATATCATTTGAAATGCTATAGAGAAAATGTGAAATTTATTAGTGGATGAAGGTAAATGTAAGACAAGATGAATATGGTCCATCCGAATCATTCTAAATGATTGGTACTATATGTTTCACAAAGTCTATTCTACAAAAATATGAGGATCACCATATATTTCAGCAATTTTGTAAATAATTGCAGTATCTTCTTCATTTTTCCATGGTTTTAATCTTCCTGTTTCTGGACATGTATATGCGATTCTATGAACTGTATGAACTCCAATGTTTTGCAATGCCTTTACTACTTGGTTATAGCCAAAGTCATATTTGTCAACATAAATTTCTTTTACTTTTCCTCCGAAGTATCTATCTCCAACAATAGATCCTCCATAGCAAACCGTCATGTCTACATCTATAGCTGACCTGCGTAACATAATGCAAAACAACATATTAGTACACAAATAAAAGTTAGAGAAAAATATGCCACATATCCATTCTCTTTTGTTATCAGATATGATGACGTTAATGTTTTGCAATAATATGTTAAAAAACTACATTACAAGATATTGGCATCATTTGTGTAGAAATAATGTAGAAGTGTAAACATCCCGCAAAACACTTTGCTTCTGTACCATGTACTTTGTGCAGGTTGTTATAAAACATCTTGTTACTATATAATTATGATTGTATTACTATTGAATTTTTTACAAGAGTTCACTAGTAGCTTGGATTCGATCTTAGAGTGCTCACATTGTAAATGTACTAGAGTGATAAGTGGAGTTTCTCTGAAAGGGATGGCCTTCTGTATAACAATTTGTATGGTGAGGATAATTTCTACGGTGATGCAAATCTTTATTGAGTATATCTCACCGACATGTTAGTCCCTCTTTATAGATACAATGAATTTCCCCCTCAAAATATATACACCACGAGAAAAATCTAATCTCCAGACTCTCTCCGCCCAAATTTTAGAACAAGAAGAGGCAAATGCATCGGGAATAATGTGTTTTGTAAAAAAAATGAATTTGGTACATAATATATATGACAAATTATAACTGACTTAGCATATAGTACACGGACCACTCCGTAGTGGCAATTATGTGAAGAACATATTGTACGAACATAAAACAGTGTGTGATTATGCACTCATTTACATCACTTATTTACTTTGGTATAATGATACATAGATCGTCCATAGTCCAGGCGCATATTCGCAACATTTTAAGAGGGACTGATGGACTGGACGTTCCTGTTTGACACAAAAGAGGGATAGGACATACAAATATAATAAATATAGAAATATAAGAGATAAAAAAATTATGAATGTTAGAAATACATTTTAACACAACATAAAATATGATTTTTATACACATTAATGGCACAAAATTACTAATTGGGGCTAGTATTGTACCTTTTCACCCTCTTGATGTAGTATTGTCTTTGTATTTGATTTTTTATTTTGGATTTTATACTTTACGATGTGTTGTTATTAAGAATCCTAAAAAAAATGTGTTTATATATATTTCATTATATATATAATATAATATAATGAAATATATATATATATATATATATATATATATATATTTATATATATAGTGACATGTGTACATAGAGACATACAAATATCAAAAGCATATATGATAAAAGAAAATTACATGAAAGAAAACTAAATATAGATCACAACACATATAAAATGTATAAAGACACAACATAAATCTTGAGAGTGCACCTACATATACATATCTAAGCACATAAACTAAACATACAATTACAACTAAAAATATACATATTATGTGCCACGTTCAATATTCTTGTGTAATATACCATGAACGGTGTAACTTATATATTTAGAAGTGGCACAATAAGCTCATATCATTTTGTACCTTGTTAATATTATTTTCTAATCCAAACATCAATACATAGTATAAACAACAACAAATAAAATTTGAGTATATTTGGATATTGGAGTCCAACAATCTAAAAATATAAAAAGATGACGCATTGAAAAACTTTATGTGTGTTAGTGTTGTTGTATTTTACTCAACGCCTTACAAGGATCTTAATCAGCGAAATTCATTGTGCTTCCTATAACTATGTTGGTGATCAAGATCAATGGTCTAAATTTTTTAAAATATTGTGTTGCCAATATTTATGATAACAATGGAGAGTAAAAGTTTAAAATTTATAAAGTAATATTGATATACATACAACACTGCAGTGTGAAAAATTATTTGTGCAATAAATAATAGAGTTCCATGAAGGATGTGAACCATGTAGTTAAAGGTCATTGATAAAGAAGTTGACATATACATAGGTAAAAGCTGTAGGGGTTTCTTAAAGTTGCAAAATATCCATCCCTAAAGAAATTATGTGTTACGCTTCTTTACAACATAGGTTTTCTATACATAGCAAAAATTGAACTAGAAATGAAATCCTTTCTATTATTATGCATGCATAACAAAAAAAATGGAGGAGGAAAGTAGTCCATTTTTGTTGTTATGCATACATAATGACAAGAAGGGTTCTATTTTTGGTCCAACTTCTATTCAATGTATCATTTCTCTTTCCCATATCTATTAGCATCACAATCCAAAAGAAGCAAGTGGATGGTATCAAACTGCGTCCAACTTGTTGTTGTTGTTAATTTTATGCTTACTTCGTTACATGCAATAGCAACTAGTACAAATTAATTAACAAGTTCAGGCCAGATCTAGATAAAAAGTAGAAGAATAAAAAATGCATGAGGGAATAAAAATGAGTTAGGAACACAAACCAGATCGTTCGTTGAAAAATGAACATGTTACTTTAAGAAAATAGTGGCCCACAATCCAAAATGATAGGCGTCGATCTTCTAGTCAACCCCATCATGAACTTGAAGAAATTTGTCATCTCACTCGTGCTTGATGACGTTCGGTTGTACTACCAGCATAGCCCAGCGATTGTAGGAACAATTACCTGACAGATCGCGTCTCTAAGGAGGAGAAGGAAGAACTCGCTACTCACAGGAGAGGAACTCCATATGGCAACTCAGAAGTGACGACTGAAAGGTATCGCTTAGGGTTTGCAAAACACAAATGAAACAGTTGAGGATTGATGTTTGTTTGAGATGTGTTTAATCCTAAAGATCAAAGGCTTATTTATAGCCTTACCTGCATTGAAATCCTATTCCCATTAAGACTCAACCACTTGATTACTCTTATACACGTTGCAAAAAATCTACAAGGAAAACACTTTTCAATTAGTATTTATGAATCTGTAACAATTAATTAAATTAATAATTAATTAATTACGTAGTTGTATCCTAGTAAAAAAAGAAGATGGAAGACGAAAGACATTCTCCACAATCTACAGTCCACAAGACACAAGCCACAAGCCTAGTCCTGGCCAATTGTATCCTAGTGAAAAAAGAAGACAAAAGACATTCTCCACAATCTACAATCCACAAGACATAAGACACAAGCCTGAGCCCATCCCCGGCCTGGCCCAGCCAGGACAGGAGTGGTGCGTGCATGCGTGTGTGTGTATTGTGGTCACCATACCCACCAAGGAGGTGAGCATACCCTCCCTAGGACCCTTGGACACTAGTTTCACATGTGATCCTACATATAAGGACCATAAAGTGTCTAGGAGTGAGCAATGTAGGATAAAACTTCTCCCCATTTGCACAAGACACAAAACTACATTTCTCCCATGTAATAGATTCACTACATTAGGATTAACCCATGCTATATACATGGCTTATACAGCCATATATTTAACAATATCTCACAAAGTCCAATGTGTAGTGTGCTCTACCATTCAATCCTCCATACTGTGCTTTCAACATATACCTTTCAGTTTGAATCCACCTGAGTTATCCCACTGTGACCCCTGTAGGAACTAGGTGAACAAAAGTCTTGAACCTAAACCTTGGGTGCAAGAGCATAAGTTGGTAACAACACAATAAGGACATGGTAAAAAGAAAACCATGCATTAAGGTCATGCATATAAAATGTTTGTCATGATTGATATAGAGACCAACCCAATTGTCATGTTGTGGACTACATAACATCAATCGTTTAGATGGAGTCCCCAAGGATGTACTACTAACATCATGTCCTAAGACTTGACACCAGTCAGAGATTAATCTCTTACTAACTTACAGTCATGACACTAACATGTTTCCCAAGAGATAGACACACAAATGCTTGAAGTATCAAACAAAAATACATAGTGTCATCTGATTCACCCGACACTTGTTATTACCACATTGATCCCAATTTGTGGGATCTCCACTCTTTTGTGTTGGGTTGCTCCTGCCTACGAATAAAAATGGGTTTTATCCCTATCCCAACTTGGATTTTTCTACTAAGGCCAAGGTAGGACCTTTAGTGAAAGTATCAGATGTATTATCTTTGGTACCGACATAGTCCACAACCACGAACCCATTAGAAACTAACTCGCTTATAGACTTGAGTCTATCTAGGATGTGTCTACACTATTTTTTTTTGTAATTGGAACTCTTTATCTTAGAAATAGTTGTAGTGCGAACACAGTGAACTAGAATTATGGGAAGTGACTTCTTTACCATAGGGAATTGCAAGAAGTGACTTCTGTACCAAAGGTAAATTGGACATAATTCCATATAGGCATTCAACTTCTAATCCAATTTCGTCTAAAGCACATAATTGCACCTCAAAAGTAGACTGAGACAATATGATTTATTTCTTAGACCTATAGGAAATAGTTCCTCCTCCCAACAAGAATACATATCCTGAGACACCATTACTCCCATATTTCACGACAATCCAGCTTGCATCATTATATCCTTCGACTATAGAAGGATATTTTCCATAATGCAGACCAAGGAAACAAGTTCCATTGATATTCCTTAAAACTCTATCAAGCGATTTCCAATGGATCTTGTCAGGACAGCTTTACTACTCTTTCAAGGCATTAACAATCATACATCACAAGATGGTAGCTAATCATGCAAGTTAAGCATTAATAACAAGAGTATGGAGATAATCTTTGCTAGGGGTATATATATATATATATATGATGCAAGTATATAAATTTTGGGAGAGCCTTAGTGGCTACTACCAACCCAAGAAAGGTGTTTATCCACACATGTTAATGGGCAACATAACAACATTACAAAAGTGTATATACATTAAGATTAATGAAGAGGGGGGAGGTACAATGTGAGGAAGATAATATATCTAGAGAAGGGAGAAGGCGATATACCAATTGTACTTCTTCATATCTAGATCTAGTACTAGTGTGAAAGATGGTAGCTCCTTCTCTCACAGAAGAGGATGGTAGGTCTTCTCTCTCCTACAAGTTTCATCTTTGGAGATCCAAAACCAATGGAGATGAATGAGAATGAATCTGGAGTTCGGCAGCACTTTGTTGCTCTTGATGATCTGATGCCTCCCTGTTGTGGAGTCAGGGGCCTATTTATAGGTGCCACCCACTGACTTAAGTTCATGGGTAGTGGTTGCTACACGCGTATGGACGGTTACCATTGTTGCGGTCATGACATGCGTAGCGGTCGTGACAAGTGTTTCGGTTGCATCCGCACCTAGGTCAAAATTGGGGTTGTGGTCATCACCTAGTGTCGGTCGTGACACTGCTCTGGTCATGACGACTTCTTCAACATCCGTATCTATCACGGTCATGACTGCTGTTGCGGTCGCAATGGTGGTTTTAGTCGAGACGGTTGTTGCGACCTGGCAATGTTGTTAAGGCCGAGACCTTAACAGGGGATGAGACCATCATGCACAGTTGTGTCGTGTCATGACACATAGTATCTGTGTGTCCTGGCTGATACACCCATGGACCTGTCACGGCCGAGACAATTGTTGTTGCGGCCACGATGGAGATGTATTGTTAGCGATATGCATGGGGTGGGAAAGGGTATGAAGTCAAACTCAGATATCATTCAAAAGATATTCAAATAGATAGAAAAATACATAAAGGGGTGTCCATATAGGAATAAAATAGGTGCAAAAAGTTATGAGCTATAGATGTTTTCCTTTTTATGAACACACCATTACTAGATTATTCCATCCTTATAGCAAAAACCTTTGTGATAGGCTTGGATCACTTCCTGAACTTCCATCTCCCCCTTTATTTCTAGAGTTATGTGACTTTGTACCCTAGCCACTGCCTTTTTTAGTTAAGGACTCTCCTTTGCAATGACCTTCCTACCCTTAGTTTTTGTCTATACTTGTAAATGGTTCCAGTAAGGGGTATCTTTCACACCCTACTTTTATTTTGGTTGTTCCTAAGCTATCGTGTTTGGGTAGGTCAGGCTTTCAGTGCTTTCCTGCACCCCCCAGTCTCCCTCAACTTTGGGCTGTCACAAAGACAGTGTTGCCCAAGTGGGCCCTGATGTAGTGTCAGGTGGTTGTACAAAGTTTTCTTTGGAATGCAGGTGGGTGTAACTTGGCTCCAAGATTCTACTTCTAGACATGACATATCTGCATTCATGAGTGTAGCAATACACTGGCCGTGTGGAATCCTTCGGCATCTTTTTAGGCACAACTCTCATGATTTTTTTCTTTATTTTTGGCTTTTCATTCTGCTCTCAGGCTTGGGAAAGGGATTGGTAAGATTTTCGAGCAGCCAAGCCTCTTTTCATCCCAAAGTAGGGATAATTAAAACTAGAAGGGGTATTTGTTTCCTTCCTCTGGGAAGTGTAGACTTTCTAGCTAGTACTGTCAGGCTAGGAAGATTGGTCGAGAGTGTGGTTGTAAAGTCCTCCTTGTTTCCAAAGGTTCAATAGATTCAAGGGTGTTCTTCCGCCTTTACTTAATATTTTTTTCTAAGAATGGAATAAGATAATAGTGTTGTGTCTGTTTCTTTTTATGTGAATTAGTAAGATAGTAGTGTTGTAACCATTTCTTTTTATGTGAATTAGTAGCTCATTTTCACCACTCTAGCAATGATTATGCTTAAAAGGTACTAGGAGGACAAACAAGTCTAACAAAAGGGAAAGTTGAATCACATAGGGAGATGTTAAAACTGCAAACTATAGCAAGAGTTTGTTCAAGATTGTTCAAAATTTTCAAAATTGTTTCAAAATTTCCTACTTTCAAAATTTCCTACTGTGTAGAGGTAGAAGTAAGAGTATAATAGTTTGTACAAGTGGAAGTTAAAATTAAGTGAAATTTTTTTACTTCTCATGCCCCTTTATAACTCCTCCCCCAAACTTATCATTCACTATGTCGTGGAGTGTCAAAAATGAAGGTGTAGGTATAAACGGGCTTATTTTATTTTTGTTGGTTTTCAATGATTGCCCATTTTGATTGTAGGAGCATGTTGGCATATACTCCTCGTAGTACATGATAATTTACATATTTCATGCTTTCAGTTTTTATATTTTGTAATGCTAATGTTGTCATCTGAGCCAGGCACAAAATCTACAATCGTTGGACAAGGGTATCTGTTGTGAGCTTCTGTGGCAAAATTGTATCTTTTTGAAGTCTTTGCCCTTTGTATGTACATGTCCCTTTCCTTGACTGCGGATCATCTCTATGATTGCTTCTGCACATGTAGTTGCTTTCTCTTCTGTAGGCATCTTTGCAGTAGTCATGTTTGTGCATTTGTTAGGTGCAAAGGTTGAATCTGAGTTGTTATATAGAATCATAGTCTTTTCTATGACATTGACTACTAGAAGGGTCCAATGGTCATCATGTAGAATATGCAAGAATACATAGTCTAACAGAGAGTTTGTTAGACACAGTTGTGAGCACTATTTTTCACCTAACTTATTGACTTTTATAATCTTGTCGACAAGCAAGAAGTATGCCATGTGTACATTTGTCATGTTGTTCCCTAGCAGTGATTGGTACATGGACATTGTTCTCACTGAAAGGTACCCTCCTATTTTCAAACTTTTGTGAAGGTCGTCCTTTAGCACACAGATGCCATCCCTCTTGAAGATTACTTCCCCTACAATATCGGCCTCCTTTAGGAAATTCATTAGCATCTACAGAGACTCCATTGACTAGCCTTCACAAGCCCATCTATCGAAGTTCTGGAAAGTAGGCACTATCTCCCATGTTGGCCCATCTGGCTTGATTTTGAGCATATCATCTCTATTAATTTCTCCCTCTTCAGGCTCATCATTATCAGGTTCTTCTTGCTCTTTCTCTATTACGGGGGTGACTTCTTGCTCATCTGGAGCCTGAGTTTGTTGTTCTTTATTTTGAGTGGAATCTATAGGCTGACTGTCTGATGCCCACCCTTCTTTCCAAGCAGTTGCACTAGCTGGTTCATCAGGATCAATCCACAGGGTCTTCAACTATTCTTACCATGCCGTCTTTTCTGGAAAGGGGATTCCTGTATGAAGCCTATGTGGTATCACATCTGAGGGCATCGCCGGATCGTTGAAGAAGCGGTGATCATAGATGACTTCCATAGCATAGACATCACGTAGGCCATGTAGATATTTATTGCAGAGGTCTTCTAGCGGGATTCCTTTGTTGATGGCTTCCATCATTCTTAACACAATAAAAGCACAATACCCTGTCTCTTCCTCTTCCTAAGGTACCTTCTTATAGATAGAAAATTGTTTCATATTCCTTGGTTGTGGTCTCCCGCTGTTTGGATTGCATGTTGTAGACGCAGTGGTACCTTCAGGATATCCCTAGATTCCTTCCTTTTGTAGATCAGGGAAGTGTTTTCCAACTCAGTGACACAACAATTATACATTGTGGTGTAGTGCTCATATAGATTGACAACTATCAAAGCCTGGTGCTTGACTGTTCTCATAGGCTAGTTTACAAATTGGGTCTCTGCCCTGTTCATAGCACGCTGCAGTTCTTTGATGTCTTTATAATTAAACCTTCCATCAAATAGCTGCCCTGCCAGATGAGTTGTGCCAACGAACACCGATTCCACTTTGTCAGGGTGAAGGAACTCTTCAAGCATCATCACACATAACACTTTAAATAACTTCTTATGAACCCATTCTCTCTTTAGAAAGATCCCTCTAAAGTGTTCCCTAGTCAGAGACCTTCCTTTATTAAGATATAGAACTTTTGTTCATGGAAGGTTCTCATCCAACACATCTTCTAGAACGTGGACATCCTTGCATGTTATCCTAGAGAGTGAGGCCATGTCCATGCCCTCCATCTTACGTGGGAACGTGGAGCATCACCCGATTTTCTTGTTTAGTAGGTGGGCTTCACTTTCTGGATGGCTTGTCAATGAAGAACGAAGCAAGGCCACCTTCATCATCATCAGATGTTCCTGCATCGGCCTTATGTGCATTCATGTTTGGTGCGACAAAAGTTTTGTGATCAAGCTATTCAGTAGTCTTATTCTCACATAGCTCTTCTTGCATCTTATTCTTGGCAGTGACTGCTTCAATGGATTCCTATAGGAGCTGGCTTGCCTCTAATGGAGACGCAAGCACTGCTTCATTTAGTACTGCTAAAGTTACGGCCATCTTTTCATCATATATGACATCATTGTGTTCATTGTGTACATGTTCTTGGAGGTAAATGTCACAGATATCCATTCTAATGTTCATTTCGTCCAGGATTTTATTTAGAGTTGTTATCTCACTAATGCAGCCCTAATTTAGGGCCTCATCTTGTGCCTTTTTGTATCTCAATCACATCTAAGCATAGTAAAATGCAAGTTAAATTCCCCAATAGCATATTATTGTCAAATGTACTTATGGACGTTCTTTGCATACTTTTTAGGTACATGGACCATGCTTTGGATGGATGAGAGAGAAGGAAGGAGTTCTAGGAGTCCTCCACTCATGGAGGGATCCAAATATGATCCCAAAGATCCTTCAACCTACCCCTAATGGCCAAGGGTCGACATCAAGAAAAGAAGTCCATTGACCATGAAGATTCAACATGATCTTACTACTGAAGACCCCAGCACGGGCGTGGTGCCAAGGAACGGTTGTGCTAGCCAATGTAAAAGTTACAGAGAGAATCCCAAATTTGCAAGCTACAACAACTCAATCACCACAGTCGTGCTACCCACTACGGTCGTGCAATGAAGCCCCCAAAATGGATGTGTTTCATAGAACAGCCGTGCTTCCATAAGCCAAAACGGGTGTGCTGAAAGGAACAACCTCACCTCCAACTCAATCACCACAGTCGTGCTACCCAACACGACCGTTCTACCTAGCTTCCACCACAGTTGTGCTACCAACCTCCACTTCACCACTTCAACATGTGATTTTTTCACTTTCTTAGAATGACCGTTCACACCACCACGGCCGTTCCTACCCCTACCCACCATAGCCATGCTGCCTAGCACAGCCGTGCTACCACCTAAACCCTAGCATTTTCTACACTATTTTTCCAACAATGCCCCTACTTACCCTAGTGCTTCTACCACCATCTATATATACATGGGTGGTGGCCATAACACTAGGTTAGCTGCCATTACTCCTCTCCACCAACTCTTGAGCATTCATTGCACTCCCCTTGCATTTATGCTTTCCATCCACCATTTCCATCTCATTTCCACCATAGAAACCTAGTTTTCTAGGTTTTCTACCATAATCCCCTTCATTTCTATGCCCATTATCCACCTTAGAGGAGGGAGGTCTCCCTACAATAGCTATGAGGTGAAGGAGAAGGATCTACTTCGAGCTCCATGGAGTCCTATCCCCTTCTTATTTCTTTTATCTTTTCTTTGAGCGTGTCTAGCTAAGCCCCTAGTGGTGGGTTGTTTGGGGTTAAAATGTGACTTTGATACCATGTTGGGGGATAATAACTTGTGATGAACATAATTTCATTCTATGATGATTGCCTCTTGCTTCTACCTCATTTCCCATTATCTTGGATGTGGTTTGTGCTTTTACACATAAATTGCATGATTTGTGATGCTTGATGACACTTAGTTTCTAGGGGAAATTTGAATGTATGTGGCAATCTTAGGAATGGCTCCTACGTCCAATTAGTGGATCCCTATCTAGCTGTGGCATCCAACTCACAAAAACATGATTTACTTAAGCGGAAGCGTTCATTTGCAGCGGATTGCTGAAAATTACTAAAACTTTAAACCTTTTTGCAAAGAGATCAAATTTTAGAAAACTCTTATAACAAGAACCAAAGCATTACATATACATTCTGGTTTACAAGTACAAACCATGTACCATCTCTTCTCGAGGATTACATACAACATTTGCTTTGTCAAACTATACATAAGCAACATAAAACCTCGAGGAGTTCAAGACAAAATCTCAGATCGATGATAAAAGAACTATCTACTAACTCCGAGGACTTGAGAGTAGAGAGACGACACATAGGACTACTAACTATATGACTTGATAAACAGTATCTCCACCTGAGATCTCCCTGCTATCCTTGTTGTTGCTGTCCTTCCTCTACTGTAGGGATTTCTATTTCTTTGTCTGCGTCCACCTAAAAATGTTGGATCCCACGGGGGTGAGACAATTTGTAAATTGCCCCAGTGAGAGATATAACTCTCCACCAAAACATTATTATTGTAGTTTATTAGAATAAAATTTAGAAGAAGGATTTTATATATATTTAGCAGCAGATAAATCACTATATGAATAGAGTGAAGTAATCTCCTTTCCTAAGGAGAACATTGCATCTACCCATGGTAGAATCGTAATGCATCCATCTACTTTTAATGAATATAAAGAGATATAAATAACATCTATCAACTAGAAGATGTATAAAAGAAATGTAACATCAACCAATGAATTTCCATATTCAATCCTTAAGCAAACATGCTATACGGTTGATTACATTTTACAATCACACTTATGCCCTAAGGAGATAGTATATAAGCCATTTCCTTGCAAATAAGTGAACGGATCCTTCATTTCCTTCACTTCTTCTCTTCTTTCTCAACCGACCAAGGCTAGCTCTAGAGCAGAGAGGGACGACCAAGGGTTCTAGGTAAGTTTAGATCATCCCTTTTGCTTGAATTCATGGAGGAAACTCGTTTTCAAGGTTAGATTCATGGCTAGCTCACCTAGCTCTATCTTTCTAGCCTTTCCTTTCCAACGTTTCCTTGGAGATTTCACCTTGTCCGAACCTGTGGAGCTCAAAGACGCCATTAAAGCTTGGAGCTTGAAAGCTTGGAGCTCAAGGAACGACCTTTAGGCGGGTTTTATAACTCTAAACTCTTTGCTTTATATGCATATTTAGTTCTTGCAAATTAGCATGATACTTCTTCTTTTACCTCCCTCTTTCCTTGCACTTTTGCAAGTAAAACGGTGGGATAACCGACCTTAACCAAGGTTGAAGATGATGGGCGTGAATTCCTATGCTACTTTATCAAACGACCTTGGACCCTTTTGGTCCAAACGGTTTCAAACCGTTTGCTCTCAAACGGTCTTGCAAGACCGTTTGGATTGAAACGGTCTCAAGACCTTTTGATAGGGTTGACCAAGGGACGACCGTTTGAGGGTCTGTTGGTAATATGTTGAATTTTATTCCTGCAAAGAATCGAAGATTAATTCTTAACCAATTGAGAGTTGAAGGCACTTCAACATCCTAACCCTAATCGGGTTGAAATTACTGTTTTAAAGCATAGATCTTGTTGAGTTTTGGGTTGAAGGACCCAAACGGTCTCAAGACTGTTTGGGGGTTCCTCCAAACGGTCTCAAGACCGTTTGGGCACAACCCAAGACCGTTTGAAGGTCTAGGATTGAGATAATCTAATGGTTTGAAGGTCCAATTGCAACAAGTTGATGAATTGATAAAAATGCTGATTTTTGACCTAATTGGAGTTCAACCCTAATCTAACCGACTTGGTTTTTGGTCAAACTTTGGGCAAACGGTCTCAAGACCGTTTGGATGATGTCTAAACGACCTCAAGACCGTTTGGGCCAAGTTTGGGCCCAATTGGAGGTCAATTGATTGGTTCAACCTTGAATTGATTCACATTGTTGAATATTGATGACTATCCGATTTGAAACCCTGATTGAGAGGGATTCAACCCTAATTGTCTTTCAATTGAGGGTCAATTTGATGCCCAATTGATTAAGGCTAATCTTAGTTAACTCAATTTATAAGTGGTTATCATGGATTTGGTTAATTGAGGGGTTCAACATACATATCCATGACCAATTGTCACTTTTGAACCACTTTGGAGGTCCAAACGGTTTGAGCCCATTTGGACCAAATGGTCTCAAGACCATTTGGATCCAAATGGTCTCAAGACCGTTTGAGGCCAAACGGTCTCAAGACCGTTTGGGCTCAAACGATCTCAAGGTCGTTTGGTCCAATCGATCTCAAGTCATTTTGATCAAACGGTTTCAAACCGATTGAGTTTCAAACGGTTTGGAAAGTCAACCCTTCTAAACGGTCAACACTTCCAAACGGTCTCAAGACCGTTTGAAACCAAACGGTCTCAAGACCGTTTGGTGGTGGAAGGTTGAAACCATTTGAAGGTTGAAACTGTTTGAAGATGATCAAGGTAGTTTGTACTTAATCAATTGATGGTGTAATTGGTTCAATGGTAACCTAGGTCATTAAGGGACTAGGTGATTAATGAGTTAACCCATGATGGTGATCATGAGGCAAATTACCAAAATACCCTTGAGGGGTTTAAAGGAGTGAAACCTTGTTCTAATCAAATCCTAATCACATGATAGTGATGTTTTGGCTTATGTTAGTCAATAAGGACTTAACCCAACCTAATCTAGAGTGGTGTTATCACCATCTACTAGTAAGAGGAGAGAGAAAGTATCCTAAGAGAGAGAAAGTACCCTTTTTAAGGTGGAAACTCAAGTAAGATACTTTCAATACACATGAATGTGCATGATTAGGAAATGATCCACCTATGTGAGATCATGGAAACCCTAATTACGATGTCTATTGAATCTTAATCTTATTTAAGAGCTTTAATGATGATGTTTCTCTTACATGATAATGTAATGAGTACAATTCACCATGGGGTGAATAGTAAACCCTAATTCTAGGGTGATGACATGTAATATGAATAGTAAACCCTGATTGATGAAAATTGGAGAACTTGATTCTTCTATGAGTTTGAAGGTATAACCTCTAGAATGAATTGTTTATTTTTACTAGTTGAATTAACCTTGCAGGTTGTCATGAGATGATGATCATAACTAGGTATGGATTACAATACTATATTAATTGAAAGCATGTCTTAAGCTTTATGAATAAGTGAAATATCTTGATGCACTGTTAGTGACATCTATTGAGATTTATGGGCTGTAAGAGCCATAAATACCATCAAGGTCATGCTTGACAGATGACTTATGATGAGATGATTGAGAACTGATGATTGAAAAGAGTTAGGCCTGCTACATTTTAGTATTCTTTTTATAGCTGTTATGCCAATGTTATTGTTTGAAGAACAATGTATGATGTTAAAAGAATACTGAATGTACCTAACTAATCAATTGTAATGTAGAGCCTTGATCATAGACCCATCATTGTCAGAGTCTAAATGATGGTGAAACAGGTTTCCCCAAGGGAACTCCTGGATCACATACTTTTGAGTATGTGGGGTATATGGATGTGTAGAACCTTACATCCTAGTGTAGGAATTGATGTAGATTTTATAGTCCATCAAACCTTCACTACAAAACCCAAAAGGTGAGATGTATCACTATTCTCCCAAGAAAACACAAAACACCGCATCGGTGAAAGATAAACAAGAAATCTCCCGATGACGAAGAGAGTACAGAACGCCACTGCAACTCTAAAATAGCGAAGGTCCAGTTTACCCTGGTGAGCTATAAATAGCAGACGTCCTGCCAGATGTCCTGCAAACAATCCTCTAACTGACTGAGGAAGATGAGGTCATAAGAATCTGGCTCTTTTAATGACCTATGTATGATACTGATGTGACTTCTTAGCGATCAGTTGGAGTATGAGTGGTATGCCTCATCTCCACAGGGCATAATAATGTTTGAAAAACATAATCAACAGCGTAGTATATCTGTTAGAGTTAACTACGAGTTGCTTGATTGATATTACATTGAATAGTGTAGATGTTCTTCATGTTTCATAAATGTTGAACTCTTGCTTATCATCAAAACTGCTAATGAATACTTTGAAGGCTTTTACTGCTTAAGTTATTCTTTGTTTGCTTATAAAGCTTCTAGTGAAGAGTTATAACTCTCGCTGGGGCAATTATGTATAATTGTCTCACCCCGTAGACTTCAACTTTTTAGGTGGTCGTCGAAGACGGAGGAACCGGTCTAAAGGTGACCAATCCCAGCAGCAGCGGCACCAGGAGCAACAGTAAATCTCAAGTGGAGATTCAGCCTGCTATGTGGTGTAGTTAGAGTCAGTCCTATGTGTCCTCTGTACTCTCAGGTCTTGGAGTATTTTGGTTATGAGTTCTTGAGATTTTGTATCATGTTGTATATAATTACTCAAGAAGTAATTTGACAGAGATGTATACAGTTTAAATCCTTTTTCTATGGAAAAGGTTTGTGGTTTCAAGCTCTTGTCTCGAAAAGTTTTAATTTCCCATGATTTTTGTCTTCCGCTGATTACCGATTGCTTCCGCTCATGTTTATATTGTGATTATTTCGTGGTTTGGAGATCGGAGCCCACAATTAAGTGGTATCAGAGCTCTAGGTCAGTTGAGTCTACAGAGGCATAGGACTTAGGATATCGAGTCTATCTTTAGTACTCCTTCCTTATCTAATAGAATCTTCTGCTCCTCAGGAGAAGAAGATACATAAGGATGGCTGAGACTCATGATGAGTACGTGGCAGAGAGTAGTGCTAGTGCACCTCAAGATGGTGCAAGGATTCCAAGAATAGAACAGCCTGCACCTGAGCCACTCAGGGAGCCACCCCAGTTTGACCCAGCTGACATGGGTAACCCAGCAGTACAAACGATGTTCGGGCAGTTTATGACTGCCATGACACACATAACCGACAGGATGCCTATGCCTGCACCTAGGGCACCTACCCAGCCTGAAGGACAAGGTATCGGTAAGACGTTCGAACGACTTCGTCGTGTCGGAGCTACCGAGTACTTTGGGACTGCCGACCCCGCAGATGCTGATTTATGGCTGACAGAGTTGGAGAAGGCTTTCAAGATTCTTATTATCCCAGAAGCTGAGAAGGTTAGACACGATGTCTATCTTCTCAAGGGCAGTGCTGGTCACTGGTGGAACATGGAAGAGCAGAAGAGACCTTGAATAGAGTTCTCATGGGAAGAGTTTCGTCGGGAATTTATCAATAGATATTTTCCAAAGACCTTCCTAGATGAGAAGATCTCTCAGTTTGAGAGAGTAAGGCAGGGTATGATGAACATTAGTGAGTATGAAGCTAAGTTCATGGAGTTGCTGCGGTTCTGTCCGCACATGGCTGCCACAGAGGAGGAAAGAATCAGAAGATTCGAAAAGGGTTTGAATGCTGATATATCAACCCCTGTCTCTGCCTTAGAAAACCGAGAGAGATTCTCTACCTTCGTTGAGTCAGTCCGAAGGATAGAGAGATCTGTGGTTGAGAAGAGGCAAACTCAGAAAAGATATCCACAGTTCCAGGGTTCTTTATCTAGGGACTTTAAGAAGCCTAGATCCTCTGCACCTAACCCTCCACCACCTAGATCTAGTTCTCAGACTCAGTGGTCTCCAAGTAGAGGTAGAGGACGAAGACAACCACCTCAGGAGACTCAGAGTTCTGCATCAATGTCAGTTACAGGACCACCCAGACCACAACAACTGGAGAGAAGTTGCGACAACTGTGGTAAAGTGGGACATTTGATGAAGGACTGCCGATCTAAGCCTGTCAGTGTGACACAGCCTCCGAGACAAAATCAACAAGGATCTCAGAGAATGAAATCTCAAGGAGCAGCTCGAGGACGTGGACAAGCGTCTCAAGCTGGATCATCAGCACCACCTCAACACCAGACGACAGTGAGGTTCTATGCTATGAACCCACCAGAGGCAGTGGTCGATCCACAAGTGGTGACTGGTCAGATGAAACTTTTATATTCTGATATGTCTACACCTTGTGTAGTATCTGTTCTGATTGACCCGGGTGCTACACACTCTTTTATCACTCGGAGAGTGATTCGTAACTACAATATGACAGCTAGTCATAGGGCAGATAGTTTGTTGTTGGAGACTCCGTTGAGTGGGTCTGCCGTTTTGCAGGAGGTATGTTCTCCCTGCATCCTCTTCTTTTCTGATCATCGCATTCAAGTGGACCTTATACCGCTTGATATGCAAGGATTTGATATAATCCTCGGGATGGATACCTTGGAAAGGTATAAAGTTGTCTTGGATTGTGAGTCCAAGTTGGCAGTGTTTGCTAATGAAAGCAACACATGGATCTTTCAAGGAGAAAGAAAGATTCTGCCCACTTGTCTTGTATCAGCTATGGTTGCTGATAAGCTGATGAGGAAAGGATGTTATGCATTCTTGGCCCATGTGGTAGATGTTACCAAGGAGAGTCCCAACCCTGTTGAAGTTCCTATAGTCAGGGAATTTGAGGATGTGTTTCCTGAAGAACTTCCTGGTATACCACCACCTCGGGAGATTGATTTTGAGATCAATTTGGTCCCAGATACGAAACCTATAGCCCAGACTCCTTATAGGATGGCGCCTGCCGAAATGACAGAACTCAAGAAACAGCTTCAAGAGTTACTTGAGAAGGGTTTCATCCGACCGAGTACCTCACCTTGGGGTGCTCCGGTTTTGTTTGTTAAAAAGAAAGATGGATCAATGCGGTTGTGCATTGACTATAGACAACTCAATAAAGTAACAATATAGAACAAGTACCCTTTGCCGAGGATTGATGATCTTTTTGACCAGTTGCGTGGTGCAACAGTCTTCTCAAAGATAGATTTGATATCAGGATATCATCAACTCCGCATTAAGGACAATGACATATCCAAGTCTACCTTTAGGACAAGATATGGTCACTATGAGTTCACGGTTATGTCGTTTGGACTAACCAATGCACCAACTGCATTCATGGAGCTCATGAATAGAGTTTTTCGACCCTTCCTTGATCAGTGTGTTGTCATCTTTATAGATGACATCCTGATTTATAGTAAAGATGCTCAGCAGCATGAGCAGCATCTTCGCCAAGCTCTGACCTTGCTAAGAGAACACAAGCTATACGCTAAATTTAGCAAGTGTGAGTTCTGGCTGCCGGAGGTATCTTTTCTTGGACATGTGATATCTGCCTCGGGAATTCGTGTTGACCCTGCAAAGGTGGAATCTATTCTACAGTGGGAACAACCGAAGACACCGACGGAGATTAGAAGTTTCTTGGGGTTAGCTGGTTTTTATCGAAGGTTTATTAAGAATTTCAGTTCTATCGCCTTATCTTTGACCAAGTTAACCCGGAAAGATGTTCCTTTTACCTGGAGTGATGAGTGTCAACAGTCTTTTCAACTGTTGAAGGAGAGGTTGACAAGTGCACCTGTGCTTGTGCTACCTGAGCAAGGGAAAGGATATGTAGTCTTCTGTGATGCCTCCAAGAATGGACTTGGATGTGTGTTGATGCAGGATAAACATGTGATTTCTTTTGCTTCCCGACAGCTTAAGAAACACGAGGAGAATTATCTGACACACGATCTAGAGTTAGCTGTTGTGGTCCATGCTTTGAAGATCTGGAGACATTATCTCTACGGAGAAACCTTCCAGATTTTCACAGACCACAAGAACCTTAAGTATATCTTCTCTCAGCATGAACTTAACATGAGGCAACGTCGCTGGATGGAGTTAATCAAGGACTACGACTGTACAATTGATTACCATCCAGGCAAGGCCAATGTGGTTGCAGATGCCTTGAGTAGGAAATCAGCAACATCAACCATGGATAGAGCACAACTAAGTTCCTTAGTATGCTCTAGGAGAGATATGCTTATCTCTTTAAGGCAAAACAATGTACAGTTGAAGGTGTCATTGTTAGCTGGTTTGTTAGCTGAGATGCAGATTAAACCTACCCTAAGAGAGCAGATAAAGGAGGCACAACAATTTGATGCTGTAGTTCAGCAGTTTAGATCCGCATATGGTAGAAAGAAGCAAGAAGGTTTTCATGATTCAGATGACCAGGTGGCATGCTATCATGGGAGGATGATAGTGCCAGATGTAGATAACCTGAGGAAATTAGTTCTGGAGGAAGCTCATTCTTCGATGTATGCCATGCACCCAGGGAGAACCAAGATGTATCAAAACTTGAAGGATATGTATTGGTGGCCTGGGATGAAGAAGGATATAGCTGAGTTTGTTCTAAGGTGTTCTGTGTGTCAGCAGGTCAAGGCTGAGCACCAGAAACCTGCAGGAATAATGTAACCCTTACCCATACCACAATGGAAGTGGGACCATGTGACCATGGACTTTGTTGTTGGCCTACCCAGGACAAATAAAGGACATGATTCCATTTGGGTAATTGTTGATAGGTTGAAAAAGACAGCACATTTCCTACCTGTCAAAACAACCTATTCTGCTGAAAGGTTATCACAGTTGTATGTACAAGAGATAGTGCGTTTGCACGGAGTTCCTGTCACAATAGTTTCTGACAGAGGTCCCCAATTTACAAGTCGCTTTTGGGAGCAGTTAAACAGAGCCTTAGGCACCAAACTAAGGTTTAGTACAACCTTTCACCCACAGACTGATGGACAGTCGGAAAGGACAATATAGACCTTGGAAGATCTGTTGAGAGCATGTGTTCTCCAGTTTACCGGGAGTTGGGATCTACATCTCAACTTGATAGAGTTTGCCTATAACAATAGCTATCAGCATAGCATTGATATGGCACCCTATGAAGCCTTATATGGTAGACGTTGTAGATCACCCTTGTGTTGGTATGAGACTGGTGAACACCAGTTGTTAGGTCCTGATCTTGTGCAGCAAACTACTGAGAAGATTAAAGTTATACAACAACAACTTAAGACTGCACAGGATAGGCAGAAGTCGTATGCTGATAAACGTCGTAGACCCCTAGAGTTCCAGGTTGGAGACAGAGTATATCTTAAGGTCTCACCTTGGAAAGGAGTCCTTCGTTTTGGAAGGAAAGGGAAGTTAGCTCCTAGATTTATGGGGCCTTATCCAATTATTGAAAGAGTTGGAAAGGTGGCCTATAGACTAGAGTTACCTCAGGAGTTGCAGAAGCTACACCCTGTGTTTCACATTTCCATGCTGAGGAAATGTCACCCAGACACCGAGACAATTCTACAACCAATGGAAATAGAATTGAATGAAGATATAACATATGAGGAGGGACCAGTGTCAATCCTTGATAACAGAACTAAAAAGTTAAAGAAGAAGGATATACGCCTTGTGAAAGTCCTCTGGAACCATCGTGGTGTTGAAGAAGCCACTTGGGAACTAGAGGATGAGATGAGAAGGAAATATCCTACTCTTTTCTCTTAATACACCTTATCGATTTCGGGGACGAAATCCTTGTGAAGGGGTGGATAATTTGTAACATCCCTGACCTGGGTTATAACCTAACCCTGGAAGTTTTGCCTAAATATGTAATTATTTACTTGTGAATACTCCCTGACATGTAATTAAGTTCCTCAGGAACATATATATTTCAATTTTTGCTCCTTTTTAAACAAAGTTGTAGCATTGTGTTGTATGCAGGGACATATGTGCAAATTACCCAGTTTAAGGGTTCAACTTGTAAATTCACAAGTTAAGATGTTCCTTTGATGTTGAAACATCATGAGGATGTTTATGATGAAGTTTGAAGGATTTCCCAAGCTTGAGCACCAAGGTGCAGCTGTGGAAGCAATCCTTATGCTTGAAAACCCTAATTTGGAGTAAAGTGCAATTTACCCAAATTGAGGGGTGCAACTTGTAATTTTCACTTTCTAGAACATCGTTTATAACTCTTGTCATCATTTAGAGTAGAAATGATGAAAGGGGCACATCAATGAATAATCAGATAAGAAAAGTGATCTTTGTGGTGAAAGTCACCTAATATGGGTATGGAGACCTTTCATGTATGTACCCTAGTTGAAGGTTGGCTTTCTTTACCCTTAGATCTTGAGAATTCATGAGTTTTGCATAAGGTTATATGGGTTTGGACGTGCCCTTGATCAAGAAGGGATTTAGATGTAATTCCATAACTTGAGAGGTCCTTATGGTGTAAAAAGGGCTAAAGTATATAAGCCATTTCCTTGCAAATAAGTGAACGGATCCTTCATTTCCTTCACTTCTTCTCTTCTTTCTCAACCGACCAAGGCTAGATCTGGAGCAGAGAGGGACGACCAAGGGTTCTAGGTAATTTTAGATCATCCCTTTTGCTTGAATTCATGGAGGAAACTCGTTTTCAAGGTTAGATTCATGGCTAGCTCACCTAGCTCTATCTTTCTAGCCTTTCCTTTCCAACGTTTCCTTGGAGATTTCACCTTGGCCGAACCTGTGGAGCTCAAAGATGCCATTAAATCTTGGAGCTTGAAAGCTTGGAGCTCAAGGAACGACCTTTAGGCGGGTTTTATAACTCTAAACTCTTTGCTTTATATGCATATTTAGTTCTTGCAAATTAGCATGATACTTCTTCTTTTACCTCCCTCTTTCCTTGCACTTTTGCAAGTAAAACGGTGGGATAACCGACCTTAACCAAGGTTGAAGATGATGGGCGTGAATTCCTATGCTACTTTATCAAACGACCTTGGACCCTTTTGGTCCAAACGGTTGCAAACCGTTTAAGGTCAAACGGTTTCAAACCGTTTGCTCTCTAACAGTCTTGCAAGACCGTTTGGATTGAAACGGTCTCAAGACTGTTTGATAGGGTTGACCAAGGGACGACCGTTTGAGGGTCTGTTGGTAATATGTTGAATTTTATTCCTGCAAAGAATCGAAGATTAATTCTTAACCAATTGAGAGTTGAAGGCACTTCAACATCCTAACCCTAATCGGGTTGAAATTACTATTTTAAAGCATAGATCTTGTTGAGTTTTGGGTTGAAGGACCCAAACGGTCTCAAGACTGTTTGGGGGTTCCTCAAAACGGTCTCAAGACCGTTTGGGCACAACCCAAGACCGTTTGAAGGTCTAGGATTGAGATAATCTAATGGTTTGAAGGTCCAATTGCAACAAGTTGATGAATTGATAAAAATGCTGATTTTTGACCTAATTGGAGTTCAACCCTAATCTAACCGACTTGGTTTTTGGTCAAACTTTGGGCAAACAGTCTCAAGACCGTTTGGATGATGTCCAAATGACCTCAAGACCGTTTGGGCCCAATTGGAGGTCAATTGATAGGTTCAACCTTGAATTGATTCACATTGTTGAATATTGATGACTATCCGATTTGAAACCCTAATTGAGAGGGATTCAACCCTAATTGGCTTTCAATTGAGGGTCAATTTGATGCCCAATTGATTAAGGCTAATCTTAGTTAACTCAATTTATAAGTGGTTATCATGGATTTGGTTAATTGAGGGGTTCAACATACATATCCATGACCAATTGTAACTTTTGAACCACTTTGGAGGTCCAAACGGTTTGAGCCCATTTGGACCAAACGGCCTCAAGACCGCCATTTGGGGCCAAACGGTCTCAAGACCGTTTGGGCTCAAACGATCTCCAGGTCGTTTGGTCCAATCGATCTCAAGTCGTTTTGATCAAACAGTTTCAAACCGATTGAGTTTCAAACGGTTTGGAAAGTCAACCCTTCTAAACGGTCAACACTTCCAAACGGTCTCAAGACTGTTTGAGGTCAAACGGTCTCAAGACTGTTTGAAACCAAACGGTCTCAAGACCGTTTGGTGGTGGAAGGTTGAAACCATTTGAAGGTTGAAACCGTTTGAAGATGATCAAGGTAGTTTGTACTTAATCAATTGATGGTGTAATTGGTTCAATGGTAACCTAGGTCATTAAGGGACTAGGTGATTAATGAGTTAACCCATGATGGTGATCATGAGGCAAATTACCAAAATACCCTTGAGGGGTTTAAAGGAGTGAAACCTTGTTCTAATCAAACCCTAATCACATGATAGTGATGTTTTGGCTTATGTTAGTCAATAAGGACTTAACCCAACCTAATCTAGAGTGGTCTTATCACCATCTACTAGTAAGAGGAGAGAGAAAGTATCCTAAGAGAGAGAAAGTACCCTTTTTAAGGTGGAAACTCAAGTAAGATACTTTCAATACACATGAATGTGCATGATTAGGAAATGATCCACCTATGTGAGATCATGGAAACCCTAATTATGATGTCTAATGAATCTTAATCTTATTTAAGAGCTTTAATGATGATGTTTCTCTTACATGATAATGTAATGAGTACAATTCACCATGGGGTGAATAGTAAACCCTAATTCTAGGGTGATGACATGTAATATGAATAGTAAACCCTGATTGATGAAAATTGGAGAACTTGATTCTTCTATGAGTTTGAAGGTATAACCTCTAGAATGAATTGTTTATTGTTACCAGTTGAATTAACCTTGCAGGTTGTCATGAGATGATGATCATAACCAGGTATGGATTACAATACTATATTAATTGAAAGCATGTCTTAAGATTTATGAATAAGTGAAATATCTTGATGCACTGTTAGTGACATCTATTGAGATTTATGGGCTGTAAGAGCCATAAATACCATCAAGGTCATGCTTGACAGATGACTTATGATGAGATGATTGAGAACTGATGATTGAAAAGAGTTAGGCCTGCTATATTCTTTTTATAGCTGTTATGCCAATGTTATTGTTTGAAGAACAATGTATGATGTTAAAAGAATACTGAATGTACCTAACTAATCAATTGTAATGTAGAGCCCTGATCATAGACCCATCATTGTCAGAGTCTAAATGATGGTGAAACAGGTTTTCCCAAGGGAACTCCTGGATCACATACTTTTGAGTATGTGGGGTATATGGATGTGTAGAACCTTACATCCTTGTGTAGGAATTGATGTAGATTTTATAGTCCGTCAAACCTTCACTACAAAACCCAAAAGGTGAGATGTATCACTATTCTCCCAAGAAAACACAAAACACCGCATCGGTGAAAGATAAACAAGAAATCTTCCGATGACGAAGAGAGTACAGAACGCCACTGCAACTCTAAAATAGCGAAGGTCCAGTTTACCCTGGTGAGCTATAAATAGCAGACGTCCTGCCAGATGTCCTGCAAACAATCCTCTAACTGACTGAGGAAGATGAGGTCATAAGAATCCGGCTCTTTTAATGACCTATGTATGATACTGATGTGACTTCTTAGCGATCAGTTGGAGTATGAGTGGTATGCCTCATCTCCACAGGGCATAATAATGTTTGAAAAACATAATCAACAGCGTAGTATATCTGTTAGAGTTAACTATGAGTTGCTTGATTGATATTACATTGAATAGTGTAGATGTTCTTCATGTTTCATAAATGTTGAACTCTTGCTTATCATCAAAACTGCTAATGAATACTTTGAAGGCTTTTACTGCTTAAGTTATTCTTTGTTTGCTTATAAAGCTTCTAGTGAAGAGTTATAACTCTCGCTGGGGCAATTATGTATAATTGTCTCACCCCGTAGACTTCAACTTTTTAGGTGGTCGTCGAAGACGGAGGAACCGGTCTAAAGGTGACCAATCCCAGCAGCAGCAGCACCAGGAGCAGCAGTAAATCTCAGGTGGAGATTCAGCCTACTATGTGGTGTAGTTAGAGTCAGTCCTATGTGTCCTCTGTACTCTCAGGTCTTGGAGTATTTTGGTTATGAGTTCTTGAGATTTTGTATCATGTTGTATATAATTACTCAAGAAGTAATTTGACAGAGATGTATACAGTTTAAATCCTTTTTCTATGGAAAAGGTTTGTGGTTTCAAGCTCTTGTCTCGAAAAGTTTTAGTTTCCCGTGATTTTTGTCTTCCGCTGATTACTGATTGCTTCCGCTCATGTTTAAATCGTGATTATTTCGTGGTTTGGAGATCGGAGCCCACATACCCCATTGCAGAACATCTTGAAGTTCACAACAGCTCCTCACATGGTTTGAATTGGGGAAATGCTTCTTTGACTTAGTAAAAAATCACTAGTGACATGAGAAGATTTCCCACATATGTGCTGTCGAGGTTATTAGAGTTTGGTATCTCTGGACTCAATAGGGAATAAGTGTTTTGGAGTCCGATATATGCTACTATGAGGGATGTTTTTTACTCTTTAGACCTCCTAGTAACTTGGATGTAGAGAGAAAGTCAGCATAGGGATTTTCAAGTGATTGTGGTGTCAAGGCAGAAGATGATAACAATAGGGTTTGGTTGTGATAAGGTTTGGTAGCCATATAAAGTTCAACTTTGATGATCTTTTTCATTGATCTCGGAAAGTTTGGAACTACTCTCCAATTGTATTAGTGGATACCCACAACATGAGGAAGGTTGGTGTAAGGAGTTGGACCTGAGAGGGAAGCCACTCGCTTACTCGATGTGAAATAATAGAAAACCATTCAATGCCAAATTTGATAAAAAAATTTCATAAATGACGATATACTATAATTCAAGTATGTATTGTATCATTCACCATACACTCTTACATATACCACCTTTAGAGTTAGTTAAAATACCCCTATAATGTTGGTTTTTTACCGACACCTAAGTGGGGGACACTACAACTATGGACCTTCTATGTTGACTTTTGAGGAACAGTCAAACCGATGACATAGAGAGAGTGATGACTGCTATGAAAATAGACTCTGATGAGTCAACCAATGACTTAAATCAATAAAGAGTCTTAGAATCACTTTATGTAATAAGTTCTAGGCAAGCAACCAACACTATAGTTAAACTGTTTCATCATTTCAATCACCATAACTGAGGTTGTACTTTTTTATCTAGTAAAATTTTAACTGATAAGGGTATATGTGTCATTAGTTGTGGTTATATAACCAACACCACAAATATACAATGTTGGTTTTTTCATAAGAATCAATGCCACAAGTTATTTATGTCGTCAGTTCTATCAAGAAAATCAACACTTTAGGTCAGCTGGTAGCATGATCGTGCTGCTCAACATGACCATTTCAAGATAGCTATGTCATCAATTTAAGGGGAAAATAGATGACACAACTGGTCTTTAACATTGGTTTTCTAAAGAAACTGAGGTCAAAGAACTACAACATAGGTTTTTTTAATAATAACTGATGCCATAGTTATACATTTTTTTTTAATTAACAGGTCTGGAGACTTACTATTTGGCTATCTAATAGGATGTAGAATGTAAAGTTCATTAGAACTACATGTTCCATCCTGTGTTTATCCTAAGAACATGCCAACACATCTACAAAACCTACAATAACAAATATATACACACAATTCATGCACCCACATATATTTTCATTCTTCAATTCCATTCTCTTAAACACTTAATTCCATTCGCATGCACATACACAATTTGGAAAACACATATACAATTCCATTCTCCAATTCAATTCCCATGACATGTACAAATGCAATTCTCATTGTATTCACTCCTTTTCACATTCATTCACACACATGCATATATACACACATCATTCACATATGCACCAAGATATTCATTCACATCAAATTTAAAGTTGCAAAAGGTCATAACCACCACATGTATATAGAAATAAATGATATCAAGGTTTAGAAAACTCATATTTTATCCCAATAAAATTCAAAGTTGACTTCATTAGTGAAGATGTGTTTCCAATCTTCTCATATCTCATCTATCTCTTCTTTTTTATAGGGCTCTATCGTGTCAAACAACTCAAAGAGAATGACATAAATCAAGAGTTTGATTTGATTTTTTCATATTATCAAATGAGACTATTTACTTATGATGATCATGACTATATACACAACCTTTTTTTACAATGGATATCTAGTCCACCTGTCTGAAAACCATGTCCATATACCACATCAGTAGTATCTGCAAGCCCCACAATTGTCTTGTATAGGGTGCTATAAGTTTACAATTATGCTTAATAAATAAAAGTAAGCATAGTCGGAAAAGCATTGGAGTCAGAAAATGACCTCAACATCCTTCCAACTTAATGATTTATTTTTATTATCTACCTTTCCTTTGGTCTTTTTGGATTCTTTTATAGCCCAGTTAAAGTAACATATTTAATTGAATTAGTAAAGACTCACGTAATTAATGATGCAAACATATATGTTGACAAATATAACAATTTACTCACGTAAATAATGCATTGTTCATTATGTGTGCCCACTATCTACTTACTCACTTGAAAGATTTAAATAATACATAGTTAGCATCTCAGGGACAATTAGCAACAACACTCAATGATTATTACTGAGTAAAAAGAAGGCAAATAAAAGAAAACTCTAAATCCACAATGAATGTAATTTATAAGTCAAAATTATAACCAAAGTACTCGAAACCTACCCAACATTTAAAGGATATATAATCACATTCTTTCTCACATTACCAAAATATTTAAAGGCGATGGAGCAGTGATGGTTAACAGTTTTTGGGTCAATATCTACACGTCTAATCAATGATGGAACTAGGAGCGACACACTATTTAGTGATAACTCTCCACACATCCTATACAAGTAGCTTCAAAACATATATGTATGCATTAATATATAAGAAAACAAATCAACATATATAGAACAAGGTATATTTTGCCATAAGATCTCACCATATATAAAGTTCTACCACAATTGTATTCAACCAAGCATAAGAAAATAGTTCTACAACATCTTACAAGAATACACTAGTATCATGAGATTGACCTACAACATCCTCCTTAATATGGACCATCATAGTCGACCCTTCTTCTAAGTTGCTTAGCCATAGTGCCACCCCCCTACACTTAGGACCTAGCGAATCAAATATGCCCTTTGCAATCCAATTAGGTAATTGAATATCTGGAGGAGGAAGTAGAGGACAAACTATAGGGGATTTCTTAGGTTCTATGACCAACACACACATATTATATATATGTATGTATGTATGTATATATATATATATATATATATATATATTCTCATATTAGTTGCCAATTATAAACACTAGTAGAAAAGAGTCACAAATACAACTACAATGAAATTTAAACATACATAGTTATAGACAACTCTGATTTGGGCCATGTAACCTAGCCGCCTTTTGCATCACCTATTGTTTGGTATTTGGGGTGGCCATGTGGTAGTGGTGTCTATTTCCAAGTGTCACAGACAAGCATGATAGACACACAAACCACATCGGCAGGCATTGGAACACCATGAATCATGTCACCTGGAAGGAGTGGGTAAGCGTATCCCAGTGCAACGACATAGTGTTCTAGTAAAAGATGGCATGGCTTCAACCCCTACAAATTTGTATATAGTGTTATATTATTGTACATCTAAATACAACCATATTCACCTGAAAGACTTATATGATAAAAAGACTTACATCAGACATATCAGCTGGCAAGTCCATGAGATTACTTCCAGCCACCTCTATCATGGGGGGATCCACCTTGTATGAAGAGTGGGGCGACATCAGTATTATCTAAGGAGGTTACAATTGGGAAGCTTGATATTGTCTCATTATGTCCTCTATTCCCTTTGCAATCATGTCTATCACCTGCTCTTGTGACCAAACTCCTTTTTGATAGATGTGCACTTCTTTGATGATCCAAAAAAAAGGACCTTATACCAACATCAATCCCTGCAGCCTTAACATGACTAGGATACTCTGGAGTACAAAGAGAAGCCACCAATTCATCCCCTGGACCCTTAGGGATGAACTTGCCTTCGTTTCTTTGCTCGTAGAGCTCCTATAAATCATCATAAATAGTAATTGGTCAGTAAATAGAACAATCGAGGTCAAAAATAAACATGCACTATTAGAGTTAAATTTTACCATTTTTACAACCACCTTAGCGATTATAGGGTTGGGTATTTCTCCAGATCTGTTTGTCCTTACATCTATTCACTCCTTGTAACAAAGTAAAGGTGCAGGAGTAGTAGAAGACTCAACAAACCCAAGAGTAGGCTGCATAGATAAGATGCTTCCAGTCTCTTTTGCCTCTGCATTGCGTAGCGACATGGACCCAAGTTGTGGTCATGCACATTCTTTACACACCTTTTCTTCTAAGACATGTATAAAGCATGGTTAATACAAACCATATGTTATATATGTAATACACTGAAATCATAAGAATGTATTTTAAATATGTAATACATTACATAATAAACTCCGCCTATGTTTTTGTACATTTTGCGTAAATATAGCCGGTTCCAAGCCCGAGTAAAGGAGGAAGGTTGGTGGTAGGTTGACAACCAGCCATAAAAACTTTGTCACTCTTTCTATCTCATGGATCTTTTCAAAAAATTCATTGGAGCATCCCTACCTAGAGATACGCTACATCGACACCTAGGTGTAGTGATAAATATGCAAGGGATTTTGACACAACGGTGCCTGATTGTGTTGAAGGACAAACAAGGGTTTCCACACCTTGGACGAGTGTGGGTAAAGTAGCTAGTCCTGTTGCATCATCACCCAGATGTAGTGAAAAATGTGCAAGGGTTCCCACATCTTGGACGAGGGTGGGTAAAGAAGCTAGTCCTTCCACATCATTGCCTGGATGCAGTGAAAAATTTACAAGGGTAACATTTCCAAAGAAGTTAGGTAAAGAAGTAAGATCAACAAAAAAGGATTAGAGTTGGATCATAGAATATTGGCTCTCTAACAGGAAAATATTTGGAGATAGTGGATACCATGATGAGAAGAAAAGTCGATATAGCTTGCTTTCAGGAAACCAAGTGGACAAGGGAACATTGTAGAGAGATTGGAGACACACGTTACAAAATCTGGTATACAGGTATTGATAAACATAAAAATAGCTTAGGTATTATTGTTGATAAGATGCCGAAGGATGATGTTGTAAATATCACAAGAATGGGCAATAAAATGATAGCTATCAAGGTTTTCTTTTGGGGGAAATATTTTTAACATTTTTAGCACTTATTCCCCCAAGTTTTCCTTAGTGAGGAGGCTAAGAAGGGTTTTTGCGATGAGATGGATGAATTGATGCATGGAATACTGATAGAGGAGAAGATTATTATTGGGAGTGATTTAAATGGCCATCTGGGGAGTAGCAATGTTGGATACTAGAGAGTTCATGGTGGTTTTGGACATGGCAGTAGAAATGGAGAAGGTGAGAGGATTTTAGATTTTGTAGTTGCATATGATATAATTTTGGCACACACCCATTTCAATAAAAGAGAATCTCATAAGATTACTTTCAATAGTGGGCACAATTGTAGCCAAATTGATTATCTCCTTACGAGGCGGGTAGATTGTAATATATGCAAGGATTCTATAGTGATTCCTGGAAAAGAACTCACGACCCAACATAGGTTAGTGGTTTTGGATATTAACATGAAGATCAATAAAGGCAAGCTGAACATAAGCCAAGATAGCAAGATCAAGTGGTGGAATCTTAAAGGAGAATAGAAATTGGCTTTTCATGATAAACTCAGCAAGGAGGGAACTTGAAGTCTGATGTTAACACTATATGGCATAACATGAGCTCCTACATAATGGAAAATTTCCAAAGAGGTTTTGGGGGAGTCTAAATGTTATGGGACTCCACAAAAAGAGACATGGTGTTGGAATGATGAAGTACAAAAGGATATTAAACTAAAAAGGGAGACCTATAGGAGCTTTCCCAAATCTCGAGATGATGTAATGTTCCAAAGATACAAGCAAGCAAAGAAAGAAGATAAAAAGGTTGTTTAAGAGGCAAGGTCTAGATATGTCGATGATATTTATAAGAATTTGGACACAAGAGAAAGGGATATATATATATATAATGGATTGTATAAGAGAAAGAAAAGGAAGATACTTGAGTAAAGTGAAATGCATCAAGAATGAAGATGGTAGGGTGTTGGTGAAGGATGATGATATCAAGAACCAATGGAGAAATTTCCTTCATAGGATTTTCAATAGAGATATTGCAAATAATGTTAGAGACTCAGGTGAGAAGAATACAAGAGATATCATTTACACACGATGAGTTTCACCATTTGAGGTCAAGAATGCTTTGAAAAAGATGAAAATGAGAAAGTAACATGGACTAGACTGTATTACCATTGATGTATGGAAGAGTATGGGGGATGAAGGAGTTATGTGGTTAACAAATCTCTTTAATAAGATCATGAAGACCAAGAAGATGTTAGATGAGTGGAGAAATAGTACTATAGTCCCCATCTACAAGAACAAAGGTGATGTTCAAAGCTACACAAACTACATAGGTATCAAGTTGATGAGTCACACAATGAAGCTTTGGGAGAGGATTATTGAGCATAGGCTAAGATCTATAATACATATATCAAACAACTAATTTGGTTTCATACCTAGAAAATCAACAACAGATGCTATTTTTCTGATAAGGAGGCTTATGGAGAAGTATATAGAAAGCAAAAGAGATCTCCATATGGTGTTTATTGATTTGGAAAAAGCTTATGATCGAGTACCCAGAGAAGTGTTGTGAATGGTTTTGAAGAAAAAGGGTGTGCCAATCCAATACATTGACTTGATCAAAGACATGTATGATAGCTCTACTACATGTGTGAAGACTTTTGGAGGATAGATACCAACTTTTCCTATCACAGTTGGGGTGCACCAAGGATCCACACTCATCCCATTATTCGTTCTTGTTATGGATGAGTTGACAACGAATTTTTAAGATGATATTCCTTGGTGTATGTTATTTGTTGATGATATTGTTTTGATTAATAAAATTAAAGATGGATTAAATGATAAAGTTGAATGGTGGAGAGAGGCATTGGATCCAAATGGATTGATGATTAGCTTGAGAAAAATTGAGTATATTCATTGCAATTTCACCCAATCCCATAGTGTGAATGATGGAGCCAACTTGGATAGAGTAGATATATCAAAATGTGATAAATTTTATTACATGGGTTCTATTATTCAAATAGATGGGGATGTCCAAAATGACATTTGTAATAGGATCACTGTAGGATGGTTAAAATGGAGGAGTGCAACTAGAATATTATGTGATCGAAAGATCCCTCTCAGGTTAAAAAGTAAGTTTTATAGAACAACTATATGACCATCCATGCTCTATGGGAGTGAATGTTGGACAATCAAGAAATAAGGTCTCAACAAGATGAACGTGGCTGAAATGCATATGCTGAGATGGATGTGTAAGAAGACAAGAAAAGATCACTTGAGAAATGATTATATCAGGAATAAAGTGGGAGTGGCGAGCATTGAGGACAAGTTGCTCGAGGGCTAACTAAGATGGTGCAGACATGTGCAACGTAGACCGACTAATGTGCCTATATGAAGCAATTCTATTGATTCAAGAACAATAAATAGAAGAAGAGGAAGACCTAAATTAACATGGGATGAGCTTATAAAGAGAGATTTTGAATCTCTACATCTCAACCAGAATATGGCCCATGATAGAGCAGAATGGAAACGAAGGATCCATGTAGCTGACCCCAACATAGTTGGGATTGAGGCTTAGATGATGATGATGAAGATGATGATACATTACATAATACATTGAATTCTTCTGATTAGTCATAAGAATATATGTACAAATAAAGGAGGCTTAATACCTTGAATTCATCTATTTGTCTTGAAGCAACAAATACTATCACACTTTTGGGTCAATATAGGCCCATTGCTTAGTGGTAGACTTCTTCTCCTTGTTTCTCATTATGTATTCTCTTTTCATACTTGTCATATAATTCCTTAATAGCCTCCTAAAACATTACATCACTATTTTATGATGTAATTTGTTCATCAAGTTCAAAGAAGATCTACAAGACTTCATATACTTAATCACATATTTATAAAAACATAATTGTGAATATCTTTAGAAATTAGCTCACACATAAATCCTTCCATATGTAGTCTTTCTTGGAAGGATCAACTTTTTTGCCAAGATTCTATTGTTATATCCACTTTTGTGTGAGTAATAATCCCTAGATATTGCATGAAAACATTGTGATTCTTCCCAGTAGGATTTCCTACACCATCGCAGTCTACAACCAGTTTCAATCATTTAGCCCTTTGGCTACTAACTTGTTCATAAAGGTGATGCCTCTTCTACATGCATGATCATGTTGTTCCTCTACAAAGACAACAAGATCCTAATGATGCTCATCCTAAAATGGTCAAGAAACACATATAAGTTATAGATAATGTAAAGTACACATCTATATAATAGCTATAATAGAGAATGTAAAATGCACATCCAAATAATAAAATAGTTCAACTTCCATGGCATGGTGCTCATCCTCATGGTGTACATCATCATGGTGCTCATCCTCATAGTCAGACGCCATCTAGAAAATTTCATGTTAACAATAGTTAAAGAATGAAATGCAAAATGTACATGTCACATATGAAACATATATAACTATAATAAAGAACGTAAAATACATATCTAGCATTAAAAAAAATAAAATACACGCCTCTAGTATTGGTTGGATCTTTGATCAATTAATATTCTTTTTGTGTGATCTCCACACAAATATAAGTCAGTGTTAGCTTTAATATTTTGTGCCGGCAAGCCAACTAATAACGAACTAGAGTCATCATACTTGTAATAGTACTGTTATTCTCTATAGGATCTGCAATGAACTGCCTTTTCCCATGAAGAACGACATACCAATTTTCATTTGCAGGATCATCGATGTATGAAACTTGCTTTTCATGTGATGCAATTATGAATAGTTCACCCTTCTCACCAATTTTTTCAAAATTGACTAATGTGAAACTCAATTCATCCACTAAAACTCCTTTGGTGTTATCAACCCAATTACACCTAAATACGGGAACTCTAAAATTTTAGTAGTCAAACTCCCATATGTATTCAATGACACCATAATAAGACATTTTAGCTTCACATGGATTCTTATCCTTGCAATAGAAAGATACAATGAAGACGCTTGAAGGGTGAACCCAATGTTTTGGATGACACTATTATCATATTGACATTTTGTGTAATATGAAAATCCATTTATGTCAAAGCCTTTGTAAGACATAACATTCATTTTTTTAGTTTAAAGATTAGCAATTGACATTTTCAACAACATTATTTGGTGTTTGAGATAATTGACAGAAGACTTTATCTACAAACCACCTAATAAATGGCATATTATGCTATCTAGAAAGCTACATTTCTCTAGCTTGAGGATATTTTATCTTGGTAAAATTGGTACATTCAATAATATAAATATCCACTTCATTGATGTTGTGTAAAACATACAAGTGTGATGGTTCCCATAGCTCATGACTAATTCCTTTCGCTCGTGCTCCTAAAATCCCCATGTTAGAGTAGGGATCAATATTCGTTTTGTTGGATGGAGATTCATTACAACTCATAAAGTAATTGCAAAAGTCCATAACCTCGCTAGACACATAACCCTCAATAATACTCCCTTTAGGTTGATGATAACTTTGAACATCATCTTCAAAAATAGTCATGTACCATTCAAAAGCATACATCCAATGCAAGAAAACTAAATCCAACATTTTCACTTCCCTAGTCAAATGGACAACAAGATGTGCCATGATATTAACGAATGAAGGAGGAAAATACATCTCAAGCTGGCATAGGATAATGACTGCTTCTCTTTGCAACTTGTCAAGATTCTCAAGATCAATAACTTTGCTACATAGATTGTTGAAGAAGGAATAAAAGTTGGTGATTGCAAACCTTACATGCTTTGGCAGTATAGATCGAATAGCCATGAGTAATATTTTTTCATTAGAGTGTGATAATCATGAGATTTTAAGACCTATCAAATTTAGATCCTTCATTGATACCAATCTTCAAGATATTAGAAGAGTATCCCTGTGGTACCTTAACATTAAGCAAGCACTCACAAAAAGTTCTCTTCTCCTATCTAGACAACTTGTAACAAGCAGGAGGTAAATATGTTTTTTGATCACTACTAACTTATGTTGTTAATTCTTTCCTTATAACCATTTCACGTAGGTCTATTCTAGATTTGATTCCATCTTAGTCTTACCTGGTATATTCAATAGAGTACCAATGATGCTAACACATATTTTTATTAACATGCATGACATCGATACAATACCTAACTGCCAAAAAACTCCAATGAGGAAGATCATATAATATTGACCTCTTATTGAATAAAGAAACAATCACTCTGTGTGGGAATAATACATTGTGATTTCTTATCGAATGCATTGACAAGTCTTTTACTCTTTCATAAACAACCTCCCCTAATATAGATTTAGGGGCCCTCAGTTCCTCATGTGATCCATTGCATGATTTGCACAACCTTCGGTAAGGTTGCACTTTTAGAAGAAACCTTCGATGAACAAGATATACAGTCTTTCCGCCATATTTTATTCATATTGAATTAGTGTTCTCCTCACATATAGGGCATGCTTTGGATCCTTTTACACTATATCCAGAAAAATTCACACATGTTGGAAAGTCATTAATAGTGAAAAATAACATAGCATGCAAATGAAATGTCTCTCTACATGAAGCATCATAGTTCATCATGCCTTCTACCCAAAATTTTTAAGTAATCAATAAGGGGTTCAAGAAAAACATCAATATTGTTTTCAAGTTGTTTGGGGTCAGATATCAACAAGGACAACATGACATACTTATTCTTCATACACAACTAGGGAGGAAGATTGTATATAACAATCATAATAGTCCAAATTCTATGTTGGTTGCTTCATGTGTCATATAGATTCATCCCATCAGTACAAATCCCAAGTCTTAGATCCCTAACTTCTTCACCAAATTCAAGTGTAGTAAATCAATTTTCTTCCTTTGGGGTGAATCATACACATGTTGTAGCCCCCCTCATTGTTTTTCTTTGCCTCTACATCCCAACATAAATTTTATGCATCCATGCTATTGGCAAACAAGCATCGAAACTATGGTATTATAGGAAGATCCCACATAACCTTGCCATGAGGCCAATCATAGACTTACCCAAAGTTTTCATTTTATACCTTGACACCCCACATTTTGGACAATCTTTTAGATTGATATAGTACTTTTGAAATAACATACAATCATTCAGGCATGCATGCATCTTCTTAGCCTCCATTTCCATAGGAAACAACATTTTCTTTAATTCATACGTTGAGATCGGAAGCTCGTTTCCTTCGGGAAGAATTTCTTTCAACAAAGACAACATATACATGAATCTTTTGTCAGTTCATCTATTGTTGGCCTTTAGAGAATACAATCTCAACACAATGCTTAGATTCATAAAATTAGTACAATCTAAGTATAACAGTCTCTCAACATCATGCACAATGTTCCTAAGTAAGCAAGGTGGATCATTAAGATTTACCCCACAATGATCTAGCATCACATCAACCATGTCTATTAGATTTGTTTCATTTACATCTACATCATCGTCAGAGATTTCTCTTCAACACAAGTACTGCTATCAAAATCTACTGATCTCATAGTATGAATCTCTCCATATTAATACCATTATGTATAGCCCTTTACAATCCTGTTGCACATGACATGACTTTTGATTTTGTCAGCAATACTCAACTTTCAAGTTGTTACTACAATTCCTACATGGATAATAGACCCTATATCCATGTTATTTCCAATATTCCTCTGCAAATCTTATAAACTGAACAAGACTAGTAATAAACTCCAGAGTGCACTGATTTGAAATGGACATCCATTATCAATCCATTCTATGATCGCCGAGAAAATGAGTATTGAATCAGATATTTGGAGATTAGTATTTAGAGATTGTCGTTTAGAGAATAGGGTTTATCTTTAGGGTTTAGGATTTACATATTTAAGGATTAGGTTTTACAAATTAAGGTTTAGGGTTTCCTAATGAATGTGTACCACTTATCCCATTCTTGAACACCTAATCTCAGTAGTAAGTGTATAATGTGTATTCAGTTTTCAAGAATATTTTGGTAGCATTTCCTCATAGTTCTCCAAGTACACTTACGTAGACGGGAAAATACCCACCTACATATATACTTAGAGAATAAATGAGGAAGTGCTGACAAAACATTTTGAAAACCAAATTCACATTATACACTTACATCTTAAGTCAGAGTAAGTGTTCAAGAACAGTTCCAAACAGGGGACTATCCAAGATTTACTCCTAATAAGTAAATCTCTGACGGGTTTCTAGGCCAACAGACAAGAGGGCAAACAAGGTTATGGTTCATCAAAACATGATAATTAGACTAGTTATGAGTAGATAAGAGCCCCAAACCTCCTTATCACAAAAGGGGTAGATCTTAGACACCAAGTGCATAAAGAATCACATATTCATTGATTTAAGGATCCAAAATAGTTGGACACAATAGTTGGGCCAAAGCGTTATTTGATTCAAATCTGATCATGCATCACCATAATCATATCACGTTCATGCACTAAGTGCTATCAAGAACAAACCTCACAAAAGGGGATACGGGGATGTTTCTTATGCTAAAGAGGGGCATAAAATTACTAAATTTATGATTAGAGTTAGGTTTGATGCCAAATAGGAGTAAGATTACAACATTAATCAGATCATACATTTAAAATCCAAACAACACATTAATGTGCATTGGAGTCAATAACAAGAGCACAACAGAGAAACAAAAAATAAAAAGGAAACTACCTGGCGGGTGGTGGTTGCACTGGTGGTGGGTGGTGACTGTGCTGGTAGTGGGTGGTGGAGAAGCTGACGCAACACTATCCACTAGCAAAAGCAGAGTAGTGGAGATGGTGATCAACACACTAGCATACCGACAGTGGTGACCAGTAGACCAACTGAAGATAGAGAAGTGGCAACATAGTAGAGAAGTGGCAGCGGCAGATAAATGACAACACAACAGTAGCACAGAAGCAACAAGTGACAATAGAAATAGTGGCACAACATTGGCGATGAAAATAATGATGGTAAATCACTACAGTGAGGAAGAAAGTTGACATGTGATGAAACAATGAATGGGTGGAAGTATATGTCACGAGTGTTGTTAGTAAGACTTATTTCTCAATTTTTGCATAAAACTAATGACTAAGACTTTAGCTGTCAATTGTAGTAAAAAATCGATGCCATAGGTCAACCTCTATCGTCAATTTACCACCTACGATATATGTACTTATCCTAAATAAAAAACACCAACCTCGCTAAAGACTAGTCGTCAATTTCTACCAAAAAACCGATGCCATTTCTATATCTCTATTATTGATTTCCCAAAAAGAATGAGCCACATGTACTTATCCCCAATAAAAACACCAACCTGGTTAAGACTTTGGTCACATAGCTTACTCTATTTCATCAGTTTCCCACAAGAAAATTCACACCACATGGACTTATTCCTAATAAAAAATTCCAACCTCTTTAAGAATTTAATCTCCCATTTCTAGCACAAAACCGGTACATAGCCCAATCTGTGGGTGAAATACTTTTTGCAGAGCATGTGGCATAAACCCTTTATATTTGTTTCTTTTAGAAAAAAAACCTACAACACATGATTTTTGGAGGCCAAAATTTTCATGATGTACTTGACCTATGATGTCGGTTTCTTTGGTGAAAACCAAGGCACAATCTTTTTGGAGGTAAAGTTTATTTCACAAGAAGGGCTTTGTTGTCTATTTTTTTACAAGCAATGCAACATGCCTATGTAAAGTTTTCCATTGAAATATTAAATTTCATGGGCTATATTAGACGTACATTCTTCAAAAAGATACTGATGTTATAGTAAAAGTGGCATCCATATTTTTAGTTAAACAAAAAAATTGACCAGTAGTGACGTTTGTGCTATCAACCGACACTATAGGCTTGTAGCATCAGTTTCTTATAAAAAAACCTATGTTAAAAAAAGTGACACCATGGTCAAAAATGTACTAGTGATAAAGTGTGCAACGAAAGATGAAATTCTAGGTATTACAATATTTATGTCTAACATTATTCTTCACCATGTAGGGTGTACATAAAAGAAAACTATTCTATAGCATATGAGAGGGTAAACTAACCACTTCAATCTACCTCCCAAGGAAGCTCTGTCTAAGACCCCTAACTTAGATTCTTGGTTGATCTTGCTTTCTTAGCATAATTAGGTGCTTAAAACCTTAATCTAACCTTGGTTTGATGTGGTGACAGGATGATGTGATGTTTAGGATTTGCTTGGATACCCTAAGCGATGGTTGACCTTTATGACAAACTAAAACCTAGCCTCTTGTCTGTGATCATATGTCTTAGAGGATAATCAACTTGGTTCTTTGGTTTTAGCCAAACAAGGATAAAGTTATGCACATTAGTAGTTTAATTGAAATCCTAACATGTTAATGCATGAATAAAACACCCTAATGTAACCTAACATCCTCACATTAGTCTTAGGTCTTTAATTGACACATAAAATATGATACATGAGATAAATGGAGATTTCATAATAATTCGTACAAAATAGTCTTACATAATTCCTTTGGTGATGCTAAGAAAATATTGGACACAATTGGAAGAATGATATTAATAATGATGAAATAATATTTTGACTAATCTAATAATGGACCACAAATGTCAATTATGTAAAACCCATAAAAGGAAGACACATTGGTTAAAACTAACATCAGATTCATTTTCTTTGGATATGTTTTGCCTTGGAGGCCAAGTTTCACAAATTTAGGATAATAACAACCACACCTATTTTATTTAGAAAAGAAAAGGCAATTTTCCTTCAAAATATAAAATAAAATACTTATGACTCCAAAAGTGGAAAATAATCTTAGATTCAGAATCTACACACTAAAATATGCCTTTGCGTGAATTTTCACTCAATTTGGAGAATATTTGCTTAAAAGGTAAAATCAGGGGAGAGAAAATGTGTAAAAGCCATAAAAGATAAATAATATGATAACTGATCCTAAAAATATGGAAATAAAGGAAAATTCATATTCAACAGACTAAAGTTTACTTGTGGACGAAGTTTCACCAAATTTGGATAATCCTAGTGTCATTAATGCATTAGGAAAGAGAAAACATGATTTGCTTAATTAATACATCAAAATATTCCAAATATGAAATTTGATTGCAAAATCGCATTCTAAATGCCTTAAGTAGTCTATATGCAAAAATTCATATTAATTGGATAACGTTTGGACCTTCAATTTAATAGGGAAAGAAAGTAAATAATAATTACATTTCATTGCTGATTTGATAAGGTTTTCCTGGTTTAATCTATCACGCGGCCCTTTTTGCATATTTCCTTTTATACACAAAATCCAATGATGTCTGTTTGTTTGCTCACAATCCTACAGTGAGGAAGTTGTCATCTTCCTCATGCTAGTTTTGGAAACCAGCTGCACAGTGCATGCTAATCAAATTTTGTGATTTCTCTCTCACTATTTAATAATTTTGAACGATCTTTTCTCCTTTTCCTTCGCGAGTTTTTATTCTATCCATCAAACTCTCATAATAGACATGAGGAGTAGTATATAAGAAACCCCCTTTTAACCATTGTGTGTCTCAGTTCTAGGAAGTTGCAGACTCGTATGCCGCAACCCTGGTCTGAATCTAAATACTCTAAATCCCTCCTTGAGCATCAGGAAAGCTTTTCCCGCCCTCAATTGAACTCGAAGCTCACCCCTTTGTTCTTGTGGGCCGCACCTTTTTCCTATCTTTCCCTTAGTCACCATTGTCGGTGCGTGGCTAGGTACTTCAATTCCACTCGGCAAAACCATCCCCCTATGGTCCTGTTGCCTCCAGGCATCCCCACTCCCCGTGAGTTGATGTGGGGTGATCTACCCAACTCTATGGTTGATTGTTCGTCAAATCCACCTCAGTGGGTTGTTTAGGGAAGCCTTCTTACACTGATGATGTTGGGTTGAGTTCTGGGAAGGTTGACAGAGATGTCATCATAGTTGATTGGCTTTGTTATTTAGTAAGTTTTCAGTTCAAGATTTTCTTCTCTTGCACTGAACTGATGCTTGCCTCTATATATCTTCTTCGTTCTTTTTAGTGTTATTTTTTGAGCAAGGTATTTTCAAAATTTTGCACTCTATCATTTTTCTTTTCCGTGCTGGAGCCATGCACTGAATGAGCACTGAGTTGGCCAGATTTGGTTGGGCTAACTCAACGCTGACTGGTTATTATTCGATGACTTGGGTTTTTGCTATTTTAAGAATGGGAAATTTTTGTATAATTCATAGAAGTTAATTTATAGATCGAAAAAATAATATATGTTCTAAGATCATAAAAATACAAGTTTTCTAATGGTACTGGTTTTGTTTCCAAAATATAATGTTGAAAATATGTGATTTTAATGGATTTTTTCCTAAATAAGTAATAACTTGCAAAATTTAAAATGAAGTGTTTAAAAGTCAGAAAAATGTAAATAAAATATGTTTTGCACTAAAAAAAGGTAATCTAAAACATGGCCTAGTTTTGATAACCTAATTCACTAATATTAAAAAGGTGATTTTAGGATTTTGAATAGTTAATGAAAACCTAACCCTAATTCTACATATATGCATCATAGGTGTTTTGGAGACCTATGCTTGGATCTAGGACTGACTTTAGACTATTTAGATTCCCGAGTAAGGTATGATTTCATCTCCTATTATTCCTTTGAGTAATTAGCCTATTTTCTTCTTTCTCTTGGTCCTATGGACATTAACCTACACCATATCTTGTTCTTTTGGAAAATATGCTTCATGTGAAGTACCTTACATTGTTACTGATTGTGTTATCATATTTGGACATTCTCTTGGTCTTTTCTTATGCTTTGTTCATAATGAAACTCTATGTGATGAAATGTGATGTCTTTTACCAACTTGTGTGGTGGAGGCATATGTTGGTCACTTTTATGGTGACTACTTTGTAAAATCTGATTATAATTTTTACTTGCCTCTTATGTGACTCAGTAGCCCTAGAGTAGTGTAATTGCATTGGTTTTTGGGTTATGTGCCCTTATTATATTTTTGGGATGGTGGTTATGTGCTCCATACATGGGTTTCAAATTTATGAGGTTTGGCTCACACATTTTATATATTAGGGAGTTTGGTTATGTTCCAATCTCTATTAGGTTTCAAGTTTATGATTCTTGTATTCCATTATTATTTATATTGTTCTCGTGCTATGCTTATCTCACATGCATGCAGGTTTTTATGGGTTTTGTGCCCAAAAAGATTATGTGTACTTTTGTGGAACCACTTTTATTATTGTTGTTTTATTGCAAGCATTTCCTTTATCATATAATGGTGATCCTTTCCTCTTATGCCCTTTTGGATAGTCCTTACCTCTTCTATGGGAAGCCTTTTATACTTGTTTCCCTCATTCTTAATATATTGCTCAATTTCCTATTTCGTATGCACATACCATCCTTTGCTGATGTCTTTTATTTTTCTTCATGCTGGGGTATGCTTCCAACCCTAGGTGAAGGACATAGAGGACATGGCATGAAGTTATGGACTTACCTTAAGGAGTTAAAGCTTGGAGACAATTTTTATATGGTTTAGATTTCCCTCTACTTAGATCCATATGTTGTATCTTACATTTAAACCTTATGTGGGATATTATGATGTACTTTTGTAATATTTTATGAATAATTGAATATAGTCTTTATTTTTATTCCACTTCTACACTTTGGTTGTTTTGATTACCATTAAATAAGATTTGAAAATTTTACACCTATTCCAACATACCTTTTGAGTATGTTTGGGATGGATTTTTTGTTCTTCAAAATTTTAGTAGGGAGTGGATCCCCTTTGGGTTCCACTCCTTACAATCTTGATGTTGAGTCACCTAGGGTTTGGTGACCACTAGGTTTTATGATTTTTTTGGTCTTATAGGTCTATGGTGTTATCTTTGATCAACTCCAGATTGACGGTCGATGAAGTTTGACATCTCTCTTTGGTCGCCAACTCCTTCATGTGTGGATGGTCGATGCACTTTCTATTGACTCTAGGTCAATGTTGACTCAAGGTCTAAATTGACTAAACCTTTGTTTTGATGATGACTAAACCATTCCACTTATTTGTGTATAATGTCTCTACTTGAGTGATTTTAGATTAGGTATAAACACACTCCAAATGCCCTAAATTGCACATCCTAACTTGGAGAAAAGGTTTTGATGATGACTAAACCATTCCACTTATTTGTGTCTAATGTCTCTACTTGAGTGATTTCAAATTAGGTATAAATGGACTCCAAATGCCCTAAATTGCACATCCTAACTTGGAGAAAAGACAAGTCAAAGACAATACAAGTTCACATTTTTGGAATATGATGTAAATCCATTAGAATCATGTTGTAAATCACTTGTAATGATTGTATGACTTGTAATTAAGCTTAGAAAAAACCAAGAGAACTTAAATCTAACATTTAAACACTTTAATGACTTTTTCGAAATTTCATTATAGGCACTTTATCGGTCGAGTTACAATCTCAATAGATCATTGATGGATTTTGAGAATGTTGTTGATCGGTCAAGTTTCCTATGCTCAGAACTCAACCAACCACCAGACTAGAACAAAACTAATTTAATCTATTTTTTTGAGTCCCTACTATGACAAGCTCGACCAATTGGTCAAATTATCTTTGTCACTTAGTGCATTTGGTCAAGTTACCTTTATAGAAACTCAACCGATCACACTATATGAAAAAGTGTAGAAAAGTGTTTCTAGCTGTTGGAATGTTGCAGGAGATTTGTAAGATAACTAGTCCTCCAATGTATATCTTGTGAGGATATCACTTCCTACACCTCCCAATCTCTTTTTCAACCCTGAAGATGAAGTTTCTCTCTGTTGGCTAAGAGAGCTGAAGAAGAACAAGGGAAGGATTCCCTTAGTGAAGAAGAAGAAGGCAAGGCTGAAGACTTGGAGCAAGAAGCCAAAACCAGCAGCGGAACAACTAAGTCTCTATCGCTCACCCCTAACACCATTCCATTCTAATTAGTGGAATGAAACGGCTGAGGCGAGCTACAGGGAAAGGTTGGGAAGGGTTCAGAGTTTAAAATGAGCGGTAAGCGAGGGCAGCAATAGGAAGCCAGAACAACCTTGTTTCTATAAATGAAGTGGGTATGGCTTCCGGATAGAGCAGCCTTTTCTTGTTAATGAGAAGAGGGTAGGGGGTTCGGTGCTTTACGGGACCGAACCTGGGTAAGCCCTTGGTGAAGGCAGAAGACTCCTTGCTCAAGTGGGTAAGTCCTTGGTGGAAGCTTCTCCTTAACAAAGGTGAAGTAAAATGCTAAAGATCCAAGAAGAGGGGGTATTCCTTAAAGGATAAGGACTTGCTCAAGAGTATGTAATACTTGGAGAAGGTGGAAGACTCATTGAAAAGTGGGTAAGTCCTTGGTGAGGTAGAAGACTCTTGTTTGCATAGGTAATTCCTTTACTAGGTCATGTATTGTAAGTCTTAGGATGGAATATAAAAGTACAATGGTTAAGAAATCCTAGAGGTTGACCTCTCTAGGTAGTGGACTGGCATACTTCTAGTTTGAAGTATGGAACCACTCAACATAGCTTGTCAATTTGTGCATGTTCAATCTCTCTCATCCTTGCTATGTATATTTAGTTGCACTCAAAATTCCCATATTATCAACCTTATCTTGTGATATATCTTGAAGGTCTAATGAATTTTGTTTAAGTGTATTCAGATCTATTCACCCCCCTATAGAGCACACAATCACTTATCCTAGGATCCAACACTTTCTACGATCACTATGTTTTTACCAACTTTGGGTCTCTATCTCATTGGTCGTTGAGTTTTCCTAGACCAGGTTGGTCGCTTGTTTTCTTGGTATTATCACCCATGTTGCATGCATGAGCTTAGTGCTTGCATGGAGAGGTATGGTGGACACTTGGCATATGTTTGCATGACACCTAACCTCCCTTATCTCTCTCTTATCCTTGGATATATAAACCACTCTCCTTGCATACAACTAAACCCTTTGTACCCTTTCCTTCTCTCTTCTTTCTTGGAGTTTTGCCCTTTTTGTTCTTGGTGGTGAGGGTGGCGTTCTAGGTGGCTGATCCCTCTTACATGTTGATCTAGGGCTTGGGGAAACCCTTCTTTGGTGATCATTTGTTATTCCTTATCTTTGGTAAGTGATCCATCTCTTGATCTTCATTTTCTTGCTACCCTACCTTTCTTCTTTCTCTTCTTGTCCGAATCCATGGTGTTTCCATCGTAGTACTTGAGTTGAGCTTGAAGGACTTCTCCCTTCTTGGACAAATCCATGGTTTTCCATGGTAGTGCTTGAGTTTAGTTTAAGAGCTTCCTTTCTTGTCTTTTCGGCCTAGGGTTTTGCTCTCCATCTTACTTCTTTAACCTAGGGTTTTGTTTCTCTCTCTTTGAGGTAGAACTAGCTTGGTCAAAGTGGTGATCAAGCTAAGGTTTTATCTCTCTTCTTGGAGCTTCCTTTCTGTTGGAGTTGCTTCATCGTTGTGAAGGTGAGTTATATAACTTTTTCCTCAGTTATTGCTTGCATGCAAGTAATTTTACCCTTAAAACATGGTTCCAAGTAGGGAGGTGATAATATATATGATCTAGGGTTTATGTTTCATGGTAATATTGAGAAGAGAACTTCCCTTGTTGAAACCCTAATCTAAGTGCATGATTATCTTGCTTGGTGATGGAGGTTTTGATCTTTGCATGCATGTGCCACATGTTGGTTTTATTTCTCATAATTATGGTTTTCTTTATTGCTTGAGGATAGAGGTTTTGATACATGCATGTTGGTGGAAATGTTGGTTCTCCCTCTCCCTTGATTTGTGGTTCAGTTTTCTCTCAAGATGGTGGTTGATATAGGGTTTTGAAGTGGATCTTTTCCTTGTGTTTTCACCTTAGTCATTTTCGTTTCATGGTGATGACCAACCTATTCTCTCTCTTGGTGTTTGACAATCTATGGTTTATGTGGTATGTCATCAATGGGTGGTCACTAAGTTTTGATATGTTTGGTCGGCAAGTTTGAGTGATGGTTGCTAAGGATGGTTTCCTATGCGGTCAATGAAGATGCTCTCTATGGATGGCCATTGTGTATGTTGATAATCTCCTTCGGTCGATGAAGTGTTGATGCTCCTCTTTGATCAATGGTGATGGATTTTTCTCTTCAATTTCTAAGTCTTTCTTCAGTTGATGAAGAGGTGTGATGTTCTCTTTGGTCATTGAGGTGTGTGACCTAAGTTTCTCTTCAATCGATGACACTTATGATCCTATGAGACTAATGAAGGATTCTGGTCCATATGGATTAACATATTTTGTTAACTTTATGATGATAATAGTTGACCTTTTTTTCTTCCAAGAATGTTGGAGATGATGATAATTAGGGTACAACTTTAATTTCAGATTTGGAAACCCTACTTTGGTTTACATTGTTTAACTCTAACCCTAATTCAAGTACATGGTGACAATGCTTAACTCTCTTGAATAATTGGCATGATGATAGAATACTTTCTCTCTCCTAAATTGTTGTAACCCTAATTTGTTATGAGTATCATAGTTCTTAAATGCATGGTTATGCCAAACTTATGTAGTCATGTATGGTGATGGTGATGATGAGCCTTGATGAGGCATGGAGAGATATAATGTTCTTGTAGGGAACTATGTGAATGGTCTTATGACCATGGATAGGGCCAGTTACCCTAATTGAGGAGATATAGTCTGTGTGATGTGATAAGGGATTGGAATCCCATGGTGATGTGATAATGGGGATGGCCTCATGAGTGGTAGTGGAACAATACCATGTGGTGATGTAACAAGTTTATGTTTCTTATGTTTTATATCTTTTGAAGTTGTAATATACCCTTATCTTTGTAAAATCTTTCTAGGGTTCGTATGCAACTTGATTGATGTAGTTAAAAGATACCCAATTGGCTTTAACTAATCAACTAAAATTGTAATCATGTAGGGACCTATGCCATAGATCCATTCCAGTGTCAGAAACTTGCTGGATGGTGAAATGAGTATCCCTAAGGGACATTCAAAGTGCATACTATTGACTATGGGAGGTACAAGTGATTGTGTGTCCTTGACATCTTGATTCCAGGTGTATGGAGGATGGCTACGATTATTCATCGGTGCAAGAATAGATATGGTCATGGTTCAGAGATTTATACATGAGATATTTGAGGGAAATGATGATTGTAACTCGGTGGCAGGGCTTCATACCATGGTGTCTAGTGTCGTGACCTATATACCAAGGCAGACTAGGTGTTTTTGCAGTTTGAATTTATATGTCAGTGCGGTGGACTCGTACTGACCGAAAGTGAATGACATCTGAGGAATTCGACTCTCCTACAGATCTTGTATGGAACTATTTTTTACTTCACAGTCGGCATTTGGAGTTTAAGTGGTATACATCAAAATCCTCTAGGCTTAAAAGATGTAATACAAACATGTAATATATCTATTTATGGTAAAACACACTTCACATTGGATGTTTACCCTTTCCTCATTTCTTATACTTCTCAATTGTTATATAATGTAGTAAGAGAAATTAACTGTGTAAGTAATGCTTATACATGTTCTTCATATTCCTTCTAATCATGTATAATACTTTGTTTAACATGTATAATCAGTTTAAATTATTCATTTAGTTGAATTTGCTTATCCTTCTTAGTAGTGATATATCTGTGGTAATAATAACCATTGGTGTAGAGTTATATCTCCTACAGGGACGTTGGTCTCACCTCATGGGTTACCACATCTTTTTAGGTGGTCAGCAATGACGTGGCCATAATCGTGCTGTTGAGGAAGAGCAACTTGGAGATCAGTAGATGCATAAGGTTGAAAGCTACTAGTGTTGTAGTAGAGTCCTAGTGTTGTCCTTGTACTCTTTGGTCTGAGAAGGGGTGTATTTTGTAGATGTTGTATATTGATACGTTGTTTTGGTGGTATGCATGTAGTTTGTATATGTGGCATGTATATGTGAACAAGATCTTTTGTATATAGGTTGTGGCTGATGCCACTAAACAAATGTATATACCTGATATGGTATGTGATGTGATGCAGGTTGATGGACCCTTATGTATTTTTTTCACATGATAGTAATATGATATTGGTTTTAATTTACCTACTTATCTCAGTAATATGAAGGTTTAATTGTTGATTGCACATTTTGTTTTGAGTAATCTCATTTGTGTGGTGTTGGGACGTCACACTCAGATACACATGGATAAGTCTTGGTCAAGTATTGTCAACTCCTCCTTTCTCTCCACCTAAGGGATTGGAAGCATACCCCATAAGAGAAGACAAAGTGGATGTTGTCAGCATGAAATTCGGTATGTGCATATAATAGTTATTAGACAATATTAAGGAAAAGGGACAACAAACATTATAACAAGGCTTTCCAAACAAAAGAGAAAGTATCATCCAACTGGATATTAAAAGAAATCTTTAGATAGAAAGACAAAAAAAATATGAAGAAAATAATAAAGTCTACAATTAACACTTCTTGCCTTCAAATCACAAATTATAGAGCAACAAGTAAATGAATATTTTGCATATAGATTAGGTATTAGACTACAACCATTTAAAAGTAGGGCCAAAAAACTTCCACATTCCATGCCTAGGAAGGAAGTGAGAGCATCCACAATCCTATTTAATGATATATATATATATATATATATATATATATATATATATATATATATATATATATATATATATATATATATCACGTGAGAGCACCCACAATCCTATTTAATGATATATATATCAAGTGAGAGAACCTGGGACTTAGGTGAGAGCACTACAAGTTCATATATCAGAAAAGTTGTACAATGGGTTCGGAGCCCATAACGTGCTACGAATAGATAATAATAGTCTTATCAATAAAACATGCATATAATAGAGAGGCAAGATACATATAGTGCAGACAATTCATCAATTTAGAATTTCCATCATGAAATGGAAAAATAAGATGAAATAATGCAATAAGGGTTGCAAATTGAATAAGTATGACCAAGATTAAATAAAAGAGATTCAATCTTCTTTCTCAATAGCAAATAAGATGAATTTTAGTGAATTGGACCCAACCAGGTCAAACATGTATAACCAAGTTACATATAGAGCAATATGACACAATCAAGTCAAGAGAGAGAGAGAGAGGAATAAGTGAATTATCCAATATGATTGAGAAGGGGGTGCAACATACATCAAAGATGTGTATCAACAAGTTAGGTTCAAACCCTAAATCCAAGCCAAGGTTTATGCTTCTATTAAGTTACTTATTAATAATTCAGATGAATTGGGGTTCATGCTCTTAAAAATAAAACCCTAAAAATGACCCGTTTTGTCATTACTAATTTAGGTTATGAGAACTACATAATTTCATAGATTATAGTCTTTCGATTTCAAAACATATTTATTTATTAATTTTTGACTTATAAATAATTAGATATGAATGTTACAAAATTAAAGATAATTAGGAAATTCCTTGAAAACAACATATTTAATATATTGAAATTAAGTCACAAAAACTATACTAAGTGATAGCTCTAATATTCCACTAAATTAGTATGAATTTCGCAAGATAAATTGATTCACTAAATTTATTTAAATAATAACCAATATTAAATGACAAGATTATCCCTGCATCATACATCAAACAATGATGTGTGACATGATAATGTGGGTCATTTAGCATTGCTCAAAGTTTCCTTAAAGAGACATTGAAATCAAATGCAAAAAGACAATAATGCCCATGGTGTCATGACATGAACCAAATCAACACTAGGGCATAATGGTAAAACTATAGGCCATCTCCTCTGTTCTCTTCTTCCAAAAGATCACCAAACATCACAACAAGGTTTGAAATCCTGATGTTCAGTACCAAAACCACGCAATCAAGCACAAAACTTCACCAACAGAAACACATGTAGTCTTCCTAGAACTTCACCAGCCTCGGAGAATGCATATAGAATCCAAGAGCAATCCCTGAAATTAGCATATCCATGTTCTATCAAGTAGTATACCTCCACCCCTTAAAAATGTTTAATCTAATAAGTCAAATAAAAACCTAGAGGTAAAAGGGTGAGTTTACTAAACTATGTATAGACCCTATCACGTCATCACTTACTATTCAGTATCACCACACATCAAAATCTATGTTATAAGGGTAGTCTACCCAATATTGTGTTCCACTTGAGTATATCAACATATCTCATACTTCATCATTCTCATCACATAATTCTAATCTTAAGTCAGATTTCATAGCTTTGAAACATAAACATGGGTATCACACCTATACCATGGGGAAAAGGCACAAGGTATATAATCTCATGAGGGTTAACTCATTCAAGATCATCATAAAACTTCCTTAGATTTATGTCCTTCTATCAACCTAACAAAGTTAGGTACTAGTAGAGGTATCTCATCTAGAGAGTTTTCAAATAAGCTACAGTTTCTATAAGAAACTTAAGGGAGGAGTAAACCCTATGGAAGATAACAATTGAAATAGTTAGGACCGCCTTGGATTTAATACCATAGTTGTAAGGATTGGGACCTGAGAGGCAAGACACTCATTTACTCAAGAAATAATAGAAAAACATCCAATTCCAAATTTGATAACAATTTTTGACAAAGGATGATATACTATATGTTAAGTATGTATTGTAATATTCACCATAAAGTGTAGCGACAAAAGCCAAAAATCTACCTATTACAATATTTATGTTTAACATTTTCTGCACCACACAGGGTGTACATAAAAGGAAACTACTCTGTAGCATAGGACCAGTAGAGTGTAAAGCAACCAATTACCTCCCAAGAAGGCTTAACTACACCTAGATAAGTCATGGTAAACTTTAGTCAACTTTTCCATGCTCTCCATCTAAGGGGTTGGAAGCATCCCCCACAAGAGAAGATAAAGTGGATGTTGTCAGAATAAAAGTTGGTATGTGCATATAATATTTATTGGACAATATTAGGGAAAAGGGACAACAAATGTTATAATAAGGCTTCCCAAATAGAAAAGAAAGAATCATCCAATTGTATATGAAAAGAAATCTTCATATAGTAAGAACAAAAAGACTACATGAAGAAAATAATAAAGTCTACAATCAACAATTCTTACCTTTAAATCATGAATCAGAGAGCAACACATAAATAAATGTTTCACATGTAGATTAAGTATTAGACTACAACTACCTAAAAACAAGGCTAGAACACTTCCACATTCCGTGCGTGGGAAGGAGGTGAGAGTGCCCAAAATCCTATATAATGGTATATATACCAGGTGAGAGAACCTGGGACTTAGGTGAGAGCATTAAAAGTCCATATATTAGAAACATCGTGCAATGGGTTCAGAACAGGTAATGTACCACTACTGATAGATAATAATGGTCTCAACAATCAAACATGCACAGAATAGAGAGGCAAGATAAGTACATTCCAAGCAATTCGTCAAATTGGGGTTTTCATCATGGAATGGAATAATAATATGAAATAGTGCAATAAGGGTAGTGACTTGAATAAGTATAAATAAGATTAAGTTAAAGAGATTCAGTATGCATTTTCAACAATCTATAATATGAATTTTAGTGATTTGGACCCTATATGGTAAAACATGTATAACCAAGTGACATATAGAGAAATATAACACAATCAAGTCAAGAGAGAGAGAGGGAGAGGAATAAATAAATGTCCAATATGATTCAGAAGGGAGTGTAACACACCTCAAAGATGTGTATCAATAAGTCAAGGTCAAACCTTAGATCCAAACCAAGGTTAAAAGATACCTATTAAGAATTCAAATGAATTAGGGTTTATGCTCCTGTAAATAAGAACCTAAAAATGACCCATTTTGTCATTACTGATTTAGGTTATGAAAAATACATAATCCGATAGATTATAGTGTTCTGATTTCAAAACATATTTATGTATTAATTTCTGACTTATAAATCATAAGATAAAAATTTTAAAAAAATTAAAGATAATTAGAAAAATCCTTAAAAACCACATATTTATGTTGGAATTAGGTCACAAAAGATATAACAAAAGAAATGTCTTTTTTTGTGATTCTAAGACATATCTTGTTTGTTTTTCTAACCTTCTAGTGAGTTACTATGAATTTTACAAGATAAATTGTTTTACTGAATTTTCTTAAATAATAACCAATATTAAATGACAAGATTATTCCCACATCATTCATCAAACAATAATGTGTGATAGGGTAATATGGGTCATGTAACATCATTCAAAGTTACTGCCAAGAGACATTGAAATCAATTGTGAAAAGACAATAACACCCATGGGGTCGAGATATGAACCAAATAAATACATGGCATAATGATAAAAATGTCGACCATATCCTTCATTCTTTTCTTCAAAATGAGCACCATACATCACAACAAGGTTCAAAATCCCAAAGTCCAGAACAAACACCCGATGATCGAGCACAAAGCTTCACCAACAAAAATACTTATAGCCTTCCTCGAACTTCACCGACCTCAGAGATTGCAGACAAAAGAAAAGAGAAATCCAGGGCTCACCCTCCAGCTACCGCCATGGTAGATGAGGGGATAGCTTCAGAAGTGAAGCCATCAACACAAGCCTGCAAAAGCAATAGAGTTTTGACACATATTGGAAAATCCAAAACTAAAATCAATCACGACATCGACAAGAAAATCACCAACTGAAACATGATCCCCCAAAAGAAAGGTCTTCGTAGATTGGTAAGATAATGTGCAAAAGGGACAAAATTAGAAATACCTTGAAGATGGAGAATGTGTGTCTAGTAAGCACAAGAAAGATCCACTAGAGTGATCCTTAGGTCTACCGCACTATGCGAGGGTCAGAGGAATGTTGTCAAACTTAGTGTAGAATAAAAGGACACATGAAGTTGGGGGGATGAAAAAAAAGTGGTTGATGATAAATGAAGCCCTCGATTGGGTTTCTCTAGGTCTTGCATACATGAGGCACCTGTACTTCTAGGTTTTTAGGGCTACAACGAGATGAATCCCAATGTTGCTCAGAAACAGGGGAAGGAAAGATCCCTTTGTAGAATTAGATACTAGGATGGCACAACCCGATCGAATCAAGGTTGAGCAGGTTTGAATATCGTGAGGAACACATAGGGAAAAAAGATCGAAGGGCAACATTGAGTAGAGATAAAGAAAATGTTGGAGGAAGAAACTGAGAATAGATGGATTGTGGAGTCTACTAAGAGAGGGGAGGAAGCAAGGAATATGAAGAGTCCTATACAGTTGGACCAAGATCCGAGTTTGATTCAGATCGAGAAGAAATAGTCCATTGTGATGCAGAATATATGTGTGTAGGGGAAAACTCAAGGAGTATGCACATGAAATCAAAATCTAGGAAATTGAAATTAAAACCTAAGTCAAATACACATTGGAATTATATATACATGAGCTATCTTTTCTAATTTAATTTAATATATCTAGGACTATCCAATCAAGTTGAAATTTTGCACCTAGACTAGTTAGGACCCAAAGAACATGATTACATACTTAGATTTAGGTTTTATGATTATCTTGTATGTGTTTTAGTACAATTAGGGTTTAAATAATTTATCTAATTTTTTAATGTATCACCACTATCCTCAGTATCTTAGATTTAGAGTTTGCTATCCTCATATTATCACCATATGGGTCATATTAGATTATTTTGCACAAAACATGTTATTTTATTCAAATTCTCATTAATCCAATTAGTTACAACATTAATTCGAATAATGTCACATAATTATCTCCACTTATATTAAAAATCTATTTATTGTAACATTATTACTCACATTATTGCTCAAATGAATCAATTATTCATATTGATTCACTTCTCCTTACTGATTATGTATATTTAACCCCACATTAGTGATTCATGCATATTTATGTAGACCCAATTACTCATTAACCATATTTGAGTCATTATATGTGTATTAGTGAAAAAGGTGAAACATATTAGATATTGATGAACATATAGTCATATCAAACCACAATTAGGCGATTAGGTCCATTATATATATATTAGTATATGATATATGATTAAGGCACCTGCTCTCACTAATGTATCATGAATGTCACCAAGGATGTACATGTTAGGGTTAGATGATCAAAACTTAGGATTTAGGTCAACATGACAATTATACTTCACTTACACCTTATTAGTACACATTAAGTCCAAGGTTAGGTTCCAAACATGATCCCATCATCACATTAGGGTTTCTTGGTCCATTACATGGTCAGGATCATATGTATCCCCACTAAGGGTTAATATGTGAGTTACTCATATTATGTGCATTTAATATTCATTAGGGTTCAAACATGTGAGTTACTCATCATATGCCAATTCTATGTTCATTAGGATACAACCCAACATACCAGGGTACAACTCTAACCTTGTTTGGTCAAATCAAAAGACCAGGATAATGAACTCTTATCATTAGAATTAGGGTTCCTTTAGTCATGATAGCTGAATCTCAGTATCTTATAGGTGGATACTCTTCTACTAACTTGGATACCTACGTATGAGTTGCATAATTTTATAGAACCAAAAGCTTGCTAGTAGATGAAAACAATCAACTGTACTATCTAGAAGCTGCATGGTAGAGGTATTATAGGTTGAAGCAAATTGAGGTGTCATATATGATTATCTAAACTTCATAGAGGAGCCAAAGGGGTTTGGGATCAACACATTGGTTTCAGAAATGGTGGGTTTCCATGAGAGGTAGTTCATGAGGGGATTTAAAAGGAGGTTCAACTAGGTCTTTCAAGATTGAAAATGAGTCTGTAAGTTTAGACTTGTTTTCATGTTGCCTCCTCTTGCATGGTTGATGGTTACATGGAGGAAGGAGGAGGTATCAGGAAAGAAACTTTATTGGTGGCGGCCCTATTGGTGCAATATGTGCTAGAGCCGAGGATTCCATTGATGTAGATGGTTGTTGGCTTACATGACCACAAATATAAGGGAAGAGATGTATAGGGAAACTGGGGTTTACAAAGGGGCAAGGAAACTGGAAAGAGGTTAAATAAGGAAGGGAGGAAGAGATATAGTGCAAGTGAAGGAGAGAAGATAAAGAGTAAGAGGAGGAGAAGAATAGGAAGAAAAAAACAATGGAAGTAACCTATGGCAAGCATCTATTTGTTGATGGCTTACTTCCAGTGCACGGTTAAGAAGACATGTTAGGGTAAGGAATGTGATTAGGGGAAGTAGGATAGTCAATGAAAAAATATAATAATACATAATGAATTGTTTTACATTAAAGATAGGATTTTCCACTAATTAAATGAATTGGAAAATAAAGTCTTATAGACATGAAACCTTTTAGGCAAGCTAACTCAACAAGAGAAATCCAATTTTAGAGTCAATTTTTTTTTAAATGTTTGGATTTTTTTTATAAGAGGTAATAAATATGCATTTAATGTATTTGTTCCTCTTTTAAAAAGAATTTGATATACCAAATCATGTTTATATATTTTCCTTTCTCCATCAATGGTATGCATATTCTAGATAGTCAAATTAAGGTCAAAACAAGTTTATTGTTGAAATTGTACACTTAACTTTCAATTGATGACTTAATTAATTTATCCTTAACTTATATAAATGGTTATTTGTTACGACGTAATACTTTTGAGGATCTAATTACACCTACTTATCTAATATAGGGAAAATGATTTAATAGTAGCATTATTTAAATTTATCATAAGGAGAAGGAAGGTTGAGCTATATACCTAGATTTGAGTGTGTTATAGCACGTCACCCCTTGAAAGGAACTTTGTGCTCAAAATTTATCGATTCATAACCTAGCCCACAATCATACATGGTATCAACCCAGTAGGGTTCGATCCAAACTTTCGACTTACCTTATTGTGATAAATTCAACCTATCATACATATTTGTTTAGGTTAAACAATTTGTATCCCATAATATTGAGCATGGAAAGGTTTAATTAAACTACTTAGATAATACGCATAGTTGTGTGACATCAACTAATGAAATTACCACAAGATATATCTAGTGCATTAGTTATATAGTCATCCAATATCAAAGTTGATTTACTCTCCTAAGATACTAGATACAAAACTACACCATTTAAAAGCATTAATTTATAACCCAACTAATCATTCAAAGAGGCACCAAGGGTAGGTCAACTAGGTTATATATATATATATATATATATATATATATATATATATATATATATATATATATATATATATATATATATATAACTTTTTCTACATACTTTGTACTTCTTATCCAGACCTAGGGCCTTAGGACTGACCTAAATAGTCATAGGGTTATTCACTAGAGGATGACTTTACTACTTAGAACTTCTTTATGCCAGTGACATGTTTTTGAAAACCATAAAAAACCTAGAAAACCTTTCTTATCCTACATATAGTTTAAATAATGAAATATGTTTAATAATGAAAACTTTGTGATTATGATCCAAAAATGACGCAAAAATCAATCTGAGAACCAAGTCAACCAATTTCCACTACTACACAGTATATTATTACTCTACAATCAATTCATTCACAAAAAGAGTCAACTACTTCAACCATTCTAACTTACAATATAGGGAGGGGAAAAGGTTTCTTACATATGTTACATCCTAATAAGGCATGTCATCTACCCTTCTCAGTTTTTCTCTATTCGTTATTACATTAGCTCATCTTGAGACATATGGGAGTCATATGATCTTCCAACAAAGGAGGGAGGGATTAAGGTTTTCTCATGAACCATTGTGACTTCAAAGACAAGGTAAATAATATAGTCAAATATCCCATCATCTAGTTTTCATGTGTGAGGCATAAAAAGCTCCACGAGGGTGGTATTGTAAGGAGAAGGAAGCAAGAGGGAATCCACTCCTTACAAAATTGAGTAAGAGTCATCATCCAAATCAAACATACACAATTTTTTTGTAATGCATGAATAACCATTATTTAATATTTTCATAAATGGATATCATAAAGACCAAAGTATAGAAGCAAAATAAAATTAATGACTTTACATTTTATAAGACTGCATAATAATTCTCACTTGGGGTTTACATGAAAATAACAACTTCAACTTTTAATAAGATGGATGGATGGGCTATTTCAAGTTTATCTCCCTAGAAGTCAGCTCCACGAAACCAATTCCATGGCATCATGTCAAGTCCTCCATGTTGTTCACCCAAGGGGTTGGAAGCATAACCCACAAAAGAAGACAAAGTAGAAGTTTTCAGCCTAAAATCGATGGTATGAGCATAAATAGAGATTGAGAAATATCAGGGGGAAAAGGAAAACAAAAACTCATCAAAGATTCCCAAATAAAAAGAAAGATATCAAAGAATCCAAGTGGATGATCAAAAGAATAAGGATTATAAAAAAGGTGATTCATTCAATGAAAACTATTAATAAGAGGGTTTCTTGCCTTGATAAATGTTGTCAATGACATCAAAAATATAAGATATGCATGTAGACATTTAAATATGATTATTTAAACTAGGGCTGGGACACCATAGGATCTCAAGCAAAAATGTGTGGAAAAAGTGCACCCTGGGTCGAAATAAGCGTGCCCAATTATATTTAGTGGAAAAGCATACTCTGGGCAGAAAAAAGACACTCTATATAAGGTTGTTGTGATGACTGCTATCAAACTGACAATGACATCGCACAAATCTACTCAGAAATAACCATTAGTAGCGGATTACCAAAAATTAAAAGCTTTTTACCAATAGATCTACTACCAGGAAGCTCTTTATAAAAAAAGACCATATATACAACATGGTTCACTTCATACATAGATCATTCCATCACATCACAAGGATATGAGATATTAGTTGCGTTAGCAAAACATATACAAAAGCAACATTATACATCAAGGTATTCTAGCCAAAATCTCAGATCGATTATAAAACTATTTACGCACTATCTCCCAAGGATCTGAGAGTACAAGGATGACACATAGGACTTCTATCTACAACAACACACAACTAACAACACACCACCTCAAATTTTAGGTCTTCTTCCTACTGCTGTTCTATCTCAGCTTCCAAAATCTCTGCTACCTCATGCACGTCCACCTAAAAAGTTGTGGAACCCACGGGGTGAGACAAAAGTCCTAGTGGGAGAAATAACTCTCCCCCAACATTATTATTATCACAAATATAAGTGTTTATTTCAAGATAATGATAACGCAACAACAATGCTAAGCCATTCCAATTATAATATGAACATTAGGAAGGTATCCTCATAAATGAGCATATCAGATATCTATGACTGACCAATAGGTTATTCAATCTTTTTAGAAGGAATATGAAGAACATGTATAACATTTATCAACTATGACATACAGAAGCAATTGCTTCCTCATTCAATGTTTTCATATTCGATCCTTAAGAAAATACACTACGCGGTTGATTACATCATTCAACAATCAATCTTATGCCCTGAGGAGATGAGGTATACCACTCATGCTCCAACCAACCTAAATTAGGTAGCATCAATGACATACAAGGTCCATGGAAGAGTCAGAATCCATGATCTCACCACCTCAGTCAGTACGAGTGAACCTCCAGTGACATTATGAGTTACGCTACAATTTAGCTAGCCTACATATATAGGCTCGATGCTAGAGAGATAAAACCCATAGATGTTCACTTATCAGGGTATGACCCATAGTCAATCCTGATTCTTATTAGGGTATGGTCTTCCCAATCCTAATTGTATATTGAGTCACAACCTACAAACACACTCTCTTCAGGGTATGGCCTACAGCCAATCCTGTGAGTTAAGGGTACAAGGAGATACCTTAACTTGCACTCTGCATATTAAAAAACATGTGCTCTGTGTTTCCCACAAGAATTGCTCATTTCACCATTCAGCAAGTTTTGACAATGAATGGATATATGGCCTGGAGAAACTACATTTTTAATTCCACTTATTAAGTTAAGTGTATTACATCATCTTTTAGCATCAATTGAGTTACAAGCATGAATAAATAAATGCTATAAAGAAAGGTGTAGTGCATTTTTCAAGGATTCTAGTATCAATTGGAACACAACTTTTTACTCCCATCCTGGGATCTCGATCCCTTGAACACATTGCTGGGAGTCTCATCCCTTCAACATTTTCATTATCATGATCACATGTTTTGGGTATCAAACCCTCAGTTCATCATTGAACATTGTCATCTCTTACTAGGAAACAATCATGTCTAGGTCATTAGACCCATATATATCATACTTGTTGTACAAGTATATCACATGGCTCACAAGGCCTATTTAATCCATATCATGCTAAATCATCATAGCTCATACCTAGCTATGCTCATTATCTCATAATACCTGCATGGTTAGGATTTCATGGTAAAAGCAATATCAGATAAATATCAATACCATGCCATAAAAAGAATCATTCAAATTGCAACCCTCTCATAATTAGGGTTAGGGTTTTCCCCTTGTAGCCGATTAGGGTTTTCAAGTTCATATTTAACAACCAAACCCTAATTCATATCATAAGAGATTATATTAATGCCATAAGTATTGAATCATACTTAATTACTCTCATTAATTATCATCCATTGATTATCAACATGAAGTATTACCTTTCTCATATGAGTAGTATTAGTTTCTCTCTCATCCTTATTAGGATATTGATTTCAACATACATATTACATTGGCTTGACCCTCTTTAGGGTTTATCAGCCTACACTTATCAAAGTGTATCCATCTCATTACTTCATAGTGTATCAATTGATTATATTCATCATGTGTCAGCTTACACTCATCAAGGTGTACTGGCCTACACACTAACCCTTGTGTCGGCCTAGAAACTATTACTTGTGTCGGCCTAGACACCCTCACTTGTGTTGTCCTAGACACTCTCACTTGTGTTGGCCTAGACACTCTCACTTGTGTCGGCCTAGATACCATTATCACTTTGTTTCGCCCATGACACTATTACTTGTGTCGCCCATGGCACAACAAGGTGATATCAGTTTAGAGGTGCTTAGGGTGATATCAGTTTTGTGGTGCTTCAAGTGATACCAGCCATGAATCATATCTTGGTGTATCACCTTCACCATACCTTGGTGCATCACCTTCTTCACATTTTAGCATAATATTTTCACCTCACATAAGCATAACATCTTGACCTCACTTTAGGGTATTGGCCACCCTATCACTTTGTGTGATAGTCATAGTATACTCTAGGGTATTAACCACACTATAATGTAGTGTATCAGCCATAGTAACATCTATTGTGTTACCCTAGATATCACCAAGTGATGTCGACCTCTAGGGTTTTGATACAAATCAGGTTCTAGGGTTTTGATACATCTAGGGTTCTAGGGTTTTGATAGTATCGGGTTAGCCACCATCAACATCCTTATATTCTTTCACCTATTAAGGTATCGGCCTCACCACTACTTGGTGTGTTGGCCATGACTTCAAGGAGTGTGTTTCCCACACCTTTACATGGTGTGTCAGCCTTAGACTCAAAGAAGTGTGTCACCCTTCACATTGGTGTCAGGTTGCTAAGTTTAGGGCATATCGGGTTAGCCCTATTGACTTCGTATCTTCACTCAACTTTTTAAGATACTAGTCTACCCCCATCCTTATTCTTAAGTAACATATTAGAAAACTATAAGAATGATGGTCCTTTACATGTAGAAAACCGGTAATGGGTTAGGACCTCATGTGTATCAGTTTCTCCTCACATAAACTATTATCAAGTTAGAGTTTCTTATACCAATACCGGTTTGTGCATGGGAGATTACATCACCTTCAAGATTCAACCCTTCATCCACTAACACTATAGTTCATGGAAAACAGCCCCACATATCCATTAAATCTCATAAAATCAGTTTTCAACCAAGGAAAGTTGAAATTGGAAAAAATCATCAAGTATTGAATGATTGAAGGTGAATAATAATAGAGTTGAGTTCAAGTTATATAACCCACCTCAAGATCACCACTAGAGCTTCAAGATTCAAAGATCCACGTTCTCAAGGTTGAATATAACCTATTCAAAGGTCCAAGATTTGTCTATAGCTTCACCACCATCAAGAAGAAGGTATCATAGTCAGAAACTTGGTGAAGAAGAAAAGAAAGAAAGGAACCATGATCTGAGAAGCATAGTCCACCAAAGGTTGAAGATGACCATGGTTTAACCTTAGGCTTGATGCTCGAGCTCCTCCCTATTCCTCAAAATTTTATGGTCGTCCACCAATAAAGGGATGATATGAGGATTGAAATATTCACTAGTAGGTGAAAAGAGAGGCTTATATAGTCGAGGCTCATGAGAGAGAGTGTATGTGAAATGTCACCACCATATGCACTTAGGTGACACGTGTCCATGCATGGTGACTGCATGCATCCATGATTATCTCAAAATGAAAAACTCTTGTGGATAATTCAAGGATGAGATATCGGCCATTGGGTAGCTTGCTTGACAAGATATCACAACCCAATATCACTTTATATGCAAACGATACAATTTTTGCAAGGAACATCTAAACTGATAGGATACACCTACTTGAGGTTCTTAGACCGATATGAATACTTTTAAAAAGTTAATAAACCAATATGGGACCTCCTATATGGCTTCCAAGCCGATAGACACTCTCATATACACTTCATAACTCGATACAACCCCATCTAGGGTTCAAGACACTCAACACTCTTTGGCTCTTTCACCACGAAGAGTGCTATTACTTAACCAAGATTCAAACAAGGTGCCCCTCCTTTATCTCTCCTCTATATGATGCTAAGAGAGAGAAGGGACACTGTGGAGATGGTAATTTGCATGTTAACATATTACTTTGGGTAAATTGCAATTTACATCAAAACTTAGCACACAAAGCTCAATCATCATCCACATAGGCTCAACTTGAAACTCAAGCTCTCCACAAGGCACCCCATAGCATCATCCTCTCCTTATGATGATAAATCACTAAGGGCACACTCAACATTTGACATATTGCAAGATAACCCCTTATCTTGGGTAAATTGCACTCTGGTCCAAAATAAGCAAGCATTGCTCAAACGTTATTTAAACGGGACCAAACTTGAAACATAGGCGTGCCACATGTTGGTAAAACACCTCAAAGGATCATATTAAAGTTATAAAAAACTTACTTAAGCAAAAAAAATAGGGTTATCCCAAAACCCAAGTTAGAGGTGTTACAAGTTATCAACCCCTAACAAGGATTTTGTCCCTGAAATCTCAAGAGAAAAGAGAAAGGTACTTCCTCTTTTAACTCTTCATTAAACTTTTATGAAGCCAACCAAAGGGATCTCAAAATAGTAACTTACTTATGACTAAGCAAGATTCTTATATTAAACATATTCTATATCACAGTGATGTCATTGAACTTTATCCATGATTAACACAAGATTTATCACATAGGATACACCCTAATTTAACTCTACCACTTCTGAGTTGTAGAGTTAACATTATATCAAGTCATACTATATGTACTTTGAATAACTTATAGTGCAACCCTAACTTTTAAACCACCTTCACAACTTGAAACATTACAAGAGGAGGTTCACAAACCTGGGAGTCATTATATTTATCTAAGGGCAAAGGTAAGACCACAATTTCAAGGGTATTAACCATATAATTCTCATTATGAAACTTTTTCTTGATCTCACATACCACTGTCACCTCTTGGATACTAGGATTCCTTTCCTTGGTATCCATCATGTATGCCAAAATGCATCACATTCATGTTCATTCAACTTCTCAACTATCGGTATTGATTCCAAACATGTTAGAAGAATCTTCCTATCATCTTGGAGGATCCATAAAACATCATTATTCACAAATGTAACCATCTTGGAACCAAATTCCAAGACCCAAATAATACTTTTCAAGTATCCATTTCAAGGTCACATCAAAACCATGCATATCAAGTGATATGAGACTCACTTGAACATCACATCCCTGGAAAGGAAGTACATAAAGGAAACATACTTTCCCTCATCACCACATCACCATCCAAGGATTGATAACAGTGAGAAGGAGATTACCAACTTTCTTTGGTTATAATATGTGTTTTCACTACTCATGTGTCATTCAATCCAGTTTCATTTTGGTTTCCTTGTCATTGGCATAGGAACGGTAAAGATGATTACATGTCATTACTCCTTCTTTGATTTTTGCTCTTCATGTTCATGAAAATTTCCTTGTTTTACCACTTTTTCCATCTTTACACCATGAAAAGGATCATTATTCTTTACATATTCTTTATTGAGTAGGGATCATCTTCCTTGTTCCCTTTTCACATATCATGAGGATTACACTTTATACTTTCTTACACTCATATGTTGGTATGAGATTAACTCAAGTTCCACTTTATTTATTCATCATTCATTCTTATTTATATTCTCACTTCATACTTACATCAGGAGTTCTCTCCTTTATACATGTATTTAACACCTTGACTTACTTTATGGACATAGATTCATCTGTCTCTTGATTTATAAAATTCTTGAAATTATCATTTCAGAGAGCTCTTATAGCTTATCTGTGTTCAAATTCAGGTTTTATAGTGTCCTATTCTTCTTTAATGATCATTAGTCATTCAAATTCAGATAGGTTGAGATATAGTTCTTTCCTTCTTTAAGGTCAGTTCAAGGTGCTATTACCATGATTCATGTTTAATTATGCTCTTTAGGTTGTTTCAAAATGACTACTTGATCAGAGTAATCAGAAAGAATGGAACTTAAGAGTTCCATACTCACCTTTTCTTCAATAATTGCATGCCTCGCCAGGGTAAACAAGTACTAAGATTTAGGTAGTATGCACTTTTTTTTATATCATATTTCTTACCTTAAACATCTCTTTTAAGTTCTAAGACTTAGTATCTTCTGGTTCTCTCCAGGTGTCTCTTTTACACCTCTTCCTCTTTTATATGAACATAAGAAATCATAAAACATTTTAGAGAATACTGGATAGAATATAAATTCTAGTCTTCTTCATCTCTTCCTCATGTCCCCAAAGGACTAACCAAAGGAAAATTAACAACAACTATCCTTCTTATGATTAACAAGCAGAATAAAGAGAGATAAGTCAGAATGGAAAAGTTCTTTCTGAACTGTTACCTATTATAGTTTATCTGGTGTCTCAGGTTGACTCAACGCATAGAGTCTAGTCGTCACCTACTCTCTCCCTCATTCTCTAATATCTGGAGTAGATGAACTAATTTGTGAAGCATGTCCACATCCACGTCCTCTTGTTCCACTAAACTATGGTCCTTGTGAACCTTACTGATTCTTCCTTGGTTTTTGTGTCACCTCAGTGTGTCTCTATGGACAAAATGGTATGGTATGCGCAACCTGTCCACACCTATGACATGTCTTACTCTCATACCATGGTCTTACCGGTCCCATCACTATCTTAGAAACTGAGCTTGAGGCTCCAACTGGAGGTAAACTCTATCCTCTTCCCTTACTTGGTGAGCACCGTGTTGGTACACTAGACACTTACTGAACTGGTGGTATTGAAAACTTTGTCTTCTTAAAACCACCAAACAATTATTCACGTGACTCCATAGACCTCTTTTTAAGGTTTTCCTCATGTTTCTCTATCATAGACCTTTCTATTCTCCGTACAGATTCCACTAATGTGGCAAATCTCTCTCTACTTTCCAAAGTAGTTGTCGAGGTAGACATATCATCATTCAATACTTTCTCAAAATGTCAGATCCTCTCAAACTATGAGATCTTTTCATCTAAGTATGTCTGTGGAAAGTACTTATTGATGAATCCTTGATGAAATTCCTCCCAACCAATCTCTTCATAATTCATTTTTACCTCTTCTATGTTCAACCAGTGGCTAGCCCTATCCTTCAAAAGGTACACAACACGCTTGACTTTGTCAGCATTCGGGATGCTAAGGATCTTAAAGACTTTCTCTAGCTTAGTAAGCCATAGATCTGCATCTGTTGGGTCATCTATTCTAGCATATTCTATAGCTTCTACATGACGTATCCATTCAAAGGTCTTACCAGAACCCGAAAATTCTATATTGGGGATTGGTGCCCTAGGTTTATTGTTGGTGTCCTGTCCACTATATGCATCACTGTTGTCATAACCCGCCCAACGAGAGCATGAAAAGTAGGGCTCTCTATAATGACTAGATCAAGTTGGGGATTATCAAGCACTCATTCTTCTCTTGCATGATCCCTCACACCTTCTCCTAGTGCAATAATATTGCTTTCAACAATATGTTCATCATGTTCTCTAGATATCTTTAAGCTTTAGCCTTTCTTCTGCATGAGCAAAAGTCACTATTAGACATACTGGACGACACTAGAATAGACTCAACAACCAAACTCCTATGCCCCTATAGACTTAGTGAACCTATAGCTTTGATACCAAATATTATGATGACCACTATCAAGCAACCAACGACATCACACAAAACGATGTGGAAATAACCATTAGCAGTGGATTACTGAAAATCACTAAAAATGAAAACCTTTTTATCGAGATATCCACTGCTAGGAAACTCTTTAAAGAAAGAACCAAAACCATATATACATCATGGTTCACTTCATACATACATCGTTCCATCACATCGCAAGGATATGAGATATCAATTTCTTTATCAAAACATATACAAAATCAACATTATACATCGAGGCATTCTAGCCAAAATCTCAGATTGATTATAAAACTATTTATGCACTATCTCCTAAGGACCTGAGAGTACAGGGACGACACATAGGACTTCTATCTACAACATGACATAACTGATAGCACACCACCTCAAATTTCAAGTCTTCTTCCTACCACTGTCCTATCTCAGCTTCCACGATCTCTGATGCCTCATGCACGTCCACCTAAAAAGTTGTGGAACCCATGCGGTGAGAAAAAAGTCCCAACGAGAGATGTAACTTTCCACCAACATTATTATCATCATATATATAAGTGTTTATTTCAAGATAATGATAAAGAAATAACTATGTTAAGCAGTCATAATTATAATATGAACATTAACAAGGTATCCTCATAAATGAGCAGATCATATATCTATGACTGACCAATAGGTTATTCAATCTTTTTAGAAGGAATATGAAGAACATGTATAACATTTATCAACTATGACATACAAAAGCAATTGCAACATCATTCAATGTTTTCGTATTCGATCCTTAAGCAAATATGATACACGGCTGATTACATCTTTCAACAATCATCTTGAGGAGATGAAGTATACCGCTCATGCTCCAACCAACCTAAATTAGGTAGCATCAATGCCATAAAAGTTCCATGGAAGAACCAGAATCCATGACCTCACCCCCCATCAGTCGGTACGAGTCAACCTGCAGTGACATTATGAGTCAAACTGCAATTTAACTAGCATGGGTATATAGGATCAACGCTGGAGATATACAACTCGTAGTTGTTCCCTTATCAAAGTATGACCCGTAGTCAATCATGATTCTTATCAGATTATGATCTGCAACCAATCTTGATTGTATATTGAGTCATAACCTACAACCACACTCTCTTCAGGGTATGGCTTGCAGCCAATCATGTGAGTTAAGGATACAAGGAGATACCTCAACTTCCACCCCACATATTCAACAATATGTTCTCTAAGTTTCCCACAATAATTGCTTGTTTTACCATTCAACAAGTTCTAACACTGAATGGATCTATGCCCTGGGCAAACTACATTTTTAATTCCACTAATAAGTTAAGTGCATTACAACATATTTTGCATCAATCAAGTTACAAGCATGAATTATAGATAAATGCTATAAAGAAAAATGTAATATGTTTTTCAAGTATTCTTGTATCAATTGGAACACATCTTGTTACACCCATCCTGGGATCTCAATCCCTTGAACACATTACTGGGAATCTCTTACCTTCAACATTTTTATTATCATGATCACATGTTTTGGTATCAAACCCTTAGTTCATCATTGAACAATGTCACCTCTTACCAGGCAATAATAATCTCTAGGTCATCAGACCCATATATATATCATACTTGTTGTACAAGTATATCACATGGCTCACAAGGCCTATTTAATCTGTATCATGCTAAATCATCATAGCTCATACCTGGCTATTCTCATCATCTCATAATACCTACATGCTTAAGATTTCATGGTAAAAGCAATATCAAATAAATATTATCACCATGACGTAAAGAGAATCACTCAAATTGCAACTCTCTCATAAGTAGGGTTAGGGTTTTCTCCTTGTAGCCGATTAGGGTTTTCAAGTTCATATTTAACAGCCAAACCCTAATTCATATCATAAGAACTTATATTAATGCCATGGGTATTCAAGCATACTTAATTACTCTCATCAATTATCATCAATTGATTATCAACATGAATTATTACCTTTACCATATGAGTAGTATAATTTTCTCTCTTATCCTTACTAGGATATTGATTTCAACATACTTATTACATTGACTTGACCCTCTTAAGGGTTTATCAACCTACACTTATCAAAGTGTATCCATCTCAATACTTCATAGTGTATCAATTGATTATATTCATCATGTGCCAGATTACACTCATCAAAGTGTATTGGCCTACACACTAACCCTTATGTCGGCCTAGAAACATTCATTTGTGTCGTTCTATACACTATACTTGTGTTGGCTAAGATAGCCTCTCTTGTGTCTGCCTAGACACTCTCACTTGTGTCATCCTAGATACCATTATCACTTTGTGTCGTCCATGGCACATCAAAGTGATATCAGTTTAGAGGTGCTTAGGGTGATATCGATTTTGAGGTGCTTCAAGTGATATCGGCCATGAATCATATCTTGGTGTATCACCTGTTGGATCCTAGATGGGTGATTAGATGCTCTAGAGGGGGGGGTGAATAGAGCTGAAAGCACTTAAACAAAACTCATTAAACCTTCAAGATATATGACAAGATAAGGTTGCTAAATAGGTAATTTGAGTGCAACTAACACATACATAGCAAGGGAGAGAGAGATTGAACATGCACCAATTAGACAAGCTATTTAGAGTGGTTCCACACTTCAAACTACAAGTGTGTCAGTCCACTTGCCTAGAGAGGTCAACCTCTAGGACTTCCAAACTATTGCACTCTTATATTCATTCATAAGACATACAATGCATGACCAAACAAAAGACTTACCTATCCAATACAAAGAGTCTTCAACCTTACGAAGGACTTACTCACTTTGCAAGAGTCTTCGGCCTTCTCCAAGGACTTACCCACTCTTGCACAAGTCTTCAACCTTGTAGGGATCACCCACTCTTCTTGGATATTCAGCTTTTGACTTCACCTTCACTCGGAGAAGCTTCCACCAAGGTCTTACCCACTTGAGCTTGAGTCTTCTGCCTTCTCCAAGGGATTACCCACTCTAGCTCCAAGTCTTCAGCCTTGATCTTCACCATGGGATGCCTTCCCTTGTTCTTTTTCACCTCTCTTGGACAAGAGAGAGAACCTTCATCTTCATGATTGCAAATGAGATATGGGGAGGTGGTGGAAGTGAGAGCCTCACAAGATATACATGTAGGACTAGCTCTCTTACATATTTCCGACTCACTCTAATGGATGTAGCAAGTGATTAAGCTTAGAGAGAGAGAGAGAGGAGGTTGTAGGAAGCTCTCAACTATAGTATAGGAACCTCACATAGAGTTTTGCAATGAATGCTCAACCTTGGAATGAAGCCCAAGGGGTTCTATTTATAGCTGGGGATGCCTCTTAGCCTTAAGGAACACTTGAGAATGAAAACTAGCCATTTTGTGGTTTACAACGGATCTATTTTCACTTGTTGCAACTCCACAATGGCTAGAAGCACTTTTCTGCATTTTTCCATACAGTGTAATCGGTCGAGTTTCTATAAGGGTAACTCGACCGATCAAGTAAACGACAAGGCCGATACTCAAATGATCGGCCGCGTTTGTCCTAACAAAACTCAACCGACCATTAGGAATCGAGATGGTTAGTTACTTGATCGGTCGAGTTCTGTGTAAACACAACTCGACCGATGCAATCTGCAGAAAATTGATCAAGGATGATCGGTCGAGTTTTCAGGCTGGGAAACTCGACCGACAAAGTGCCTGTAATCAATTTTCAAAGTTGCATATAAAGTGATCTAACATTCGATCTAAGTGCTCCTGATTTTTTATAAGCTTAATTACAAGTCATACAATCATTACAAGTGATTTACAACATGATTCTAATAGATTTACATCATATTACAAAAATGTGCACTTGTATGACTTTGACTTGTCTTTCCTCCAATTTGAGATGCGCAAGTTTGGGCATTTGGAGTGTGTCTATACCTAATCTGAAATCACTCAAGTAGAGGCATTAGACACTAATATGTGGAATGGTTAGTCATCATCAAAACACGGGTTTAGTCAATTTAGACATGAGTCAACATTGACCTAATTTACCTTGAGTCAACATTCTCCCCATTTTTGAAGATGACAAACCATTCCATAAATGTATGGAAAGCTTTTAAGTAAAATCATACCTTTGGAGAAACCTAGGGGTTTCAATAGAATGGAGTTCATATGCTCCCCCTCAATTGATGTGCATGGAGTTCTCATACTCCCCCTCAATTGATGCTAGTGGAGTTCTCCTGTATGGTTAGCTTTCACAACATTTATAGAATACTATGTCTTATACTCATATATGTTCTATACATATATGACTTCTCCCATTTACCTTCTCCCATTTATATGAACATACTTCTCTTCTTCATGTAAGATGTGCCTTCTTCCTCTTTTAAAAGAAGACATACCTTTCTCCCCCTTTGTCATTTCAAAAGTGGGGTTATGAAGAATTAAGAAACATCACTTGTTAAATAGAAAGGAGATAACACAAATATATATAAGGATAGTAGAAGAGCACAGACAGGGGCTTGTCCAAACATAGAAAGAAAAGCAAGTTAAAGCATAATACTTGAACAACCTAAAAAGTAAGATAAAGTGTTGCAGAAAAACAATAAAATGTAATTTTGACCCTCAAGATGACGGATTTTGACCAAAAACCATCAGAGCTCATCGCGAAGCATGAGTCTTGCTCAGAAGGTTGTTTCTGCATGAAAAACACTAGCCTTGCACCAAAAGCTGAAATTGGAGAAAAATCTGCATAAAAATCCAAAATATACTCCAATTTCTACATACAATGTAGATCTATGTACCCTGCATCACAATGTTATGCAAGCAACTCAAGATAGTAGATATGCAATTCAAGGAACAAGCTTGAGCATGTATGCGACAAGATACAAGCATAGCATATATATGAGCAAAGATGCCAATTATAAACAAGGTTAGAACTACATGTATATGAACTACTAGTAGATGATATCACAAGTTAGGACTACTAGTAGGATCTAGATCATAGCAAGAGATACTAAAAGATACACAAGTTAAAGAGCAAGCTATGAGTAGATGTAGAGATATATCCAAACAAAGAGATATGCAATTTTAGAGGCATGAAAGGATATAACTTACTACATATTCATCCTTACCATAAGATGATTACCCCTAAGAACCTCAAGGTTGTATTAACACAAGATATACACCTAGATTGATGTAGCAAGTTAGAGTACAACAGAAGCAATTTTTAGACACAACCAAGAGATCCAAAGAGATCACCATCAAAACCTGCAAAACAACTCAAAGCAAGTAATTGCAAGATATAGATATACCAATTTAGAGCAATTAGAGAGATAGAGTTGTAAGCAGGATAAGCAATTTAGAATAAGGCAATATGCATATATAAAGGTACCAAATGAGAGTGCCAAAGAATAAGGCTATTGGTTGAGAAAATCTAGTTGAGAGGGAAATTCTCACTCAATAAGCCAAATGTATATTCTATGCATAGTGTTATCGGTCGAGTTCTCAGCATTGACAACTCGACCGATGACAGTTGTTGGCAACACCCATTGGTGTCTATCGGTCGAGTTTCAAATAAGGTAAATTCGGCCGACAGAGCAGCTATCAAAAGGCACATATATATCATAAAAACATATTTAGAGGCATGCTAAACATGTAAACTATATCCAAACATGTCTAACCAAGTTAGTAAAGCACTATAGAGGCATTAGAAATAGTTTTTGAGCAAGAGTGTGAAGAGAAACACAAAATACCACTTTTGACTAAAAAACCATATGTATAGTGCACACCATCTTGACAAAACAAGTTAGGATTGGTTATAAGAAATAAAAACTTTACCTTTGTTCTTAGCATTCCTTTTTCCACTTGTTGTCACCCTTTACACATCTCACCTTTCTTCTTTCATGTGGATTGAGAACTCATATTGCAATTCCATAGCTCAAGTCAATCCATTTGCAAGTACCTACAAGAAGAAAGATGAAATGGTTCCCAATCATGTATTTGGGTCCAGAGGGGTTAGTTTAGCAACCCAAGTCCTATTTCTCTTCGGTGCTTTCCTAAAAGGACAACAAGTAGAATAATGATCAATTTCATTGCAATAGTTGCATGTGCCCATAGTCTTGGAACTAGAGGATTCTCCATGGAATATTGGAGGTCCTTTATCTTTGTTGTTCCCTTGACTACTATCATATCCTAAACCATATCTACCAATTTGTTTAGTAGTATGGTGTAGGATCATTAAGATTCTTTTTACCAACTAAGAATCTTTGCAAAGAAGATCTCAAAATGTCATTATCATGCTTAAGAGAAGAAATAGTAGAAGACAAATTATTGATATTATCTCTAGCATGCAAAAGATCATTATCTAAGCAAAGAGATTTAGTTAAATAAGAATCTCTATCAATATGAAGAGCAGCAACATCATTCTCTCTATTTGTAGAACTAGAACAAGATTCATGCCCATTGATTTTAGCAAGCAAGGAGGCATTTTCTCTTTCTAATTCATTCAAAACAAAATCTTTGTCCTTTTTTCATATTTAAGAACATCAATATCATGCATGAGAGAATCAACAATTAAGGTATGCTCTTCATTAGAACTAGTCATAAGAGGTTGAGCTTCTAGAAATCTAATCTTATCAAGCAAATTAGCATTTTCAAGTTTAAGAGAATCTACTTGACTAAGACAATCATTTTTATCATTAAGCAAGCAAGAATTAGCATGTTCAAGACCATCTAGTTCTACATGCAAATTATCAACAATTTTAGCAAGCTTTTTCTTTTTCCTTTTAGAAGACTTAAGAGAGGCACAAATATCATGAATAATAGCAATCAAAGATTCTTTATCTAAAGATTTTAGATTTACCTCACTTGAGTCTTCACTTGTTGATGCTATAAGAGCAAAATGGCATTCTCCTTCATCACTAGAGCTTGATCTTGATCCTTCACTTGAATCTTCACTTGAGCTTGAGTTGGAGGAGCCACTTGAGCTTGAGTGCCATTTCTCCTTCTTCTTGTGAAGATGGGTCTTTCTGCCTTGTGGGCAATCTTCCTTGTAGTGACCCTTCTTTCCACATGTGAAGCACCAGATGGAGGAGGACTTGCCTTTGTAGAATTTACCCTTGGAGTACATGACATCTTCTTCAATTTGAGAGGATGGAGAAGCTTGACCAACAATAGCCTTGATTTGAGCTTTGATTTCAACATTCTTCATTCTCTTGAGTTCTTTCTCCTCTTGTCTTTCTACTTCCTCCCTCTTGTCAAGTGTGGCTTCATGTGCTTGTAGATTTCCAATGAGCTTTAAATAGGAATATCCTTAAGAGACCTTGCTTCTTCAATAGAAGTCACCTTGGGTTCCCACCTCTTGGGGAGAGTTCTAAGGATCTTTGAGTTGATCTCTCCACTAGACATAGGATGTCCTAGAACAGCAAGACCATTCACGGTGGTGTTGAGCCTTTAGTACATGTTGGCTATGCTCTCCTCCTTTCCCATCTTGAAGTTCTCAAGCAGCCCTTTGAGCATATAGACTTTGCTTTCCTTCACTTGATATGTCCCTTTATAAGTGATGCAAAGCTTTCTCCATACCTCATAGGATGTTTCACATGAAGAAATCCGGTTGAACTCCGTGGGGTCATGGAGGCATATAGGATGTGCATGGCTCTAGCATTCAATGTTGATTTCTTCAAGGTAGCTTCATCCCATTCTTCAATCCTTGTCTTTGGTAGCATGTATGGGTTGTTCACCATTTGCCACATCTCAATACTTAATCCTTAGATGTAGAATTGAAGCCTTCTTATCCAATAGAGGAAATTGCTACCATCAAAGATTGGAAGGTTGGTCGAGTATCTCCCTCCTAGGTAGTCACCCATCTTCTCCTACTTGTTGAAGTATGCTTGGAGAAGACCCACTCTGATACCAATTGTTGGATCCTAGATGGGTGATTAGATGCTCTAGAGGGGGGGGTGAATAGAGCTGAAAGCACTTAAACAAAACTCTTTAAACCTATAAGATATATGACAATATAAGGTTTCTAAATAGGTAATTTGAGTGCAACTAACACATACATACTAAGGGAGAGAGAGATTGAACATGCACCAATTAGACAAGCTATTTAGAGTGGTTCCACACTTCAAACTAGAAGTGTTTCAGTCCACTTGCCTAGAGAGGTCAACCTCTAGGACTTCCAAGCTATTGCACTCTTATATTCATTCATAAGACATACAATGCATGAACAAACAAAAGACTTACCTATCCAATACAAAGAGTCTTCAATCTTACCAAGGACTTACCCACTTTGCGAGAGTCTTCGGCCTTCTCCAAGGACTTACCCACTCTTGCACAAGTCTTCATCCTTGCAGGGATCACCCACTCTTCTTGGATATTCAGCTTTTGACTTCACCTTCACTTAGAGAAGCTTCCACCAAGGTCTTACCCACTTGAGATTGAGTCTTCTGCCTTCTCCAAGGGCTTACCCACTCTAACTCCAAGTCTTCAGCCTTGATCTTCACCAAGGGATGCCTTCCCTTGTTCTTCTTCACCTCTCTTGGATAAGAGAGAGAACCTTCATCTTCATGATTGCAAATGAGAGATGGGGAGGTGGTGGAAGTGAGAGCCTCAGAAGATATACATGTAGGACTAGCTCTCTTATAGATTTCGTACTCACTCTTATGGATGTAGCAAGTGATTAAGCTTAGAGAGAGAGAGAGGAGGCTGTAGGAAGCTATCAACTATAGAATAGGGAGAGTTTTGCAATAAATGCTCAACCTTGGAATGAAGCCCAAGGGGTTCTATTTATAGCTGGGAATGCCTCTTAGCCTTAAGGAACACTTGAGAACGAAAACTAGCAATTTTGTGGCTTGCAACGGATCTATTTTCACTTGTTGCAACTCCACAATGGCTAGAAGCACTTTTCTGAATTTTTCCGTACAGTGGAATTGGTCTAGTTTCTATAAGGGTAACTCGACCGATCAAGTAAACGACGAGTCCGATACTCAAATGATCGCTCGAGTTTGTCCTGAAAAAACTAGATCGACCATTAGGAATCGAAATCGTCAGTTAATTGATCGGTCGAGTTCTGTGTAAACACAACTCGATCGATGCAATCTATAGAAAATTGATCAAGGATGATCGGTTGAGTTTTCAGGCTGGGAAACTCGACCGACAAAGTGCCTGTAATCAATTTTCAAAGTTGCATATAAAGTGATCTAACATTCGATCTAAGTGTTCCTGATTTTTTCTAAGCTTAATTACACGTCATAAAATCATTACTAGTGATTTACAACATGATTGTAATAGATTTACATCATATTACAAAAACGTGCACTTGTATGACTTTGACTTGTCTTTCCTCCAATTTGAGATGTGCAAGTTAGGGCATTTGGAGTGTGTCTATACCTAATATGAAATCACTCAAGTCGAGGCATTAGACACCAATATGTGGAATGGTTAGTCATCATCAAAACACGGGTTTAGTCAATTTAGACGTGAGTCAACATTGACCTAATTGACCTTGAGTCAACATTCTCCCCCTTTTTGAAGATGACAAACCATTCTATAAATGTATGGAAAGATTTTAAATAAAATCATACCTTTGGAGAAACCTAGGGGTTTCAATAGAATGGAGTTCATATGCTCCCCCTCAATTGATGTGCATGGAGTTCTCATACTCCCCCTCAATTGATGCTAGTGGAGTTCTCCTGTATGGTTAGCTTTCACAACATTTATAGAATACTATGTCTTCTACTCATATATTTTATATACATATATGACTTCTCCCATTTACCTTCTCCCCTTTATATGGACATACTTCTCTTCTTCATGTAAGACGTGCCTTCTTCCTCTTTTAAAAGAAGACATACCTTTCTCCCCCTTTGTCATTTCAAAAAGTGGGGTTATGAAGAATTAAGAAACATCACTTGTTAAAGAGAAAGGAGATAACACAAAAATATATAAGGATAGTATAAGAGCATAGACATGGGCTTGTCCAAGCATAGAAAGAAAAGCAAGTTAAAGAATATACTTGAACAATCCAAAAAGCAAGATAAAGTGCTATAGAAAAACAATAAAACATAATTTTGACCCTCACGATGACGGATTTTGACCAAAAACCATCAGAGCTCATCGCGAAGCATGAGTCTTTCTCAGAAGGTTGTTTCTGAATGAAAAATACTAGCCTTACACTAAAAGCTGAAATTGGAGAAAAATCTGCATAAAAATCCAAAAAATACTCCAATTTCTACATACAATGTAGATCTATGTACCCTGCATCACAATGTTATGCAAGAAACTCAAGATAGTAGAAATGCAATTCAAGGAACAAGCTTGAGCATGTATGAGACAAGATACAAGCATAGCATATCTATGAGCAATGATACAAATTATAAACAAGGTTAGAACTACATGTATATGAACTACTAGTAGATGATATCACAAGTTAGGACTACTAGTAGGATCTAGATCATAGCAAGAGATACCAAAAGATACACAATTTAAAGAGCAAGCTATGAGTAGATGTAGAGATATATCCAAACAAAGAGATATGAAATTTTAGAGGCATGAAAGGATATAACTTACTACATATGCATCCTTACCATAAGATGATTACCCCTAAGAACCTCAAGGTTGTATTAACACAAGATATACACCTAGATTGATGTAGCAAGTTAGAGTACAACGGAAGCAATTTTTAGACACAACCAAGAGATCCAAAGAGATCATCATCAAAACCTACAAAACAACTCAAAGCAAGTAATTGCAAGATATAGATATACCAATTTAGAGCAATTAGAGAGATAGAGTTGTAAGCAAGATAGGAAATTTAGAACAAGGCAATATGCATATATAAAGGTACCAAATGATAGTGCCAAAGAATAAGGCTATTGGTTGAGAAAATCTAGTTGAGAGGGAAATTCTCACTCAATAAGCCAAATGTATATTCTATGCACAGTGTTATCGGTCGAGTTCTGTGCATTGATAACTCAACTGATGGTAGCTGTTGGCAACACCCATTGGTGCCTATCGGTCGAGTTTCAAATAAGGTAAACTCGGCCGACAGAGCAGCTGTCAAAAGGCACATATATATCATAAAAACATATTTAGAGGCATGCTAAACATGTAAACCATACCCAACGTGTCTAAGCAAGTTAGTAATGCACTATAGAGGCATTAGAAATAGTTTTTGAGAAAGAGTGTGAAGAGAAACACAAAATACCACTTTTGACTCAAAAACCATATGTATAGTGCACACCATCTTGACAAAACAAGTTAGGATTGGTTATAAGCAATAAAAATTTTACCTTTGTTCTTACCATTCCATTTTCCACTTGTTGTCACCCTCTACACATCTCACCTTTCTTCTTTCATGTGGATTGAGAAGTCAATTTGCAATTCCATAGCTCAAGTCAATCCATTTGCAAGTATCTACAAGAAGAAAGATGAAATGGTCCCCAATCATGTATTTGGGTCCGGAGGTGTTAGTTTAGAAACCAAGTCCTATTTCTCTTGGGTGCTTTCCTAAAAGTACAACAAGTAGAATAATGAGCAATTTCATTGTAATAGTTGCATGTGCCCATAGTCTTAGAACTAGAGGATTCTCCATGGAATATTGGAGGTCCTTTATCTTTGTTGTTCCCTTGACTACTATCATATCCTAAACCATGTCTACCAATTTGTTTAGTAGTATGGTGTAGAATATCATTAATATTCTTTTTACCAACTAAGAATCTTTACAAAGAAGATCTCAAATTGTCATTATCATGCTTAAGAAAAGCACTAGTAGAAGACAAATTATTGATATTATCTCTAGAATGCAAAAGATCATTTTCTAAGCAAAGAGCTTTAGTTAAATAAGAATCTCTATCAATATGAAGAGTAGCAACATCATTCTCTCTATTTATATAACTAGAACAAGATTCATACCCATTGATTTTAGCAAGCAAGGAGGCATTTTCTATTTCTAATTCATTCAAAACAAAATCTTTGTCCTTGTTTTCATATTTAAGAACATCAATATCATGCATGAGAGAATCAACAATTAAGGTATGCTCTTCACTAGAACTAGTCATAAGAGGTTGAGCTTCTAGAAATCTAATCTTATCAAGCAAATTAGCATTTTCAAGTTTAAGAGAATCTACTTGACTAAGACAATCATTTTTATCATCAAGCAAGCAAGAATTAGCATGTTCAAGATCATCTAGTTCTACATTCAAATTATCAATAATTTTAGCAAGCTTTTTCTTTTTCCTTTTAGAAGACTTAAGAGAGGCACAAATATCATGAATAATATCAATCAAAGATCTTTATCTAAAGAGTTTAGATTCACCTCACTTGAGTCTTCACTTGTTGATGCTATAAGAGCAAAATGGCATTCTCCTTCATCACTAGAGCTTGAGCTTGATCCTTCACTTGAGCTTGAGTTGGAGGAGCCACTTGAGCTTGAGTGCCATTTCTCCTTCTTATTGTGAATATGGGTCTTTCTGCCTTGTAGGAAATCTTCCTTGTAGTGACCCTTCTTTCCACATGTGAAGCACCGGATGGAGGAGGACTTGCCTTTGTAGAATTTACCCTTGGAGTACATGGCATCTTCTTCAACTTGAGAGGATGGAGAAGCTTGACCAACAATAGCCTTGATTTGAGCTTTGATTTCAGCCTTCTTCATTCTCTTGAGTTCTTTTTCCTCTTGTCTTTCTACTTCCTCCCTCTTGTCAAGTGTGGTTTCATGTGCTTGTAGATTTCCAATGAGCTCTTCAATAGGAATATCGTTAAGAGACCTTGCTTCTTCAATAGAAGTCACCTTGGGTTCCCACCTCTTGGGGAGAGTTCTAAGGATCTTTGAGTTGATCTCTCCACTAGACATAGGATGTCCTAGAACAGCAAGACCATTCACGATGGTGTTGAGCCTTGAGTACATGTTGGCTATGCTCTCCTCCTTTCCCATCTTGAAGTTCTCAAGCAGCCCTTTCAACATGTAGGCTTTGCTTTCCTTCATTTGATATGTCCCTTCATAAGTGATGCAAAGCTTTCTCTATACCTCAGGTTGTTCCACATGAAGAAATCTGGTTGAACTCGGTGGGGGTCATGGAGGCATATAGGATGTGCATTGCTCTAGCATTCAAGGTTGATTTTTTCAAGGTAGCTTCATCCCATTCTTCAATCCTTGTCTTTGGTAGCATGTATGGGTTGTTCACCATTTTCCACATCTCAATACTTGATCCTTGGATGTAGAATTGAAGCCTTCTTCTCCAATAGAGGAAATTGCTACCATCAAAGTTTGGAAGGCTGGTCAAATATCTCCCTCCTAGGTAGTCACCCATCTTCTCCTACTTGTTGAAGTATGCTTGGAGAAGACCCGCTCTGATACCAATTGTTGGATCCTAGATGGGTGATTAGATGCTCTAGAGGGGGGTGAATAGAGCTGAAAGTAGTTAAACAAAACTCATTAAACCTTCAAGATATATGACAAGATAAGGTTGCTAAATAGGTACTTTGAGTGCAACTAACGCATACATAGAAAGGGAGAGAGAGATTGAACATGCACCAATTAGACAAGCTATTTAGAGTGGTTCCACACTTCAAACTAGAAGTGTGTCAGTCCACTTGCCTAGAGAGGTCAACCTCTAGGACTTCCAAGCTATTGCACTCTTATATTCATTCATAAGACTACAATGCATGACCAAACAAAAGACTTACCTATCCAATACAAAGAGTCTTCAACCTTACCAAGGACTTACCCACTTTACAAGAGTCTTCGGCCTTCTCCAAGGACTTACCCACTCTTGTACAAGTCTTCAGTCTTGTCAGGATCACCCACTCTTCTTGGATATTCATCTTTTGACTTCACCTTCACTCGGAGAAACTTCCACCAAGGTCTTACCCACTTGAGCTTGAGTCGTCTGCCTTCTCCAAGGGCTTACCCACTCTAGCTCCAAGTCTTCAGCCTTAATCTTCACCAAGGGATGCCTTACCTTGTTCTTCTTCACCTCTCTTGGACAAGAGAGAGAACCTTCATCTTCATGATTACAAATGAGATATGGGGAGGTGGTGGAAGTGAGAGCCTCACAAGATATACATGTAGGACTATCTCTCTTACAGATTTCCTACTCACTCTAATGGATGTAGCAAGTGATTAAGCATAGAGAGAGAGAGGAGGTTGTAGGAAGCACTCAACTATAGAATAGAACCTCACATAGAGTTTTGCAATGAATGCTCAACCTTGGAATGAAGCCCAAGGGGTTCTATTTATAGCTGGGGATGCCTCTTAGCCTTAAGAAACACTTAAGATTGAAAACTAGCCATTTTGTGGCTTGCAACAGATCTATTTTCACTTTTTGCAACTCCATAACGGCTAGAAGCACTTTTCTACATTTTTTTGTACAGTGCAATCGGTCAAGTTTCTATAAGGGTAACTCGACCGATCCAGTAAACGACAAGGCTGATACTCAAATGATCGATCGAGTTTGTCCTGAAAAAACTCGACCAACCATTAGGAATTTAAATGGCCAGTTATTTGATCGGTCTAGTTCTGTGTAAACACAACTCGACCGATGCAATCTGTAGAAAATTGATCATGGATGATCGATCAAGTTTTTAGGCTTGGAAACTCGACCGACAAAGTGCTTGTAATCAATTTTCAAAGTTGCATCTAAAGTGATCTAACATTCAATCTAAGTGCTCTTGATTTTTTCTAAGCTTAATTACAAGTCATACAATCATTACAAGTGATTTACAACATGATTCTAATAGATTTACATCATATTACAAAAACGTGCACTTGTATGACTTTGACTTGTCTTTCCTCCAATTTGAGATGCGTAAGTTAAGTCATTTGGAGTGTGTCTATACCTAATATGAAATCACTCAAGTAGAGGCATTAGACACCAATATGTGGAATGGTTAGTCATCATCAAAACACGGGTTTAGTCAATTTAGATGTGAGTCAACATTGACCTAATTGACCTTGAGTCAACATTCTCCCCTTTTTGAAGATGACAAACCATTCCATAAATGTATGGAAAGCTTTTAAGTAAAATCATACCTTTGGAGAAACCTAGGGGTTTCAATAGAATGGAGTTCATATGCTCCCCCACAATTGATGTGCATGGAGTTCTCATACTCCCCCTCAATTGATGCTAGTGGAGTTCTCCTATATGGTTAGCTTTCACAACATTTATAGAATACTATGTCTTCTACTCATATATTTTCTATACATATATGACTTCTCCCATTTACCTTCTCCCCTTTATATGGACATACTTCTCTTCTTCATGTAAGACGTGCCTTCTTCCTCTTTTAAAAGAAGACATACCTTTCTCCCCCTTTGTCATTTCAAAAAGTGGGGTTATGAAGAATTAAGAAACATCACTTGTTAAAGAGAAAGGAGATAACACAAATATATATAAGGATAGTATAAGAGCATAGACAGGGGCTTGTCCAAGCATAGAAAGAAAAGCAAATTAAAGCATATACTTGAACAATCCAAAAAGCAAGATAAAGTGCTGCAGAAAAACAATAAAACATAATTTTGACCCTCAAGATGACGGATTTTGACCAAAAACCATCAGAGCTCATCGCGAAGCATGAGTCTTGCTCAAAAGGTTGTTTCTACATGAAAAATACTAGCCTTGCACCAAAAGCTGAAATTGGAGAAAAATCTGCATAAAAATCCAAAAAATACTCCAATTTCTACATACAATGTAGATCTATGTACCCTGCATCACAATGTTATGCAAGAAACTCAAGATAGTAGATATGCAATTCAAGGAACAAGCTTGAGCATGTATGAGACAAGATACAAGCATAGCATATATATGAGAAAAGATGCAAATTATAAACAAGGTTAGAACTACATGTATATGAACTACTAGTAGATGATATCACAAGTTAGGACTACTAGTAGGATCTAGATCATAGCAAGAGATACCAAAAGATACACAATTTAAAGAGCAAGCTATGAGTAGATGTAGAGATATATCCAAACAAAGAGATATGAAATTTTAGAGGCATGAAAGGATATAACTTACTACATATGCATCCTTACCATAAGATGATTACCCCTAAGAACCTCAAGGTTGTATTAACACAAGATATACACCTAGATTGATGTAGCAAGTTAGAGTACAACGGAAGCAATTTTTAGACACAACCAAGAGATCCAAAGAGATCATCATCAAAACCTACAAAACAACTCAAAGCAAGTAATTGCAAGATATAGATATACCAATTTAGAGCAATTAGAGAGATAGATTTGTAAGCAAGATAGGAAATTTAGAATAAGGCAATATGCATATATAAAGGTACCAAATGAGAGTGCCAAAGAATAAGGCTATTGGTTGAGAAAATCTAGTTGAGAGGGAAATTCTCACTCAATAAGCCAAATGTATATTCTATGCACAGTGTTATCGGTCGAGTTCTGTGCATTGACAACTCAACTGATGGTAGTTGTTGGCAACACCCATTGGTGCCTATCGGTCGAGTTTCAAATAAGGTAAACTCGGCCGACAGAGCAGCTGTCAAAAGGCACATATATATCATAAAAACATATTTAGAAGCATGCTAAACATGTAAACCATATCCAAACACGTCTAAGCAAGTTAGTAATGCACTATAGAGGCATTAGAAATAGTTTTTGAGAAAGACTGTGAAGAGAAACACAAAATACCACTTTTGACTCAAAAACCATATGTATAGTGCACACCATCTTGAAAAAACAAGTTAGGATTGGTTATAAGCAATAAAAAATTTACCTTTGTTCTTACCATTCCATTTTCCACTTGTTGTCACCCTCTACACATCTCACCTTTCTTCTTTCATGTGGATTGAGAAGTCAATTTGCAATTCCATAGCTCAAGTCAATCCATTTGCAAGTATCTACAAGAAGAAAGATGAAATGGTCCCCAATCATGTATTTGGGTCCGGAGGTGTTAGTTTAGCAACCCAAGTCCTATTTCTCTTGGGTGCTTTCCTAAAAGTACAACAAGTAGAATAATGAGCAATTTCATTGTAATAGTTGCATGTGCCCATAGTCTTAGAACTAGAGGATTCTCCATGGAATATTGGAGGTCCTTTATCTTTGTTGTTCCCTTGACTACTATCATATCCTAAACCATGTCTACCAATTTGTTTAGTAGTATGGTGTAGAATATCATTAAGATTATTTTTACCAACTAAGAATCTTTACAAAGAAGATCTCAAATTGTCATTATCATGCTTAAGAGAAGCACTAGTAGAAGACAAATTATTGATATTATCTCTAGAATGCAAAAGATCATTTTCTAAGCAAAGAGCTTTAGTTAAATAAGAATCTCTATCAATATGAAGAGTAGCAACATCATTCTCTCTATTTGTATAACTAGAACAAGATTCATACCCATTGATTTTAGCAAGCAAGGAGGCATTTTCTATTTCTAATTCATTCAAAACAAAATCTTTGTCCTTGTTTTCATATTTAAGAACATCAATATCATGCATGAGAGAATCAACAATTAAGGTATGCTCTTCACTAGAACTAGTCATAAGAGGTTGAGCTTCTAGAAATCTAATCTTATCAAGCAAATTAGCATTTTCAAGTTTAAGAGAATCTACTTGACTAAGACAATCATTTTTATCATCAAGCAAGCAAGAATTAGCATGTTCAAGATCATCTAGTTCTACATTCAAATTATCAATAATTTTAGCAAGCTTTTTCTTTTTCCTTTTAGAAGACTTAAGAGAGGCACAAATATCATGAATAATAGCAATCAAAGATTCTTTATCTAAAGAGTTTAGATTTACCTCACTTGAGTCTTCACTTGTTGATGCTATAAGAGCAAAATGGCATTCTCCTTCATCACTAGAGCTTGAGCTTGATCCTTCACTTGAGCTTGAGTTTGAGGAGCCACTTGAGCTTGAGTGTCATTTCTCCTTCTTATTGTGAATATGGGTCTTTCTGCCTTATAGGCAATCTTCCTTGTAGTGACCCTTCTTTCCACATGTGAAGCACCGGATGGAGGAGGACTTGCCTTTGTAGAATTTACCCTTGGAGTACATGGCATCTTCTTCAACTTGAGAGGATGGAGAAGCTTGACCAACAATAGCCTTGATTTGAGCTTTGATTTCAGCCTTCTTCATTCTCTTGAGTTCTTTTTCCTCTTGTCTTTCTACTTCCTCCCTCTTGTCAAGTGTGGTTTCATGTGCTTGTAGATTTCCAATGAGCTCTGCAATAGGAATATCCTTAAGAGACCTTGCTTCTTCAATAGAAGTCACCTTGGGTTCCCACCTCTTGGGGAGAGTTCTAAGGATCTTTGAGTTGATCTCTCCACTAGACATAGGATGTCCTAGAACAGCAAGACCATTCATGATGGTGTTGAGCCTTGAGTACATGTTGGCTATGCTCTCCTCCTTTCCCATCTTGAAGTTCTCAAGCAGCCCTTTCAACATGTAGACTTTGCTTTCCTTCAGTTGATATGTCCCTTCATAAGTGATGCAAAGCTTTCTCTATACCTCAGGTTGTTTTACATGAAGAAATCCGGTTGAACTCGATGGGGGTCATGGAGGCATATAGGATGTGCATGGCTCTAGCATTCAAGGTTGCTTTTTTCAAGGTAGCTTCATCCCATTCTTCAATCCTTGTCTTTGGTAGCATGTATGGGTGGTTCACCATTTTCCACATCTCAATACTTGATCCTTGGATGTAGAATTGAAGCCTTCTTCTCCAATAGAGGAAATTGCTACCATCAAAGTTTGGAAGGCTGGTCAAATATCTCCCTCCTAGGTAGTCACCCATCTTCTCCTATTTGTTGAAGTATGCTTAGAGAAGACCCGCTCTGATACGAATTGTTGGATCCTAGATGGGTGATTAGATGCTCTTGAGGGGGGTGAATAGAGCTAAAAGCAGTTAAACAAAACTCATTAAACCTTCAAGATATATAATAAGATAAGGTTGCTAAATAGGTAATTTGAGTGCAACTAACACATACATAGCAAGGGAGAGAGAGATTGAACATGCACCAATTAGACAAGCTATTTAGAGTGGTTCCACACTTCAAACTAGAAGTGTGTGAGTCCACTTGCCTAGAGAGGTCAACCTCTAGGACTTCCAAGCTATTGCACTCTTATATTCATTCATAAGACTACAATGCATGACCAAACAAAAGACTTACCTATCCAATACAAAGAGTCTTCAACCTTACCAAGGACTTACCCACTTTACAAGAGTCTTCGACCTTCTCCAAGGACTTACCCACTCTTGCACAAGTCTTCAATCTTGCCGGGATCACCCACTCTTCTTGGATATTCAGCTTTTGACTTCACCTTAACTCGGAGAAGCTTCCACCAAGGTCTTACCCACTTGAGCTTGAGTCTTCTGCCTTATCCAAGGGCTTACCCACTCTAGCTCCAAGTCTTCAGCCTTGATCTTCACCAAGGGACGCCTTACCTTGTTCTTCTTCACCTCTCTTGGACAAGAGAGAGAACCTTCAACTTCATGATTACAAATGAGAGATGGGGAGGTGGTGGAAGTGAGAGCCTCACAAGATATACATGTAGGACTATCTCTCTTACAGATTTCCTACTCACTCTAATGGATGTAGCAAGTGATTAAGCATAGAGAGAGAGGAGGTTGTAGGAAGCAATCAACTATAGAATAGAACCTAGTTTTGCAATGAATGCTCAACCTTGGAATGAAGCCCAAGGGGTTCTATTTATAGCTGGGGATGCCTCTTAGCCTTACAAAACACTTAAGAATGAAAACTAGCCATTTTGTGTCTTGCAACAGATCTATTTTCACTTGTTGCAACTCCATAACGGCTAGAAGCACTTTTCTGCATTTTTCTGTACAGTGCAATCGGTCGAGTTTCTATAAGGGTAACTCGACCGATCAAGTAAACGAAAAGGTCGATACTCAAATGATCAATCGAGTTTGTCCTGACAAAACTCGACCAACCATTAGGAATTGAAATGGCCAGTTATTTGATCGGTCTAGTTCTATGTAAACACAACTCGACCGATGCAATCTGTAGAAAATTGATCATGGATGATCGATCAAGTTTTTAGGCTGGGAAACTCGACCGACAAAGTGCCTGTAATCAATTTTCAAAGTTGCATATAAAGTGATCTAACATTCAATCTAAGTGCTCTTGATTTTTTCTAAGCTTAATTACAAGTCATACAGTCATTACAAGTGATTTACAACATGATTCTAATAGATTTACATCATATTACAAAATGTGCACTTGTATGACTTTGACTTGTCTTTCCTCCAATTTGAGATGCACAAGTTAAGTCATTTGGAGTGTGTCTATACCTAATATGAAATCACTCAAGTAGAGGCATTAGACACCAATATGTGGAACGGTTAGTCATCATCAAAACACAGGTTTAGTCAATTTATACGTGAGTCAACATTGACCTAATTGACCTTGAGTCAACATTCTCCCCTTATTTGAAGATAACAAACCATTCCATAAATGTATGGAAAGATTTTAAGTAAAATCATACCTTTAGAGAAACCTAGGGGTTTCAATAGAATGGAGTTCATATGCACCCCCTCAATTGATGTGCATGGAGTTCTCATACTCCCCCTCAATTGATGCTAGTGGAGTTCTCCTGTATGGTTAGCTTTAACAACATTTATAGAATACTATGTCTTCTACTCATATATGTTCTATACATATATGACTTCTCCCATTTACCTTCTCCCCTTTATATGAACATACTTCTCTTCTTCATGTAAGACGTGCCTTATTCCTCTTTTTAAAGAAGACATACCTTTCTCCCCCTTTATTATTTCAAAAAGTGGGGTTATGAAGAATTAAGAAACATCACTTGTTAAAGAGAAAGGAGATAACACAAATATATATAAGCAGAGTAGAAGAGCACAGATAGTGGCTTGTCCAAGCATAGAAAGAAAAGCAAGTTAAAGCATATACTTGAACAACCCAAAAAGCAAGATAAAGTGCTGCAGAAAAATAATAAAACATAATTTTGACCCTCAAGATGACAGATTTTGACCAAAAACCATCAGATCTCATCGCGAAGCATGAGTCTTGCTCAGAAGGTTGTTTTTGCATGAAAAACACTAGCCTTGCACCAAAAGCTGAAACTGGAGAAAAATCTGCATAAAAATACAAAAAATACTCCAATTTCTACATACAATGTAGATCTATGTACCCTGCATCACAATGTTATGCAAGCAACTCAAGATAGTAGATATGCAATTCAAGGAACAAGCTTGAGCATGTATGAGACAAGATACAAGCATAGCATATATATGAGCAAAGATGCCAATTATAAATAAGGTTAGAACTACATATATATGAACTACTAGTAGATGATATCACAAGTTAGGACTACTAGTAGGATCTAGATCATAGCAAGAGATACCAAAAGATACACAAGTTAAAGAGCAAGCTATGAGTAGATGTAGAGATATATCCAAACAAAGAGAAATGAAATTTTAGAGGCATGAAAGGATATAACTTACTACATATGCATCCTTACCATAAGATGATTACCCCTAAGAACCTCAAGGTTGTAAACACAAGATATACACCTAGATTGATGTAGCAAGTTAGAGTACAACAGAAGCAATTTTTATACACAACCAAGAGATCCAAAGAGATCAACATCAAAACCTGCAAAACAACTCAAAGCAAGTAATTGCAAGATATAGATATACCAATTTAGAGCAATTAGAGAGATAGAGTTGTAAGCAAGATAGGCAATTTAGAACAAAGAAATATGCATATATAAAGGTACCAAATGAGATTGCCAAAGAATAAGGCCATTGGTTGAGAAAATCTAGTTGAGAGGGAAATTCTCACTCAATAAGCCAAATGTATATTCTATGCACAGTGTTATCGGTCGAGTTCTGTGCATTGACAACTCGACCGATGACAGTTGTTGGAAACACCCATTGGTGCCTATCGGTCGAGTTTCAAATAAGGTAAACTTGGCCGACAGAGCAGCTGTCAAAAGGCACTTATATATCATAAAAACATATATAGATGCATGCTAAACATGTAAACCATATCCAAACATGTCTAAGCAAGTTAGTAATGCACTATAGAGGCATTAGAAATAATTTTTGAGTAAGAGTGTGAATAGAAACACAAAATACCATTTTTGACTCAAAAACCATATGTATAGTACACACCATCTTGACAAAAAAAAGTTAGGCTTGGTTATAAGCAATAAAAACTTTACCTTTATTCTTACAATTCCTTTTTCCACTTGTTGTCACCCTCTACACATCTCACCTTTCTTCTTTCATGTGGATTGAGAAGTCAATTTGCAATTCCATACCTCAAGTCAATCCATTTGCAAGTACCTACAAGAAGAAAGATGAAATGGTCCCCAATCATGTATTTGGGTCCGGAGGGGTTAGTTTAGCAACCCAAGTCCTATTTCTCTTGGGTGCTTTCCTAAAAGGACAACAAGTAGAATAATGACCAATTTCATTGCAATAGTTGCATGTGCCCATAGTCTTGGAACTAGAGGATTCTCCATGGAATATTGGAGGTCCTTTATCTTTATTGTTCCCTTGACTACTATCATATCCTAAACCATGTCTACCAATTTGTTTAGTAGTATGGTGTAGGATATCATTAAGATTCTTTCTACCAACTAAGAATCTTTCCAAAGAAGATCTCAAACTGTCATTATCATGCTTAAGAGAAGCAATAGTAGAAGACAAATTATTGATATTATCTCTAGCATGCAAAAGATCATTTTCTAAGAAAAGAGCTTTAGTTAAATAAGAATCTCTATCAATATGAAGAGCAGCAACATCATTCTCTCTATTTGTAGAACTAGAACAAGATTCATGCCCATTGATTTTAGCAAGCAAGGAGGCATTTTCTATTTCTAATTCATGCAAAACAAAATCTTTGTCCTTGCTTTCAGATTTAAGAACATCAATATTATGCATGAGAGAATCAACAATTAAGGTATGTTCTTCATTAGAACTAGTCATAAGAGGTTGAGCTTCTAGAAATCTAATCTTATCAAGCAAATTAACATTTTCAAGTTTAAGAGAATCTACTTGACTAAGACAATCATTTTTATCATTAAGCAAGAAAGAATTAGCATGTTCAAGATCATCTAGTTCTACATTCAAATTATCAACAAATTTAGCAAGCTTTTTCTTTATCCTTTTAGAAGACTTAAGAGAGGTACAAATATCATGAATAATTGTAATCAAAGATTCTTTATCTAAAGAGTTTAGATTTACCTCACTTGAGTCTTCACTTGTTGATGCTATAAGAGAAAAATGGCATTCTCCTTCATCACTAGAGCTTGAGCTTGATCCTTCACTTGAATCTTCACTTGAGCTTGAGTTGGAGGAGCCACTTGAGATTGCGTGCCATTTCTCCTTCTTCTTGTGAAGATGGGTCTTTCTGCCTTGTGGGCAATCTTCCTTTTAGTGACCCTTCTTTTCACATGTGAAGCACCGGATGGAGGAGGACTTGCCTTTGTAGAATTTACCCTTGGAGTACATGGCATCTTCTTCAACTTGAGAGGATGGAGAAGCTTAACCAACAATAGCCTTGATTTGAGCTTTGATTTCAGCATTCTTCATTCTCTTGAGTTCTTTCTCCACTTGTCTTTCTACTTCCTCCCTCTTGTGAAGTGTGGCTTCATGTGCTTGTAGATTTCCAATGAGCTCTTCAATAGGAATATCCTTAAGAGACCTTGCTTCTTCAATAGAAGTCACCTTGGGTTCCCACCTCTTGGGGAGAGTTCTAAGGATCTTTGAGTTTATCTCTCCACTAGACATAGAGTGTCCTAGAACAGCAAGACTATTCACGATGGTGTTGAGCCTTGAGTACATGTTGGCTATGCTCTCCTCCTTTCCCATCTTGAAGTTCTTAAACAGCCCTTTGAGCATGTAGACTTTTCTTTCCTTCACTTGATCTGTCCCTTCATAAGTGATGCAAAGCTTTCTCCATACCTCATAGGCTGTTTCACATGAAGAAATGTGGTTGAACTCAGTGGGGGGTCATGGAGGCATATAGGATGTGCATGAATCTAGCATTCAAGGTTGCTTTCTTCAAGGTAGCTTCATCCCATTCTTCAATCCTTGTCTTTGGTAGCATGTATGGGATGTTCACCATTTGCCACATCTCTATACTTGATCCTTGGATGTAGAATTGAAGCCTTCTTCTCCAATAGAGGAAATTGCTACCATCAAAGATTGGAAGGCTAGTCGAGTATCTCCCTCCTAGGTAGTCACCCATCTTGTCCAACTTGTTGAAGTATGCTTGGAGAAGACCTGCCCTGATACCAATTGTTGGATCCTAGATGGGTGATTAGATGCTCTAGAGGGGGGTGAATAGAGCTGAAAGCACTTAAACAAAACTCATTAAACCTTCAAGATACATGACAAGATAAGGTTTCTGAATAGGTAATTTGAGTGAAACTAACACATACATAGCAAGGGAGAGAGAGATTGAACATGCACCAATTAGACAAGCTATTTAGAGTGGTTCCACACTTCAAATTAGAAGTGTGTCAGTCCACTTGCCTAGAGAGGTCAACCTCTAGGACTTCCAAACTATTGCACTCTTATATTCATTCATAAGACATACAATGCATGACCAAACAAAAGACTTACCTATCCAATACAAAGAGTCTTCTACCTTACCAAGGACTTAACCTCTTTGCAAGAGTCTTCGGCCTTCTCCAAGGACTTACCCACTCTTGCACAAGTTTTTAGCCTTACAGGGATCACCCACTCTTCTTGGATATTCATCTTTTGACTTCACCTTCACTCGGAGAAGCTTCCACCAAGGTCTTACCCACTTGAGCTTGAGTCTTCTGCCTTCTCCAAGGTCTTACCCACTCTAGCTCCAAGTCTTCATCCTTGATCTTCACCAAGGGATGCCTTCCCTTGTTCTTCTTCACCTCTCTTAGACAAGAGAGAGAACCTTCATCTTCATGATTGCAAATGAGAGATGGGGAGGTGGTGGAAGTGAGAGCCTCACAAGATATACATGTAGGACTAGCTCTCTTATAGATTTCCTACTCACTCTAATGGATGTATCAAGTGATTAAGCTTAGATAGAGAGAGGAGGATATAGGAAGCACTCAACTATAGAATAGGAACCTCACATAGAGTTTTACAATGAATGCTCAACCTTGGAATGAAGCCCAAGGGGTTCTATAGACTAGAAGTACTTTTTTTCATGTTTCTGTATAGTGCAATCGATCAAATTTCTATAAGGGCAACTCGACCGATCAAGTAAACGACAAGGCCGATACTCAAATGATCGATCGAGTTCGTCCTGAAAAAACTCAACCAATCATTAGGAATCGAAATGGTCAGTTACTTGATCGGTTGAGTTCTGTGTAAACACAACTCGACCGATGCAATCTGCAGAAAATTGATCAAGGATGATCGGTAGAGTTTTCAGGCTGGGAAACTCGACCGACAAAGTGCCTGTAATAAATTTTCAAAGTTGCATCTAAAGTGATCTAACATTCGATCTAAGTGCTCCTGATTTTTTCTAAGCTTAATTACAAGTCATACAATCATTACAAGTGATTTACAACATGATTCTAATAGATTTACATTATATTACAAAAACATGCACTTGTATGACTTTGACTTGTCTTTCCTCCAATTTAAGATGCGCAAGTTAGGTCATTTGGAGTGTGTCTATACCTAATATGAAATCACTCAAGTAGAGGCATTAGAAACCAATATGTGGAATGGTTAGTCATCATCAAAACACAGGTTTAGTCAATTTAGACGTGAGTCAACATTGACTTAATTGACCTTGAGTCAACATCACCTTCACCATACCTTGGTGCATCATTTTCTTCACATTTTAGCATAATATTTTCACCTCACTTAAGCATAACATCTTTGACCTCACTTTAGGTTATCAACCACCCTATCACTTTGTGTGATGGCTATGGTATACTCTAGGGTATTGACCACACTATCATCTTATGTATCAGACATAACACCATCTATTGTGTTGCCCTAGCTATCACCAAGTGATATTGATCTATAGGGTTTTGATACATATCAGGTTCTAGGGTTTTGATACATATCGGGTTCTAGGGTTTTTATAGTATCAGGTTAGCCATCATCAACACCCTTATATTCTTTCACCTATCAAGGTACCAACCTCATCACTACTTTTTGTGTCGGCCATGACTTCAGGGAGTGTGTTTCCCACACCTTCACATGGTGTGTCATCCTTAGACTCAAAAAAGTGTGTCACCCTTCACATTGGTGTCGGGTTAGAGGGGTTTCAGGTTGCTAGGTTTAGGGAATATTGAGTTAGACTTCATATCTTCACTCAACTTTTCAAGATATCAGCCTGCACCCATCCTTATTCTTAAGTAACAAGTTAGAAAATTGTAAGAATGATGGTCCTTTGCATGTTGCAAATCGGTAATGGGTTAGGACTTCTTGTATCAGTTTCCCCTCACATAACCTTTTATCAGGTAAGAGTTTCTTATACTAATATCGGTTTGTGCATGGGAGATTCATCATCTTCAAGCTTCAACCCTTTATCAACTAACACTCTAGTTCATGGAAAACAACCCCAAATATCCATTAGATTTCATAGAATCATTTTTCAACCAAGGAAAGTCGAAATTGCAAATAAATCATCAAGTATTGGATGATTGAAGGTGAATAATAATAGAGTTGAGTTCAAGTTATATAACCTTCCTCGAGATCACAACTAGAGCTTCAAGCATCAAAGCCCCAAGTTCCAAATGTTGAACATGACCTATTCAAAGGTCCAAGATTTGAATATAGCTTCACCTCCATCAAGAAGAAGGTATCATAGTTAGAAACTTGGCGAAGAAGAAAAGAAATAAAGGAACCATGATCTGAGAAGCATAGTTTACTCAAGTTGAAGATGAACATGGCTTCATCTCAGGCTTGATGCTCAATATCCTTCCTATTACTCAATCTTTTATTGTTGTCCACCAATAAAGGGATGGCATGAGGGTTTAAATGTTCACTAGTAGGTGAAAAGAGAGGCTTACATAGTTGAGGCTCATGACAGAGAGTGTATGTGAAGTGTCACCACCGCACTTAGGTGACACGTGTCCATGAATGGCGAATCCATGAATCCATGATTATATCAACATGAAAAACTCTTTTGGATAATTCATGGATGAGATATCGGCCATTGGGTAGCTTTCTTGACAAGATATCACAACCCAATATCACTTTATATGCAAACCGATGCAATTTTTGCAAGGAACATATAAATTGATAGGATTCACCTACTTAGGTGCTTATCCTGATATAAATACTTCAAGGAAGTTACTAAACTGATAAGGGACATCCTCTATGGCTTCCAAGCCAATATGCACTCCCATATATAATTCATAACTCGATACAACCCCATCTAGGGTTCAAGACACTCAACACTCTTTAGCTCTTTCACCACCAAGAGTGTTATTACTTAACTAAGACTCAAACAAGGTGCCCCCTACTTTATCTCTCCTCTATATGATTCTAAGAGAGAGAAGTGGCACTTTAGATATGGTAATTTTCATGTTAACCCCTTACTTTGGGTAAATTGCAATTTACATCAAAACTTAGCACACAAAGCACAAACATCATCCACATAGGCTCAACTTGAAACTTAAGCTCTCCTCAGGGCGCCGCATAGCATCATCATATCCTTATGATGCTAAAGCACTAAGGGCACACTCAACATGTGACATGTTGCAAGATAACCCCTTATCTTGGGTAAATTGCACTCTAGTCCAAAATAAGCAAACATATCTCAAACATTATTTAAACGAGACCAAACTTGAAACATAGGTGTGTCACATGTTAGTAAAACACCTCAAAGGATTATATTGAAGTTAAAAACAACTTACTTAAGAAAAACAAATACAGTTATCCCAAAACCCAGGTCAGGGGTGTTATAGTTGTACTCATGTACCACTACTAAAAATAAATTAGTCTAAGTCAAGCAAAAATGTAGAGGCAATAATTAAGTGTATTCAAGCTCAACAAGGGTATGGGAACATCGAAATGTTATCAAGTGGGATCAAAGGACCTGTAAATAGATTTTCAACCATCTCCACATAAACATCATAAGTAAATAAGAGACAAAAAATGGATTTCATGTTTCTAATCTAGATACTTAGATCAAATCCACAAATTAAGGTAACAACATGAAATAGGATGAACAAAATACAAATTCAGAGTCCAACAAGCATATCCAACACTTTTAGAATATTTGAAGATCAAATTTAGGCTAAAACCACTCATAACAGTCAACATCTTTGAAGAGAGAGAAAGTTTATAAGATAGTTTGTCTCAAAGGACAAAGAGAGATAAAACATAGGTGATTTCTCATTATAATCAAGAAAGTATGCAACATACATCAAGAGAGATCGAAATTAGATTAATTTCTCAATATAGAATTGAGGCAATGCAACAAACCTCATAAAGTGTAGATATGTTCAAAGTCAATCCTAAATATCCAATAGAGCTTTGAACAGCCTATTAAGCATATATGTGGAATTAGGGTTAATATACCATGAACTACATGAACCCTCAAAATTGTCTTTCAGTTATTAATGAATTGGGTTATAAAACCTTTACTATTGTGTAGATAATGTTTTTCTGATTCCATAACATATTTTACTTTATTTTTCCAACTTATAGATTACTAGCTATGAATCTAAAAAATTATAGTCAATTAGAAAAATCCTTAAAAATGACGTCCTTTATATATTAGAATTTGATCTTGAAACTAATATCATTAAATGGAGAAAAATTTAGTGATTCTGATTAATATTTATTTGTAATTTTTGATAAATAGATAATAGTTATGAATTATTGAAATTAATCATGTTTATTGAAATTTAACTCAAAATGCAGAGCAAATGATTAGCTAGCCCTTGTGTCACACATCATTAACTTGATTCATGATAGGGAATTCTTGTAAATTTAGTCACCTAAATCAAGCTACAATGAAGCAAAAAAAAGTGAAAACAAAAGAACCACGATAGGTGTGACAAATCCAAATAAGCATGAGGGGAAACTCAAGAAATATCTAAAAGCAACCTTCCATCATTATTTTTTCATGTGAGAATCAAAACAATATAACTTTATAACCTCTAAGGTGTGATCAATCATGGATCTGTAGTGAGAACCAACACCATTGAAGATCACCCTCATCCTCCCCAGATATGGCTAGTATTAGGGAGCCTAGACAAGAGTAGTGAAGTGAGTCATAAGATCTAGAGAAGCTATCCACCATGATTGGCAACAAAGAAGCTTCAAAGAGGGAGTCTCAACCAAAACAAAAGCACACATTGAGTTCATGACAAGTAGGCAATGGTATAGACATAAAAGGAAATGTAAGGAGTAGAGAGAAACCATAAATAGATTTTGGATTTGAATGTGGACAACCGACTTCATGCTTGAATTTCCTCCTCATGCCCTGACCAAGTTGTTGCTCTTGCAACATGATCTAATTGAAACAAAGAACTCACAAATGACCCTTATAACGTGGATACTCCTGCCCTCCTTTGGTCTCACCCGTTTGGAGGAACCCAACTTGAGATCCTAGAGTTCCCAAGGCTCTTAAAGGAGCTTATCGCCATGGATTGTGAATAGATAGAAACCATCACATCTTGAGATAGGGACCTTGGTGATACCCAAAAAAACCTACGTAAACACAACAACAATAATGGAGAAACATGTGAAGAGAAACAGGAAAAATTACCTTGTCTCAAATCTTGAACTACACACAAAGTATAGAACTTCAAAATTTTCAAATGCATTGTAGGTTTAAACTCTAACCAAGTAACAAGAATAAAGGAGGATTACCAAGATGGAGATAAGTTCAAGGTGTCAAATGCTTTAAAATGAACACTAAAGGAGATATGGGAAACTTTTCGCCCCTTCAACGGTTAGTATGCTCCCAGAGGATCCATGGATCATGTAGAAGGTGATCAAATTTGGTTCTAAATGATCATGAACTATAGACAAGGGATTAAGGAGAAGGAACGTCTAAGGCATCTTGGTCATATAGAAGTTGGTATTTATAATATGGGTGGGTAGTTTTTTTGGGGAAAAGAGGGTAAAGAAGAAAATAGAGGAGGAGGGAGTTGGAGTTTTATCGATAGTCATAAAAACTAAACCGTAGATAATAAAGTACAAAATGGTACATAAGACTAAGAGGAGTCCAAAGGGAAAGAAAACACAATGCAAGGGATATTGAAGGGAGAGAAAATAGGGAGAGAAAATAAGATTTATATGTAGTTTGTACATGGAAACATTTTGCAAACTAGAGATAGGAGAGAAGATAGCTATTGTTTGTTCAAAATTGGAAGGTCTAGAAAGAGTCTATGTTTTGCGAAGTTGAGAAAATCCATCTAGACAATGAGCATGTCACCAACTATAAGAAATTAATTATACTAATAGGAAAAATTATCAAATTGGGCACATAATTCTTTTCAAATCTATTTGATGGATGATTTAATGCTTAGACAAGATGAAACTTTACATCTAGACTAATTGAAGTATTTAGAATGTAAATTTAGTATATTTTCCACTTTGAAGTCATATGTTATTTATATACTATTTTTATATTGTAACTTATATTTTATTTCCTGAATGAAATTAAGACATCTAGGATTATTCAATTATCGTGAACTTGACCCATACGTTAACTAAAACATGATTAATCCAAATGTCACACCACTTTCTGCTTTTGTCATTATTAATTAAGTTATGCAATGGAATAGGGTTAGAAGATATTATTTCTATGTTTACTCACTAAATAAATGTATTAATGGATAACGTGCTGATATCAGATTTGTTTACGATTATATTATCATGAACTACTTTCCTTACATCTCATATGCAACTATACACATTATTAATCCAACATTCAATTTAAAATTATTTATTGTTAGTATCTTTCCCATTAAAAAACAAACATATTCTTCACATTATATGTATCCTTTTTATGACTACTAGGGTGGTTCCCATCATTACTAATTAGATTAGGAGTTCCATCTTATTTTATACATCAGTAAGCTTGTTGATTGAGTTAGTGACATTAGCTATGGTTGTAAGACCCCTGACCTTGATTTATGGTTGATTGTTCTTACTTTGCTTAATAAGATGCTTAAACCTTAATCTAATCTCTTGAGATGATTTTATAACATGTGACAAGATTATGTTTCCAGTTTGGTCCAATTTGATTGATGTTTGAGCTATCTTCTCTATATATGTGATTGCTTTAGACCTAGTTGCAATTTGTCACATGTGGGATGTACCTTTTGTGCCTTGGTCTGATGAGGAGAGAAGTGTTGATATGTTGAGAGTGGTTTCTAGGCTTTTGGAAGCCTTGGGTCTCTTGGTTTATCTATGACCATGAGCCCTTGTGGCCATGTGCTTCCTTTGTCTGATGGTCCTTTAGGACCAAGTGAGGTCGTTGGCCTTTCTTGTTTTACACGACATTAGTGGTTTGCATGGTTTTAGTTGATATATGTTTGTTCTTTGGTGGACAAGTGTCGTGAAGAACCCTAATATCTTGACACTAAACCCCTTTCATCTCCCTCCTACTCTTAAGTATATAACCTCTCTCCTACACATGTAAGTATTTCTTTTAGCCTTCCTCCTTCTCCTTCCACCTTGAGTTTGGTCTTGTGTCCTTGGCAGTGTGAAGGAGCTCATCCTTGGTTCTTGATGGCCGAAATCCTTTGCATGTGGTGATCCAAGTTTGGAAGCTACTCTTCCTTGGTGATCTTTGGTGGTTCTGTGATCCTTGGTAAGTGATCCACCTCTTGTTTTTGTTTTCTTGCAAAACCCTATCTCTTTATGCTTCTCTTGGCTGAATCCATGGTTTTCCATGGTGGTTTTTTGATAAAATTCTCTCCATAGAGGTTGAATCCATGGCTATCCATGGTAGCACCTGAGTGAGATGAACATCTTCACCCTTTCTCCTTCTTTTGTTCTTTTTGGCCTTGAGGTTTTGGATTCTCTTTCTTTCCCTTTAACCTAGGATTTTCTCTTCTCTTTTGAGGTGGTGACTAGCTTGGTCATGGAGGAGATCAAAGCTAGGGTTTTCTCTTATCTTTGGAGCTTTTTGCTTAGAGGTGGTGCAACCATCATCTGAGGCAGGTTATATAACTCTCTTCCCCTACTATTATTGCACTTTAATCCTATGTGCGACTCTTTCTAAAATTGTTGGTAATGATATTTTAAATTAGGGTAATGTTCCTTTTATGGTCTTGCATGTAGTTGCTTCTTTATCTAAACCCTAATTCATGTGGCTGAAATATAAATGATGGAGATGATGTGGTTTTGCATGCATCTCGTTTAGGGTTTTTCTACCTTGTTTCTTGGTTCAGTTCTTTGCATGAGATGAAGTTTGGTTCTTGTTTGGCCATTGAGGGTATTTTGGTCGATGGTTTTGAGGTGCTTTTTGTCAGTGGTTTTGCCTTGGTTGCTGACCAAGTTGGTGCTTGAGTCGCTGACCAAGTTGATGCTTTGGTCACTGAAGGTGTTGTTTTCCTCCAATCATTTGGTTTTGGTTTGTGCCCTGGTCGCTGACTCTAGCTTGTGGTCTGGTCACTGGTCTGGGTCGCTGATGTTCCTTTGACCGTGGTGAAGTCTTCTTTGACCGCTGGTGAGATGTGGTGATACTTGGTCGCTGGTTCGGGTCATGGCCTTCGGCCATGATGATGTATATTTCTCTTCAACTAAAGGTGATCCTTGCATATATGGTTCTTATGCATGTCTACCTAGTACGATGATGGTTAACCTATATGTTCCAAGATAGTGGGTGGTAATGATACTTAGGATTGATGTTATATGATGACTTGGAAACCCTAGTCAGATGCGTTGTTGAAACCCTAACCCTAATGTGGAACTATAATATAGTAGTCTACCTTGAGCAATGTGATAGTATGTAGTGATGATGCATTGTTTCTCTCTCCTACTTGTATGATCATAACCATGCAAGTGATAGAATGTCATAGCTAGTGATTTCTATGGTGATGCTTATGTGATACAAAGTAATGATTGTGAGCACTTATGAGGCATGATCAGATATGATGATGTGACACAGGGATTATGTGATTTGGTCCTATGACCTGGAAGAGGCTCACTACCTAATGAGAGGTAATATCCTCCACTGCTATGATGAGGAATTAACATCCCCTAGTGATGTGATGATGTTGTTGGCTTTGAATGGTAGTGATATCATGTGATAGTGTGACAAGCTCCTACTTCATATGTTTTATATCTTCTGGAGTTGCAGCATACCCTTATTTTGTAGAATATATTTACGATTCATACGTTGTAACTTGATTGATGCTAAAAGATAACCAATTAGCTTAACTAATAAAGTGAAACCCTAATCATGTAGGTGTCTTGTGCCATAGATCCATCTTCAATGCTCGTACTTTATTGGATGGTGAAACGTGTATTCCCAAGAGAAATTTGGAATGCATAATGTTGAGTATGCAAGGTGAAAGTGACTACATGTCCTTAACATCTTGATCCCAAGTGTGTTGAGAACGACTGCGGTCGAGTCTCTAGAGCTAACACCTAATCATCAGTTTATGTGAAATATGTAAGGAGTGGGATCCCAGAGGGAAGCCACTCCCCACTAAAATAAAAAGGCAACATCCCTTGAACAAAACACCACATAAAATTTTTCACCAAAGGGATGATAACCAATTCCTTCAACATGTATGTATCATAAAACAAAAAGTAGCAACAGAATTTAAAAGTTCTAACTATTACAAAGCTTGATAACTTTATACAACTCTTCACCACACATGGGTTAGTCAAAAGGGAAAACTATCTAATCAGATAAGGATCCAACTCAGGATCATCTAACCACCTCTTCAAGTCTCCAAAAGCTCAGCTACAAGGTTGTTGTCCAAATTCACCTTGATTATCCTCTCCTTGCACTAAACTTGGGGATGGAAGCGTAGCCCACAATAGGAAAAGGAAAGAGAACATCAGCAAAAGTTGGTATATACATACTGAAAAGGAAATTGAGCAATGTAGGAAATAAAGGACAACAAATATAAAGGCTTTCCATGAAAAACAAAAGTACTACCCAATCGGGCATAAAAGAAAAGATTCTCAAAATAAGAGATAATAGGAGCAAAGTTCAACAATATAGCGTCCATGTGTTTCACCTTTGACATTACTAGACAATAATAACATGTAGGTAGGAAATAACACATCTACAAAAAATATGAGGTGAGTGGGAACTATATACATCCACTCTAAATATGGAGTGGGTAGAAACTGTATACATCCACCTGAGCAGGACATGATACACATCTGCTCAAAATAATTTCATATATAGGAAATAATCACCTCTGCACTCATATGTGGGAATGTTCACATCCACATAAAATAACATGTAAAATTATACTAGCAGTCACCACATGAAGCATAACAAAATAATAAGCAATAAAAATAGAATAAGAAAGATGATAACATCCAACAAATACAATAAGTGGGATCACATGAACCTAATCAACATCCATCTTAAAAGTGGGCAAAAGAGCATAGAACACCATAGAATGTCCCACCATGAGCAATGTATAAGAAAGAGTCCAAGAGAATGTCAAATATGATCATATGATGCATAACAATATAAGATACTTCCCATGAAATATACTTTCTAAAAGAACATAATATTGTGAAGGCTAATGTCCATCAGACCCCGAGAATGATAAAGATAGGTTATTGCTCAATATAGAAGAATAGGAGATGCAAACATACATTTAGAGAGAGGAATTAGAAATTTCTCAATATAGAAATAATGTGGGATGCAATCATACCTCTCTTTAGAGTGAATAGTCCTAGGTCACTTCTAGATCCAAATCTAGGTCTTCAAAGCACCTATTATCATGTGAAATTAGGGTGAATTACATTGATTTCACAAACCCTAAAAATCACCTTTTTCGTAATGCATGAATTAGGTTATGTAAATCATGCCATATTTAGTTTATATAATTTAGAGTTCAAAACATATTTTATTATATGTTTCTTAATTATAGATATTTAACTATGAATTTTACAAATTATTACTTATTTAGATTAATCCATTAACATTACTTATTATTAAACATTTGATTTAGGTGACAAAACCAACACCATTAGAAAGACTGCATTTTTTTTAATTTATTGACTTTTTATTTGTAATTTTTGTCCAAGCAGAAAAATTTATGAATTTTAGAAATTTGACCAATCAAAAAAATTGAAAAAGCCACATCATCTTATTTCTCGCGAGAAACAAAGAGAGTGGGGAGTGGGCCACTATCCAAGTTGGCCCAATCAGGGCTTGCCAACTCGGTCGAACCCATAGACAGCTGGGCGAGTTGCCTCAATGTGGAAGAGAAAATAATAGGGTGTGAAATTACCTAAATACCCTCAACAAAAGAATGAACAAAATAGGAAATCGGGAGGCTAATAGCGGGAAAGCACACATGGGTTTCTTCCCCCGATCTCACCCTCACGCCATGGGCACTGAGCTACTGTAGGTGAGGGAGAAATAGGATGAACAACATGCAAAATGCCCTGAAAATGCCCCCATTGTCAACGCCAATGCATCACGAACTCAACAAGCCCAAGAACAACATACTCTCACCACCAGAGTCCCAAAACAAACCTTTCCCATGCCCAGAACAGAGGCCATCACAGACAACTTATAACCTTGAATTCTCAGTGAAGGAAGACCGTAGGAACGACTGTCAAAGCAATACGAAGGCAGGTGTAAGATCCTCAAGTTCGAGGGCCACTGGATTTGCCAAAACAAACTTGCAGTCATGGAGCTTCAACATAGTTATAAGATATGACAATCTAACGTAAACTGAGGCATAACGAGTGGAGGGAAACTTCACTGAGGGTCCATGGATGCTTACCATGTAGACAATTGTGTCTGAGATATGGGAAAAGAAGGCAGCAAAGTGCTGGTAGCTGGAGAACCAAACTGGAGTAGGTGTAGGCATTCGGGGGCAACAGAGAACCATATTAGAAGAGGGTCGAGGATTGATCCTAGGCAGTCACGTTCAGATGAGGCGCGATGGAAGTACCTTTGCACAAAAATAGTTGAGAGCCACGGATTGGGTGTTTGCTATATATAGGATGTTAGGCCCTAAGCAAGGGGTCAAACTGATCGGGAACGAAGAGGAAACCAACAACGAAGAAATTTCTAGAAACTAATGCATGAGGAGAGAGAACGGCCATAGAGAAGATTACATTTACTATTCATGGCTAGTTGGACTCCTAGTCAAGGTAGGAGATGAATTTAGAGTCATCAGATCAAAAATTCAAACGGTCTAGATCAAGTGACTAATCAAAATAGAAACCAAGGCGTGTGACAACGTGACAAAATCAATTATATTTAATAAAGTGGCATTGCATTTAATTTCCTTTTTCTCTTTCTTCATTTAAGGGTTCAAACATTATCCAAATTAAGTGAAATTTTGCACAAAGGCCAATTAAGGCATGTAGATTCCAAATATGCAATTAGATTTTCATTTTGAAGTTTTTTGATATTTAATCAAAACTTAGTTTCTCTTTCCTCATGCGTTTAATGGCATTAGAATTATCCAAATTTGGTGAAACTTCATCCACAAGTTATCTTTGATGTGTTGAATATGAATTTACCTTTATTTCCATCTTTTGGAGTTATTTATCTTTATTATTCCACTTATATGGATTTTTCACATTTTCTCTCTCCTAAACTCACCTTATATATTCAAGGTTGTCCAAATTAGATGAAAATTGACACAGGCTATTTTTAGGATGTAGATTACAAATTTGATTTTTTTTCACTTTTGTGATTTCTTTTTAGGAGATATATCATATTTGATATTTATGGCCCTTTATTACATTAGTAATCTCATATATCCTTTTTATCACTATTATTCCTTCAATTTTGTTTGAAAACTTCATATTACTCTCCTAAGAGTTATGTGTGCTTATTTTGCACGAATTATTATGAAATATCCATTTATCACATGTGACATATTTTATGTGTCTATTATTGGGCCTAAGACTAATGTGGAAACATGTATTAACTCAAGAGCATTTTACTTAACATCTTTTAGGTCTATGTTTGGCCAAGACAAAAAGGTCAAAGTTCTAGGATAGGGTTCAAGATCTAGTTTGTTATAAAATAGGTTTTACTTTCCTATGTTTTCTGGTAACCTAGTTGATTAGTATTAGTTCCACATTTTGTTTTGAGTAATCTTGCTCTCATGACGTTGTCAGGGCATAACAACTTACAAGGTTGGTACCAAAGCTTTAGGTTTGTTGAGTCAACAAGGACATATGACTAGGATTTGTGTCTGTTCTAGTGTCCTCCAGTCTGTCTTATGGTAACTTCTGCTTATGCAGAAGAAGAAAAATAGAAGAGAAGATGGTTGGAGTACACGAACAACATGCTATTGAGAGTAGTATTACTACACTAGGTAGTGGTTCTAGGAGGTAGGAGAGGTGAATGTTGTTCTTGAGATGCCCCAGTTTGACCCAATTGTGGTGGCCAATCCTGCTTTTTAGTCCTTCTTTGGATAGTTCATGGCCAAAATGATACATGTGGCGGACATAATGACTCCACCCCAAGCTAGAAAATTAGTCCCCAATGTGGAATCATTGGGTTCTAGAAAGACCTTGGAAAGTTTGAGGTGTGTAGGGGTGGTTGAGTATGCGGGTATGGTAGACATGGATGATGCAGACATGTGACTGACAGAGTTGAAGAAGGCCTTTAAGATCCTCAACATCCTCAAAGAACATAAGGTGAAGCACGCAATATACCTGTTAAAGGGGAGTGCTAGCCATTGGTGGGCCATTGAGGATGAGAAAAGGCCTAGTGTGGTGATCAGTTGGGAAGCAGTCTGACAGGAGTTCGTAAACTGTTACTTTCCAGAGACCTACCTGGGCAAGAAGATCACCCAGTTTGAGAAGATCTGGTAGGGATCTATGACCATCAATGAGTACGAAGCTAAGTTCTTAGAGCTTATGAGATTTTTCCCCTATATGGTAGCTACAGACAAGGAGGAGATCAGATGGTTCGAGGAGGGTTTGATCATAGAGTTGAAGATGTCGGTGTCCTCCTTAGTGAATAGAGAGAAGTTTGCCACATTTGTGGAGTCGATCAGAAGAGTAGAATGGTCAGTGGTGGAGAAGCGTGAGTCGAAGGTCAAGAAGAGGCATGTGAAGTATCAAGGGAAGTCATATGGAGGCTTTAAGAAGCCTAGGTTTTCAACACTACTATCACATCAGGGATTGGAAAGTCAGACGCGGTGGTCACCCAGGAGAGGTAGAGGCCATAGCTTTCTACCAGTAGGAGCCCATAGTGTTTCATCAGTGTCTATGACAGAGCCATCTAGGCGGTGGTATGAGAGCATGACCTATTTTAAGTGTGGATAGGTTGGGCATACAAAGAGGTTTTTCCTAATGAAGGATGAAGAGGTTACCCAACAACTGAGACAGAGTCAGCAAGGGTCGCAGTAGTGACATTAGTTCAGTAGTGGCAAATGACATGGACATGTGTCACAAGCTGGTTCTTCTGGGCAAGCCAACAAAGGAAGGGGACGAAATCAGGCAATGACTCATTTCTATGCTATGAGTCAGCCAGAAGGAGTGGTCAACCCATGAGACATGATAGGTTAGATGGAGTCATTTCATTCTAATTTGTCCTCTTCTTACTTTATATATATTTTGGTTGACCCCGGTGCGGCACACTCTTTTAACACTAGAGAAGCAATTTTTATTTGTTCTTTGCCTGTTATTCATAGACATGATAGTCTTCACTTACAAACCCCTTTGGTTGGTTCCGCTGAGTTGCGGGAGGTGTGTCCTTCCCGTGTCCTTTCTTTTTTAGGACAAACATTCAAGTGGTTTGTATACCACTTGACATGCATGGATTGGATGTGATCCTTGGAATGGATACTTTGGAGAAGTATCAGGTGGTCTTGTATTATGGTTTCAAGGTTGCGATGTTTGTCGACGGTGATGTGTCATGGATTTTCTAAGGAGATAGGAAGATTCTTCCAACCTATTTGGTGTCGGAAATGGTGGCAGAGAAGTTGACAAGGTAGGGTTGTAAGGCTTTTCTAGTGCATGTGGTGTATACCAAGACAAGGAGTCTGGGCATCGAAGAGGTTCCAGTTGTCTGTGAGTTTGAATACTTGTTTCTAGACAAGTTTTCAGTTGTTCCCCCTGTCGGAGAGATTGATTTTGAGATCAATATGGTACCTGACATGCATCTGATAGCATAGACACTGTGCAGGATGGAGTCAGCTAAGATGCAAGAGTTAAAGAAATAGTTGCAAGAGCTGCTTGAGAACTTTTTTTTAGCCTGAGTATGTCACTGTGGGGTTCTCCTATTTTGTTTGTCAAGAAGAAGGATGGATACATGAGGTTGAGCATATATTACATATAGTTGAACAAGATGATGATTAAGAATAAGTATCCCTTATCGTGAATTGATGATCTGTTTGACCAATTGTGAGGTGCTAAATTGTTTTCCAAGGTAGACATGAGGCCGGGATATCACCAGTTGTAGATCAAGGAGGATGGCATACCAAAGTTTGATTTAGGACGAGGTATGGTCACTATAAGTTTGTGGTTATTCCAGTTGGGCTAACCAATGCTCCAATAGTGTTCATGGACTAATGAACATGGTGTTTTGGCCTTATCTTGACCAGTTCGTAGTGGTGTTTATTGACGACATCCTGATCTACTCCCATGATAGTCAGTAGCATGAGCAACATCTGCGACATGCATTGACCTTGTTGAGACATCACAACTTGTACGCTAAGTTCAGCAAATGTGAGTTTTGGCTGACAGAGTTGTATTTTCTTGGACACATCATATCTACTGAAGGTGTTCGTGTGGATCCCAAGAAGGTTCAATCAGTGATAGAGTGGGAATAACTGAAGATGCCAATAGAATTTTGCAGTTTTTTGTGTTTGGTAGGCTACTACAGAGGTTCATCAAGAGTGCAGTGGTGTTATCTCTAATGAAGATAATGAGGAAAGATGTTCCTTTTGTTTGGATGACATGTCTCAACATTATTTCCAGTTGTTAAAGGAGAAGCTGATCAGTGCTCCCGTGCTAGTGTTTCCCAAATAAGGAAAAGTCCTTTGTGATGCCTCATGATTTCTTTTGCCTCATGGCAGATTAAGAAACATGTGGAGAGTTACCCAATGCATGATCTAGAGCTTGCAACAATGGTCCATGACTTGAAGATATGGATACACTACCTTTATTGTGAGAGGTGTCATATCTTTACCGATCGCAAGAACCTTAAGTACATCTTTTCACAGCAGGAGCTAAACATTCGACAGAGATGTTGGATGGAGCTGATTAAAGACTATGATTGCATCATAGACTACCATCCAGGGAAGGAGAATGTGGTTGCAAATGATCTGAGTAGGAAGTCTTCTTCATCATCATTAATGGATAAGACAAAATTATGCTCTTTGGTGTGCCATAAGAAGACATGTTGGTCTCCTTATGTCAGATGAATGTGAAGTTGGAAGTGTCCTTGTTAGCAGGACTATTAGTGCAATTACAGGTGAAGCCTACATTGAAGTAGTAGATCGGAGATGCACAACATGATGATACTGTGATACAACAGATTCTATCAGAGTTTGGCAACAAGAAATGTGATGGCTTCCATGAGTCATATGATGGTTCAATGTATTACCACGGTAGAGCAGTGGTTCCAGATGTGGCTGATCTGAGGAAGATAGTCTTGGAGGAGGCTCACTCCTAAATGTATGTTATGCATCCAGGTAGCAGCAAGATGTACTACAATATGAAAGATTTGTATTGGTGGCCTGGACTGAAGTGTGACGTGGCTGAGTTTGTGGAAAAGTGTCTTGTGTGTCAGCAGGTTAAGGCAGAGCATCACAAACCTGTAGGGACTTTACAACCACTGCCAATACCATAGTGGAAATGTGATCATGTCATGATGGACTTTGTGTTTGGTCTGCCTAGGACAGCCAAAGGTCATGACTCCATATGGTGATTGTTGATAGTTTGATAAAGTCAACACACTTTATTCCTATGAAGATGACACACACAACAAAGAAGCTTGCATAGATATATATTGATGAGTATGTTCATTTGCATGGTATCCCAGCTACCATCATATCTGACAGAGGTCCTCAGTTCGCCAATCTCTTTTAGGAATGTCTACACACAACCATGGGTACGCAATTGAAGTTTAGTATGATGTTTCACCCACAGACAGATGGACAGTCTGAGAGGACAATACAAATATTAGAAGTTCTATTGAGAGCTTGTGTCTTGCAGTTTTTGGGCAGTTGGAATGTGCACCTCAGTTTGATAGAGATTGCATACAATAAAAATTATTAGAGGAGCATTAATATGACACCGTATGAGACTTTGTATGGGAGACTCTATAGATCTCCTTTGTGTTGGTATGAGACTGGCGAGTATCAACTTTTAGGTCTTGAGCTTGTAAAACAAATGGCAGAGAAGATAAAGATGGTTCAACAATAGTTGAAGGCTGCACAAGATAGGTAGAAGTCTTACGCTGATAACCGGTGTAGACCGTTGGAGTTCCAAGTGGGAGACATAGTGTACCTTAAGGTTTCTCCTTTTAAAGGTGTTTTGGGGTTTGGGAAGAAGGGTAAGATCGATCCCAGGTTTATGGGACCATACCCTGTGTTGGCACATGTTGGGAAGGTGGCTTATAAGTTGGAGTTGCCATCTTAGTTGCATAGGTTGCATCCAATGTTTCATGTTTAGATGATGAGGAAGTGTCACCTTTACACTAAATTGGTTTTGGAGCCTGTAGAGGTTGAGTTGGATGAGGACATGTCTTATGTGGAAGGTCCTATGTTGATTCTGGATAGGAGGATCCAGAAACTAAAAAAGAAGGATATATTTTGGTTAATGTTTTGTGGCATAATCATGGTGTTGAGGAAGCCACATGGGATCTTGAGGAAGAAGTGTGTAGGAGGTACCCATCTCTTTTCATGTAGGATTTTGGGGGAGAAATTCTTGTTAGGGGTTTATGGTTGTAAGACCCCTAACCTTGATTAATGCTTGATTGTTCTTGTTTTGCTTAATAAGATGGTTAAACCTTAATCTAATCTCTTGGGATGCTTTTACAACATGTAACAAGATTATGTTTCCATTTTGATCCAATTTGATTGATGTTTGAGCTATCATTGCTATATATGTGCTCGTTTTGGACCTAGTTGCAATGTACCCATGTTGAGGAGTTATCTTGCAATTTTCACATGTAGGTTGCACCTTTTGTGCCTTGGTTTGATAAGGAGAGAAGTGGTGATATGTTGAGAGTGATCTCTAGGGTTTTATATGCCTTGGGTAGCTTGGTTTCTCTGTGACCAAGAGCCCACGTGGCCATGTGCTTCCTTCGATCGATGGTCCTTTAGGACCAAGTGAGGTCGCTGGCCTTTCTTGTTTTTCACAAACTTAGTGTTTTGCATGGTTTTAGTGGAGGCATGGTTGTTCTTTGGTGGACAAGTGTCATGAGGAACCCTAATATCTTGACACCTAACCCCCTTCATCTCCCTCCCGCTCTTAAGTATATAACCTCTCTCCTATACATGCAAGTGTCTTTTTTAGCCTTCCTCCTTCTCCATTACACCTTGAGTTCGACCTTGTATCCTTGGAGGTGTGAAGGAGTTCATCCGTCGTGCTTGATGTCTGAAATCCTTTGCATGTGGTGATCCAAGTTTGGAAGCTACCCTTCCTTGGTGATCTTTGGTGGTTCTTTGATCCTTGGTAAGTCATCCACCTCTTGTTTTCACTTTCTTGAAAAACCCTATCTCTTTGTTCTTCTCTTGGCCGAATCCATGGTTTTCCATGGTGCTCTTTTGATAAACTTCTCTTCATAGAGGTCGAATCATGGTTCACCATGGTAGCACCTGGTGAGATGAATATCTTCTCCCTTTCTCCTTTTTTTGTTTTTTTCGACCTTGAGGTTTTGGGTTGTCTTACTTTCACTTTAACCTATGGTTTTCTCCTATTTTGAGGTGGTGACTAGCTTGGTCATGGAGGAGATCAAAGCTAGGGTTTTCTCTTGTGCTTGTAGCTTCTTGCTTTGAGGTGGTCCAACCATCATCTAAGGCATGTTACATTAGTCTCTTCCCCTACTATTATTGCACTTTAATCCCACATGCAACTCTTTCTAAAATATGATCACTTGTTGTTGGTAATGATATTTTTTAGTAGGGTAATTTTCCTTTTACGATCTTGGATGTAGTTTCTTCTTTATCTAAACCCTAATTCATGTGGCTAAAATCTAAATGATGGAGACGATGATGGTTTTGCATGCATCTCATTTAGGGTTTTGCTACCTTGTTTCTTGGTTTAGTTCTTAGCATGAGGTGAAGTTTGGTTCTTGTTTGGCCATCAAGGGTGTTTTGGTTGATGGTTTTGAGGTGCTTTTGGTCGGTGGTTTTGCCTTGGTCGCTGACCTAGTTGGTGCTTGGGTCACTGACCAAGTTGGTGATTTAGTCACTGAAGGTGTTATTTTCCTCTGACCATTTGGTTTTGGTTTGTGCCCTGGTCACTGAACCTAGATTTTGGTTTGGTCATTGGTCTGGGTCGTTGATGTGCCTTCGACCATGGTAAAGTCTTCTTCGAGTGCTTTTGAGATGTGGTTATGCTTGGTCGTTGGTTTGGGTCATGGCCTTCATCCATGATGATGAATCTTTCTCTTCGATCGAAGGTGATCCCTAAATATATGGTTCTTATGTATGGCTACCTAGTACGATGATGGTTAACCTATATGTTCCACGATAGTGGGAGGTAATGATACTTAGGGTTGATGCTATATGATGACTTGGGAACCCTAATCGAATGTGTTGTTGAAACCCTAACCTAATGTGGAACTATAATATAGTAGTCTACCTTCTGCAATGTGATAGTATGTAGTGATGATGCATTGTTTCTCTCTCCTACATGTATGATCCTAACCATGCAGGTGATTGAATGTCATAGTTTGTGATTGCTATGGTGATGCTTATATGATACATGGTAATGATTGTGAGCCCTTATGAGGCATGATGAGATATGATGATGTGACACAAGGATTATGTGATTGGGTCCTATAACCTGGCAGAGGCTCACTGTCTAATGAGAGGTGATATCCCCAGTGTTATGATGAGGAATTGACATCCCCTAGTGATGTGATGATGTTGATGGCTTTCAATGGTGGTGATACATGTGATAATTTGACAAGTTCCTACTTCATACGTTTATATCTTCTGGAGTTGTAACATACCTTATTTTGTAGAATCTGTTTAGGGTTCATAAGTTTTAACTTGATTGATGCTAAAACATACCCAATTGGCTCAACTAATCAAGTGAAACCCTAATCATATAGGTTTCTTGTGCCATAGATCCATCTTCAGCTTCAGTACCTTGTTGGATGGTGAAATGGGTATTCCCAAGGGAAACCCAGAGCGCATACTATTAAGTATGTGAGGTACAAGTGACTACATGTCCTTGACATCTTGATCCCAAGTGTGTTGAGAATGACTGCGGCCGGGTCTCGGTGATGAGCATGTGATATGATGTGATAGAGGGAAACTATGATTGTACCTCAGTAATGGGTTATATCTAGACTGTTTTTCTAGCATCGTGACCTGTATCAAGGCGGGCTAGGTTTTTTTACAGGACCATAGCATTGACTATGAGTTTCTATCTCTACAGGACTATAGATTTGACTATAAGTTGTTGTCATTACAGTTTGACTGTATGTCACTGTGGTGCAGACTCAATCTGACCAAGTTGAACAAGAGAAGATCATGGAGTCCAGCTCTTCCATTGATCTTGTATGGCATTGATTTTGACTTTGCAGTGGTCAGTTGGATTTGGGTGGTACGAATCAAATCCTTAGGGCGTAATAAAATACATAATACAACCATGTAGTATATTTTCTTGGGGTCAAATGTGATTCACATTGAACCCCTTGCCTTATCTTTGTACTGATTTCTTGAATTATAATGTGGTAAGAGAAATCAATTATTATACATGTTCTTCATTTTCCTTCTAAATTTTTAAATTGTTCTACTGCTCAGTGGCAACCGCCTAAATTGTTTAATATACAGTAACAATTTAATACATATCATTTAGTTGAATCTGCTCAACCTGATAATATATGTTATCTTGTTGTCTTAAGTTATGCATATAAAAGTTGTGGCGGAGATTTATATCTCTCGCTGGGACATTTGGTCTCACCTCGTGGGTTTCCACATCTTTTAGGTGGTTGTGCATGATGAGGTGTAGATCGTGTTATTGAGGTTGAGCATCAACATAAGCAATAGTTGTTGAAAGGTTGGATATGTTGCTAGTGTTTTGTAGTCGAGTCCTATGTGTCGTCCTTGTACTCTCAAGTCCTTGGCAAAGTTTTGCAGATCTTGTATATCAAGATGACATTTTGGCTAAATGCTCTTTTTGTACAGATATGGCATGTATGTATGTGAACAAGTTACCTCTTGTAACAGGTTGTGGCCAGTGAACCAATGAACAATAACATGCAATAATCTTTTGGCATGTGATATGATACAAGCGATTTTTTGTGGACTCAGATGTAATAAGTTCTAGCTTTCGTGCTTATGTGAAATCAGTTTTACTTTCCTGTGTTTTCTGGTAACCTGGTTGATTAGTATTAGTTCCACATTTTTTTAGTAATCTCGCTCTCGTGACGTCGTCGGGGTGCCATAGCTTACAATGATATTCATTTATTATTAGTGTATAACACGTGTATGCCTTACATTATTATATTGATATCCAAATTATATTCCACACTAACTCTTTTGTATGCTTATGAATATTAATTATTTACTCTATACTATATATCATTAATTCTACAAAGTCTAATATTTTATTATTATTCAAGATTAACCATCTGAGCACTAACTACATGTTGGTTTGATCCTACTAAAGTTTAGGATGATAAATGATCTATATTTCACATTATAATGTTTCTAATGTCTCTATTAAGTCAAAAATGATATCTTGGTCATTTATACTCAGCATGTTCCCATTTTAGGGTATATTTTATACCTTGTTTGGGGTTAATTTAAGAAATGTACATGTTGGTGACTAGTTTAGAGGAATTAGGATTTTAGGGATTAGGAGGCATGTTTCACTATGTTACAATACTCCACCCTTTAAAGAATTTCTTCCTCGAAATCTGACCATCCTTACATTACCAGCCAAGTACCATGCATCCCTAAAAAAGGTTTAACCTAATCAGTCAAACTAAAATCTCTTACAAGTATTAGGGTTAAAGATAAAAAATATGGGGTGTTTAAGATATACATAAGTCATGCCTCAAACTAAAAGGTCATATCCATCTAGGGTTAAGTTTATGGACCTTGTGATTCTAACCTAACATCCCTAAGGTTCACATGAGCATCCAAAAAGTCTCTAGGTACAAAAGCTGAAAACCTAGCGTAGTTGTAGAGGATAGGTATAAAATTATAGTACATAACACAATTTCCTAGAAATCATCCAATACTCAAAACTAGGGTTTAGAGTTCTACTTTAACTAGTTCTAGGGTTTCTTTACCAAAATTCACACATCTCTTCATTTTGACCTAGTTTGAGAAACCATTAATAAAATATAGATAATTTTTTATACATATAGTTGTACAATGTAAAATAATTTTTCTACGGTAAGAAACTACACGATGTAAGACAAAGACGGTACCCAAATCAATGTGAGAATAAGTCACACATATTCCATATTATGATCCCCTTATCCTACTACTTTAGTATCCTCACTACTTAACTCCATCCTAAAGTCAAATCTCATAACATCCAAAGAGATATATCACAACTAACCTACATATTAGGAAATGGACTAAAGGGGTCCCATTGCTTTAGGGTCTACTCATCAAGATCCTTATGTGTACCTAATATGATTTCAAAACCTTTATTAATCATCTCATGAACTACATGGGTACTCTCAAGGGTAAACATCTTCAATGGGATTTCACTTAGGGTAAGGGTCCTAAAACAAACTTATGGAAGATAAAATTGAAATAGTTAGAAGTCGATTGCCTTGGCCCTAATACCACCTTGTAGAGAGTGGGATATAAGAGGGGATCCACTCCTTACTAAATCAAAGAAGATTCAACATCCATTTCAAACACACAAACTTTTTGTTTGATGAACAAATATTGTTTGATCTTCCAGAATTGGATATCATAAAGATTATAGTATAACAATGGAATGATATATAATGACTATTTACAATTTACAAGATTGCATAATAATCTCCCACTTGGGGTTTGCATGAATATAAAAACTTCAACTTTTAAGCAAGGGGAATTCATAACTACTACAAGTCTATCTAATCAAAAGTCAGCTCTACTATGTCAAGTCTAGGTTATCATGTCAAGCCCTCCATGTTCTTCACCTAAGGGGTTGGAAGCATACCCCACAAAAGAAGACAAAATGGAAGTTGCCAGCATAAAAATATAAATATATGTAAAAATAGGGATTGAGCAATATTAGGGTAAAAAGGACAACAATATACTTATCAAGGTTTCCAAATTGAAATAAAAATATCAAAGCATCTCAATGGATGATCAAAAGAATAAGGATTAACATAAAGGTGACTCTTTTAAATAAGATAATCAATAAGGGGGTTTCTTGCCTTAATAAATTTCATCTATAACATTACAAATATAATATGTGCAAATAAAAAAATTACACCAAGATTATTTAAAGTAGGATTGGGACACCATAGGATCTTAGCCAAAAAATATATGTAAAAAGCGCATCCTAGGATGAATAAGGGTGCCATGCATATATTGAGTGGAAAAGCACACTATGGGTGGAAACAACATGCCCTATACTTGGTTATACTTGTGTACCATTACTAAAATAAAATTAGTCCAATCCATGCACAAATGTAGAGGCAATAATTACGTTTGGTCAAGCTCAATAAGGGGGTGAGAACATCCAAATATTATGAAGTGGGGTCAAATGACCCATAAATAAATATTCAACCATCTCCACATAAACATCATAAGTCAATAAGAGACTAAAATAGGATTTCATGTTTCTAATAGAGTAGCTTAGTTCAAAGCCACAAATTAAGGTTACAACATGAAATAGGACGAAATAAATACAACTTTAGAGTCCAACAAGCTGATAGTTTTAGAAGATCTAAAGATATAGGATAAAACCACTATATGATTAAACATCTCTAAAGAGAAGAAAGTTTATAAAATAGTATGTCTCAAATGACCAAGAGAGAGAGAAAACATTGGTGATTTCTCATTATAATCAAGAAGGGATGCAACATGCATCAAGAGAGAGGGACAAATTGGATTAATTGCTCAGTATAGAATTAAGGGAATGCAACATACCTCAGACTAAGTCAAGATATGTCCAAAGTCAATCCTAGATCTTCAAGAGAGCTTTGAACTACCTATATGCACATATAAGGAATTAGGGTTAATCTATTATTAACTACTTGAACCTTAAGAAAACATATTCAAAATAATTAATAAATTAGGTTATGAAACATTTGCTATTGTGTAGATAATGTTTTCTGATTCCACAATATATTTTACTTTATTGTTCTAACTCATTAGCTATACATTTTAGAAATTTGAACAAATTAGAAAAATCCCTAAAAATTAAAATTTTAATACATTGGAATTTGATCAAGAAGACAATACCATTGAATGAAGAAAAATTACTTCGTCCAAGGATTATTTGTTTGTAGTTTTCATATAACTAGATAATTAGCTACAAATTATTGAATTTAATGATGTTTTAAAAATTTAACTCAAAAATTCAAGAAAATGACCACGAAGCCCTTGCATAACGCATCACTAACTTGTGCATGGAAGGGTCATGCTTGTAAACTTGGTCACTTACACCAAGCCACACTGAAGAATAAAAATAAAAAAAGTCAAAAAACACCACATAGGCGTGATAGATCCAAATAAATGTGAGGGTAAACTCAAGAAATAGATGACAACAACTGTAAGATCCTCAAAATTTGGTAAATTTGAATTCTATAGATATAAGGCTTAATTTGATAAGTAAATTTCTTTTTTTTAATTGATAGAATAATAAATCTATCCACCTTGAGGCATGGGTTTAACCCATGACCCAAGGGAGGACCATGAGACTATTTGCTTTGCAAACATGTCCCTATGGCACAAGTTTAAGAAATAAGAGAATTTGTGCACAAATCAATTATAATGACTATATGAGTTTCTAGATAATTGAAATCTGAGTTAATGGGCAAGTTTCCTAAATATTCTAAGATAATTTGTAACTTAGTTGATTCATGGAGTAATTATCTAATCATGGAAACATAAGTTTTGAGGCATCAAATAAGGATATCTCAATCTGACTTTTAGGTAGTTGATATAATTAGAAAACTAAGAGAACTCTAGAATTTGAGACAAAATTAACTTTCCATGTGATGTGACTAATTATTTTAGGGGAATACATAAAGGAAAGTTTCACCTATGAGAGTTATCCCAATAAATCACAAAAATTAGAAATACATTGGGAAAGGAATTATGAGTTGTCGTACAAGTTTCACAACAAAAAGATACCCTTTGTAGCCTATATAAATTTAAGAATAAAGAAGGATCCATTGATAATATTTACATATGTTTTTTATTTAGGAATCAGTTTATAATATCCAACTTTAGTGGATATAGCTTGTGATCCCATTTGATTTGTCACATGGACCATGACCCTCTGATCAAAGATTAACAACCCAGAGGTCGTCTCCTACCCCGAGTTAGTTTGGGAATGAAGTTTATTTCACATGTAGAAACTCGACCCCTCATTCTCCCTCTCCTCTTCACCTTTTTTCCATGATTTTCTATTGTTGAATCTGAGATAAAGGGGCAAATATAATGAGCCATTAAAATGCAGTTATCTCACCAGATTTTGAAAATCCCAAATCCTTGTCAATTTGGGACTCTAGGGAAATGTCAGAACCTTTGGTATACAGTCACACACGACTATATAAGGCACTGGAGAGTTTATCCTTGACCCCCACGACTCTCTTCTCTTCTCAATTGTTGGCTGAAATACCATGACCTCTACTCCCACCTTTGTCTTCCACCTCAGCAACCCCAAACCCATAAGACCAGCTGAGGTAGCTCTAGCCCATTTAGTTGGCATGAAGCACCGAGAAGGGTGCACAAACATTTTCTAAGGGTAACAGGATCTAGAGAAGACCGAAGATAATCCTTGGTTTTCAACACAGATGGCGTGAAGCTCGTGACAAAGAGCTCAATCCCAAACTCCTCCTCAGGCCTCACTAAGATGTTGGAAGATTCAAAGGAACCCTATGAATATCCTCAATGGATCTCATCTACCAAGTAACACCTATTCTACCCCTTGTTTCCAATTCTTCCTACACGATAATGGAACCACACCTTGCAACCTTGACCCTGGACTTCAGACCATCGCAATGCACATTGCACGACTTTCTAAACTTGGCATGACCTTACGGAGGTGGTGACATCCTTGTCTTGGTGCCATGAAGCCAGAGGAGCAGAGTCAACTAGCAAGTTGACCTTGCCATGTCGGGTGAGAGTTGCTTCTATGGAAACAATTAATCCCATGGGTGAAAGTACCTTGGTGACCCTACCCATGTAATCGGCCTTGATAACTGTGGAAGGGCACAAGGGTCATTTTCACATTATCTCGAGCCTAGCCCCCATGGAGCTCTGAGTTGACATGGTGCTCTGTTGTTGACCATACAATGTGTGGCTAAGTGGATAAAAACGTTTTCACTGATGTGGCATTTGTTAATTGGTTGATTAATGTTAATCTTGCAATAATTGTAGTAACTGACTGATAACTTAGATTATAGCATACTCACACACACACACACACACACACACACACACACACACACACATATATATATATATATATATATATATATATATATATATATATATATATATATATATATATATATATATATATATATATATATATATATATATCAAATTGATCAGGAGAACAGGCAGAATATAAATAAAATACTTATAGAACCTAATTATGCTCTGCATTTCAAAAGCACACCTAGAACATGTATATATGATAGTTAATATATGGAAACCCTAGAATTGATAATTAGCCAATTGAATATATTGAATAATTTCATTTGAGACATAATTTGATATTGTTAATAGGAATCCAAACAAATGATAATAAGGATGATGAATACTTAGGGTTCTAGTCCAATAATCATAAAAATGATAATTAAGGTTTTTAGACCAATAATGATACATATGATGAATTAAGGTTTTGAAACCAAGGATCATAACTTTCTATGTTATTAATGCACATAATTGAATCTAGGTGTTCATGGTGCAAGTATATGATAAATCTGGTAATCATTGTTCCACCTAATGTTTATTATGTGTTTATAATCCTAAATCATAATGCGATGGAATTAGAGTTTGTACCCTTATATTCCTTATCCAAACCTGAGACAACACTAAACCCTAGATTAGGATCTAAGTAGGGTTTAATATGAATAATATGATTGATGACACTTTAGGTATACATACATGCAAATAATGTAGGTTGATTATGTTTGTTGCTTGGATGCTTGGATATATGCTTGAGGTACATGTTGCATGGTTTTTGCATGGAAATGAGGTGTGTGGTTACGATTATGAATACTTGATCTTATCAACATTAGATATTTTTTAAAGTTTTACAAATGGATTGCAATTAAAATTCTTGGTTGTTTATTTACTTCCTGCAATATATAAGGCCTGATGTGTATCACGTTATATAGATAACTTGCTCAAGCCCCAAGATGCTATATCTGGAGGGTTGGATGTATGGAAAGGAGTCACTATAGATATTACCCCCTATGAGTGGTTATGCCATTTGAATTTACCCCCTGCGAGTGGGCATGCATTAGAGATTACACCCAGTGAGAGGGTATGCCATTGGGTTTACCCACAACGAGTGGGTATGTCACTGAGATTGCCCCCAGCGAGTGGGTATACCACAAAGATTGAGCAAATATGGGTTCAAAAGTTATAACAGAAAATACACATTCAATTATTTAATAATAGTTGTTGAAATTGTCATTATGTTGTTACACCTACATGCATATATTTTGGTTGCACCACGTACACATAATAGAAATATGCTGACCACATTTTGATTATCAGCGTTTAGGTAACTGCCAAATATGAAGATATCACAAGACATGGTGAACCAGATGAAATCAATTGAAGATACAAAAGCTAAGTCAAAAGGATTAGTTAGATGTAACACTTCTTCTCATATGTAATAGTTTTAGGTTGAAAATTCATGTAACTCCTTGGAAGAGTCTCATTATACATTTTGTAAAAAATATTTGTGAAATAATGGAAATTATTTGTTATTATCTATAATTTTTGCTAAATCTAGATCTTGTGAATTTAGGTAATGTCTCTCAACTTTAAGGTCCTTACTTAATTGGGGGAAATGAAAAGTGAGGTCCTTACAACAACCTTCCATCATTGTTTCTCCATAATAGAAAAACAATCCACAGAGCTTATGAAGCTCCAATGCACAATATATGGATATATGATGAGAACCAACATCGTTGGAAATCACCATCACCCTCCCTAGATTGGCCAGTCTCAAAGAGCCTAGTCAAGAGTTGTGAATTGAGCTAGAAGATCTAGAGAAGTTTGCTACCATGGATAGAAATAAAGAAGTTTTGGAATCTCCAAAGAGGGAGTATTGACCACAAACATTGAGTTTGTGACAAGAAAGAAAAGGTATAGAGGTATAGGGCAACACAAGGAGTGGAGATAAACCATAAACCATTTGTGGACAGAACACAGGAAACCAAGTTCACACATGAGATTGTAATGAAATGCCATGACCAATATACTTATTCTGCATCACAATATCAGTGATACAAAAGTGGCACAGAAGACCCTAACACCAATTATAGATGCTCCCATCTTCCTCCTTTGATCTCCTCATCATACCCTTGTTCTTTGCTTGACTCTCGGGTAACAAAATTTTTGACCTTTTAGACCCTGGCCATCTCCCTGAAACAATAACCTATCCATTCATGTTAGGTTGGTTCTGGGGAACCCAAACTGAGATCCTAGAGTGTCTAGGGCTCCTGAAAGAGCTTGTCGACATGTCTCATGAATAGATGGAAACCATCTCATCTCAAAACAAGGACCTTGGTGATGCTGAAAAACTTAATAAAACATAACAATGATGGAGAAACGTGTCAAGAGCAAAAGGAAACACAACCTTGTCTTAGAATCTTGAACTGACACACAACTAATAAGACTTTTGACTGTTCAAATGGAATGTAGTTTTAAACTCTGGCAAGGAAGAAGAAGAAGGGAGGAAAGGAGGACTACCAAGATGGAGATCAGCTCAATGTTTCGAATGCTTTGACACAAACACTGAAGGAGATCTAGGAAACTTCCATCCCCTTTGGTTCCATGGTCAATATGCTCATAGAGGGTAGGGATATTGTAGCATGTGATCAAATTTAGTTTGGAACGCTTGGGCACCAAATCTAAGGGAGCAACGAGAAAAAGGTATCGAATGCGGCTTGATCATATAAAATTTGGTATTTATAAGATAGATGGGTAGTTTTTTCTTAGAAAAGTGTATATGTAGTCGCATACTACTAAACTCTAGATAATATAGGATTACATGGCACTAAAGATTAAGAGTAGGTCAAAGAGAAATGAAACATAAAGCAAGGGAGATTCGATAGAGAAAAAATAGGGAGAGAAAATTGAAGTTCTATGTAGCATGCATAGGGAAACAATTCGCAAACTAAAGGTAGGAGAGAAGATATCCACTATTCGATCAAAATCAAAAGGTCCAAAAAGAGTCTATGTTTTGTTAAGTTGAGAAAAGGAATGTCATAGGGAGCATGCCACTAACTATAGGAAATTGATTATATTACTTGGAACATTTATGAAATTAGACCTTTAACTTTAGATTTCTTTCTAAATCTATTTGATGGATCATTTGATTCTTAATTGAGATGAAACTTTACATCTAGACTAGTTTAAATATTTAGAATCCAATTTACCATTAGTTTCCACTTTTGAAGTAATCCAATATTAATTTAATATTATTAGATCTTAATCTTTATTTTCTTTCATGAATGAAATTATGGCATCTAGGATTATTCAATTATTATGAAACTTGGTCATAAGTTAATATAAACAAGACTAATCAGAATCACACATCACTTTCCATTTTTGTCACCATTTGTTATGTTATGTGATAGATTAGGACTAGAACAAGTTATTTCTATATTTATTCCTAAATAAATATATTTATAGATAATGTGTCGACATTAGATTTGTTTTAGGATTATTTTCTCATGTTAATTTCCTTACATCTCATATGAAACTATAAACCTTATTTAATCTAGCATTCCTATTAAAGTTTTTCCTTGATATTATATCCCCAATTAAAAAGCAAAATGATTCTTCATTATTCTATATATCTTTTTTACTATTAGGGTGGTTCCCATCATTATTGTTCATGGAATACATTCCATCTTATTTTATATACCATTAAGCTCAGTGGTTGGTTTAGTTACATAAGTTGTGCTATTCATGTATTATTCATTGTATGAAACTTTTATCTCTTATATTATATTGATATACAAATTATATTTCATGCTTTAATAACTCTCTTGTAAGCTTAAGCATATTATTTATTTGCTCTATAAGATATATTGTTTGTTATACAAAATATCAATTATTTATTATGTATCAAGATTAACCATCTTAGAACTAACTACATGTTATTTCCATCCTTTTAGGTTTAAGGATGACAAAAGACCTATCTTGCACATTATAAGATTTATAATGTCTCTATTTAGTTAAACATGACATTGAGGTCATTTATACCCATCATGTTACCATTCTAGGGTATATTATATACCTTAAGGGGTTGAGAACTATACCCATTGGTGCCTAGTTTAGGGGTGTTTAGGTTTTCAAGGATTAGGAAGATATGTTTCGATATGTTATAGGTATCCAGTCTTTAACTGAGTTATTCAGAAAAATATATGTTGAGGCAACTGTCTTCCCTATCCTTATGAAGTAGTTTCGGTTTTTACTTCAAAATTGAAATATTATAGAATGAAAACTTATGTCCATTTAAGAGTTTGTTATCCATCCAATCTCACTCTTCATAGTGGATTGACTGAGTCATGCTAGAAAAAACAATAGATTATAGGGTTTAAGGCAAAAACTATCTAAAGTCTAGCTTTGGGTGTACAAGTAAGCCTACACTCCATAGTGGTTCATCTAACTTCCTATGAAGTAAGATATAGGAACCAATAATTAAAAGATACAGCCTTAAATAAGGGAACTTCTAGAGATGGTAGAGGTAATTAGAGTTACCCATAAACTGAGTCTCAACCACCAAAAGTGACTTGAGGAGTGGAAGTGACCAATTGACATGGACTGAAACCCTAATTGCCATTTTACTAATCAGGGATAGTTATATACACAACTTATATAGGGTTACCTAGTGATACAACTTAAGTGTGTGTGCTAAATGCAAGTGTACATGTCAGAGCAATAAAGAGACTCAAAGAGGCTCAAATATTAAACTTAGTGAATTAGGACAGCTAAAGACTACTACTAGCTGAAACAGATCGACTAAACCAAATAAAAGAGTTGATTTCGTGATTTGAAACTCAGAATAAGAATTAAAAGTATAGAAAGTAAGGTGAATGGAAAATCATATGGATCTATTCCATAGGATACATGGCTTCACTATGGTGTCAACCTATGCATGTAATCTATCACACCAAAACTTATTTATTGAATTTATCATATGTATCTCATACTACCCACTTTTGTAGCAAAGTACATTATTTAGCATAGTTACTAACCCACTTTCACAACATTAGTATAAATGACTAAATGATAAAAAATATTTGTGGATATTCACTTCACAATGGTTAGCCCACTTTTTTGGCTCATAATAAACTGTGATGATAACAGTTTTTCTAATTGTTAACCCCACATTCGTATAGTTAGCAATCCATTACAATATGGTGATTGATCATAAATACTAAATGGGTTCTATAATTGTCAACCTCGATTTTGTAGTAATTAACAACCTATTATAAACTTATAATGACAATCATAAATTCAGACAATTAAGCTTTTCCATTATCAAATTCAAAGCAAAAGAAGATATTGTGTAATTAAAGCATGAAACATCATAGAGTTAACCCCATGCTACTCACGGGTCCTAAAGAATAGGGGTTTAGCTCCTCATTCTCAATATAGAATGAGAAGAAGGGAGGAAGGGTAAGAAATCCATGGCAACATCATGAAAGGTTGCTGTGAATTCTTTATTTCCCCTTTCTTGGGCTCTAGTTCCTCTAAGGATGATCGTTGGGATGGGCTCCATATGAGATGCATTTTCTATGAGATGGGACTTCAGAGTGGCCAAATGATATGCCTTTCCCTCAGGCAAGATGCCTCTAGGTGTCTTCCTCATTTGGTTTTGTATAGAAGAATTTAGGGAAAACTTGGTTATGGATTATCAGATATGCCTTTGTTTCAAATTTTCCGTCAGACAAATGTCAATACCACCGAAAAATGTTAGTATCACTGACTCTTCAATTTTAATGAAGATTATGGCTTTAAATCCCATTGCCAACGACTTGAGTTGGTGGTATTGAGTACATTATTGTTGTTTCCTCTCCTTCTTAATTCTTCTTTATCGATTCCTTTATTCCCATGTCGATGCCCCAAAAAAAGGCACTTATAGCAACTTTCTTCTACTTTTGCTTGATCATTTTTGCAATTTAAGGAACTTTATTAGACAAATAATAAAAATGAAGAAATTTGACCTAGATACATGAAAATGGTTAATATTGATACATGAATATGAAATAGATCATCCTTAAATCATGCCTAAATAAGCCCAAATTTTGGTAGATAAATCACTTGCATTAATATCCCCTAAGCTTGAATGTCACTAAACCTCAAGCAACATTTTTGGATTTAGTTGAAAAATCAAAAGAGAGGCATATATGTGAAGTAAATCATTCTAATCATTCTTGACTCAACGATCATAGATTGGTTTTGTCCAATCACAGAGAAAACATCTATTCTACAAGTGACCCATTACAAAAAACAAAATGCCAAAATCAGACTATTTAACACAAAATTAGGTTGAAGTAGAGAGATGTCATGGAAAATCTATGCTGCATAGAGTGCATTACAAGATCTCCTTGTCTGTACTACTCTAATTAGAAATTTCTGCCATGGATGCAGTTCATAGAATGTGATTGAAAGAAAGCAATAATTTTTTTTGGTGGATACCATATAGAACAATGGGCAGATGAAATGGTGGTCATGAAAAATAGATATCATGCATAATCCAAGTCATTAGTGCAATAGAAAAAAGATGATCTAACTACAAGAAAAATGGAATAAAATTTGAATGTGTCCTAGAACTACTATATTTGGTAGAATGATGAATGTTGTATATGCCTTGTCCTAATGACGGGTGAAGGTGGAAGGTGACTTAACATAAAATTCCACAATCCTATTCGTTACATAAGATTTAGCATTTTTCTTCACTCACCTTTTCTTTCATTTATTTTTGCAAATTTTTGCTCTTTATTAGATATACAAAAATGGATGTGTAAGCTAAGACATTTGGAGAATGAGTGAAGTTAACCATTTGCATGTATAAGATAGATACATAATGCATCAAAACTTATATCAATCACCTTATTACAATATAAGCAAGTCCGATAGAAGAGTGTGAAAATAAGATGGAAGGCTAATGAGATGTTTCTTATTGATACACAACAAACTCCCATCCTATATATACTAGCGGCGAAAAGTACAAGGAAGCATACTTAACCCTAATGGGTCAATACAATTAGGCTCATCATTCATAATAAACTAATAACTCTAAATGTAACATACCTGAATCTAAGAATATAACCCATCAATCACTTTTATGGGGCTCTTGTTTGATTATGTTAAAATGTTGTACCTTTTTCCCTAGTTGAAATGTATTAAGATTAATCGGAGTAAATAGTATCATGAATTTATAAAAACCCATTATATATGACATTTTAAAGATAAAATAATTAACTACATTCAATGATCAGACTTAATGTACAAATATATCAAATGATAGGCTTGACTCAAATTTAGCACTCTAATTTATTCCAAGGATAATATGAAAGAAACCAAGTTAATATGTAAGATAGTGTTCAATTTTATTTATTTAGAGGAGTAAATAAATTGGATGAATTCTTATCATATAAATAATGAAATATAATATCAAAACAATTCAAAGTGTGTAGTTGGTGCAAAATTTGTATTTGTCACATCCCAAAAAGTCTACATATAAAATTGGTGTGATTTGAATAACATTTTCTATCTCAATTGATTTTGTAAAGGAAAATTAAATAACCTAACTATATTTGTTATAATAGATGTGTCATGTTTCATTTCTCTGAAGTTTTATTTTATTCTTTCATGTTGTAACGTTCATTTCATTTTGACCATGGAACTTAGGATAGCAGGCCCTCGTTGGAGGCCATTGGATATGTATCAGACCGTGAAGAGCTTTTCTCCCACCTCATGTCTATCTCCAATAACCTTCCATGCATATTTGCATCCCTATGATCATTTTTTCTTTAGTTGTTCTCACCCTATCCCTTATACTCATCACATGATCTCTTGTATGATGTTTTTGTCTCACTCTCACAAATCTTGTAAGACCTAATTCACTTGAAAAAACTCTCCATCTCCGCCTTAACTCATTTGCGGTCACCAACACAACAATGACAATAAATCCCCTTTTAACTGTAAATTGAATTAAGTTATGTTGGTCTAGGAGGCTCCGTTGACTCCTCCTTATCTTCCCGCACTCCCAATTTCCCTCGAGATCATCTAAGATGATCTATGTTAACCCCCTTCTTCGAAAACTGGAGGTCTGCCACACTTACTCACACCACTAGGAACAATTCCTTGTAAGGTAACCATCCCTACCATCTTTCTATTTAGTCATATCACCATGTGTTTTGGTGGCTTGTTCCACTGATGAACTCCCCTTACCCCTACTTTGTAGTCTACCATCATGCATGAACCCCATGTTACCCCAGTGGTAGAAACCCTTCCGGTCTCCTTGTGAGGTCCCAACGAACCTTTAGGGATCATTTCCGAATTGGTATCTTCCATGTCTGTAATTTTTGAACCTCGAGTCTCTCTACTATGTGTTGACCCATTTTCTACCTACTTGCCATGAAATATGGACAGGCACCTCAAATCCAGCTTAGCAAGGATCTCAGGTGGCATACTAGCCGTGGAAGCTTCATCTCTTCCCTTATGGGATCATGGGGGAGAATTAAGGAGTGTTGGTTGATGGTAATCGACCTAGTTTCTCTATTCAGAGTTTTTTGTTTTTTGCTAATGTCTTTTGGAATTCAAGATGACATGGACATGAAGAAGATCGCTTGGTGATCAAATTTCTGTGTTTGCCCTTATGGCAATTTGTGTTTGTTGCAACTTTCCTAGGATGATCTGGTCCTTTCTATCTTTATTTTTGGCTTAGTCGTAGAGACTCAGCTACTTTGACAAAGATACCCATTTCACACAGCAGAGGGTCAAACCTGTGTGCATGGGTGCAAACACCTTTTAAACATGTTTTATTTTATAATTTAGTAAAATATATTAATCTTCAACATTTGGTAATTACTTAAGGGAGCATCAGAACAAAAAAAAATTAAATCATGAAAACATTCTAGATTTATTGGTGACATTTTTGAAGTTAAAATTTGAGCTTTCAGTCAGGTCATTTTATGGTTAATGCATTAATTATAATAACATGTAAATAGTATGTACTTATATCTGGAAATCAGGTTTTGGAAGAATTGACCCTAACCATTAGGAGTACTTTTGGGGATATTTGAACCTATTCAGAGGTATGTGCAACCCATATTTAAATTTAAGCATTAACATGATTATGAACCCATTTTTCCACAATGATGCATCTTTTGAGTATCCTTTTTGACATATTTATATACCCCATGAAATATATTTCTTTATTTTCTTCTTATTTGTGTAATTATTCTTTGATGTTGGTTTCATTTCCCCTTTTCTATCTTTACATTATTCAATATGTTGCTTATGGAATTTTCTTATCATACTATATTGCATGATTATTAGATAGTAAATTAGAGTAGTGGTACTGTGTACAAACATATACTCTTTTTATATATATTGGGTACCGTGTTTTAACCCCCCCTTGCTGCAGGGGTATGGGGGGTTTTAACCCCTCTTATTCTTACATGATTGAGGTTTTAATCCCCCTTGCTCCCTAGCTCAAGATCCTATGGTGCCTCGGCCCTGCAATAGACTCACTTAGCCTAACATGCATGCACATCTTATTATTGTTGAGATTTATTTGGAAAGATCTCTGAAATGATTATAGTGTTCTCATAATTTTTTTTGCCCAATTCTTTTGTTAATTACCTTTGAACTACATCCTATTAAACTTTCTAGCATGATTTAAAATGCTACTTTTCTGAAAGTACACCCTTTTCAACTTACACATCTAAGAATGCTCAAATATGTTTAGTTTGACACGTACCCTTTTGTTCCTTTTTTTGGGTTGATGGACCCACACCACCCAGGTGTAGGTACCTTAGAGTATGATGACTCAAAAATATCTTTTGCATGTGTTTTTAAGTTAAGGATAGCTTGGAGTTACTATATTTCCCTCTACAACTAGCCTTACGTTCAACTAGAGGAACTCTTTTACTTTGTAATTTACCTTCAGGGTGAAGAGCAATGTATATGAAATATCTTGTGATGATACGGATAGTTATATTTCCACTTCTTGCTAATCATTTTGTTCTATTTTACATACCATTCAGGGAATAAAATTAAATACCCCCCTTCCTTCATACTTTTTAGTATATTTGGAATGTGGAATGTTTTATTCTTCAATTTAGTAAGGAGTGGATGCCCTCTTGGTTCCCACTCATTACAATATGTTTCAAAGCCAAAATTAGCCGCTAATATGACTATTTTAAGATATACTCTCTCATTCCTTAATTGGGCAATTAAGTAAGTCTATAAAGGTTGTGGATATACCTATCCATAAGTCATGGAATATCAACTAGGGTTTCAGTCCCTATATACTGGCCACTTCCACTCCCCAAACCACTATTGTGGTTAAGACTTAGTTCCTCTAGAACCCAAGTTACCCATGCCCTCTCTATGGAGGTAGAAGTTTCCTTACGTAATCTTGACTCTTCTAGTGATTAGTTTCTATCCACTGCTCTATGGGTGGTTATCATTACTACTATAGAGTCTTGGATGACCTAAATACCTTCAACCCTTATTTTTGTTTCCTTTCTAGCGATTCTTGACTACGCCCACTTTAAGGACTGATCAACATGGACAACAAGCCTTGAACCATATCATAAGGTTGAGTTATAATGTTCTCCATTGTTATGTGATAACTCGAATACCTCCATGGTGATATTGTTGACCTTACCTACAATATAGAGTTGTCTTAACTTAGATTTTCCCAAAGATCCCTAACGAAAGGATGGATACGATCCCCACTAAGATTTGTAGGCCTCATACAAAAAGATTAATTGATGGAATCTATAAAATTTTAGTTGATATTCTTAAGGGTTCACCTCTCCCATCTCCATGTGTAATTGGTTTATCCACAAATGAGGTGATAAGTAGTTTGACTGACAGGTTACCAATTCTGAGGAGGCACAATATATGTAAACCAACTAATGATGAGAAAAACTTAATCCCTTCCTATTAGGTTGGATGATCATATGACCCTATTACGTTTTGAGATGAAATGGTGTAAGTTATGATTAGTATGAAGGGAGGAGTATTGGATATTATGTGCCTTAGGATATGATAGAAGTTCACAATGTGTAATAGGAAACCTTCTTCCTTCCTCCTATGCTTTAAGTTAGAGATGTTTTCTTGGTATGTCCTGTTAGATGATAAAAGTATTAGCCTCCTTTGGGGAAATTAAGTGATGGTAGAACAATAATATATGCATTAGTAATGGTGAAAAGTGGTTGACTTGGTTCTTGCATTGATTTTGGTGCCATCTTTTAGCTTCACATCACAAAAGTTAGCCTCGTTAAAATTATGTTCATTATTATACTATACGTAAAAGAATATTTTCTTAGATATCTAATGATGGTTTTAAGAACTAGGTTTCCACCATATGAAGTTTCAAGTAGTAAGAATCTCCTTAGTGAAGTGATCTTGACTTGATAGGTCAACCCTGATAGCATAGGTCTAAGTACGTAGTAGAGGGTAAGAATAAAAGTTTTGTATATGTATGACCTAGTTGGCCTAGCCTTGTTCTCTCTCTAGATAATTAGTTAAAATATGGATTAAACATGTTAAAGGGTGCAATATTATATGCCTTATGCATTAGGATCATAACTTAAGGACTAAGTGGTATTAATAAAGATTTAAACAAAGAATTTTGTAGGTAATTTAAAGTATAAATGTCAAATAGAATACTACATAACTAGTGTATATGGGTAAGCCTTGCTACTTTCACTACCATGAATGTTGATTGGATTCATTAAGATAAGATTTAAAGTTTATTTTCACTCATCTTAGATGGTGAACATTAGTAAGGAAAGTTACTAAATTTGTTTATAAATGATTAATTCTTGAAAGATTGATCTTATGCTCCTATAGTCCATATTTCCTTAAAATAAATAATATGGACAACCCTACTCTAGAAACTAGGTTATAGATGCTAAGAATTCTAAATGTTACACATTGCCCTTGTAATCATGACAAACTAAAGTGGAAATGAATTGTACATCTTAATCATAACATATATAATCTAATGTGTGCACTCAATTCATATATGGTTAGTTCAATATGTGGCATTTAATGCACTATAATGTTCAAAGGTGAATGGTAGAACATGTTTGCTAATAGATCCCTAAACTTACCATAACCCTGATCTACTTAGTAGACTATATGTAATGGCTTGGTAATAAGAGACAAAGTAATAGTTATCCTTGGTACAATCTATTAGTATATTTAACTTAAGAAATAACCCTAGTATTGAAAGTAAAAGAAGAAAAATATGCATGTTACACCCTAACAATACATGTACACCTAATCATCAATAATAATAATTAAAATAATAATAATAATAATAATAATAATAATAATAATACAAAAAAAATCATGATGATAATTGATGATTTCGTTATTCTAAAAAAGTTTGGTCCATCGAGGTATTAGAACTCATCATAATTGATTAGAAAAATATACCACTCATTATTACATGAAGAAAAAAAATAAAAAAATGGGTTTAATAATAATAAGTGAATGGTGAAACCACCATAGCAGTGCAAGTAACCACAACTAATCCATTGCAGTTAAAATAATCCTAGTTTTTAGTGAAACCTTCCTACATAAACATCTAGTATGAAAAGACTAGTAGAGTCATGATGCATGGAGGAATATAACTTCGCCTTTGGAATGAACTATGAGTGAGTATGGGGTGGTATACTTGACATGCTACATTAACTTAAACATACAAATTGGTTAGAAGATATGACTTAGTATACTGGGACGTAACTTAGTGGAATGTTGGGACAAAATCCCTTTTAGGTGGTGGAATGTTGTAACATACCCGAATATAGGAATATAACCTCACGCTCAATTTTCCAAGGCCCTCATTTAATTATGTTAACATTTAGTACTTTTTACACTAATTAAAATGTATTAGGATTAATTGGAGTCATATAGTATCATGAACTTATATATACCATATATATATATGATATTTTAAATAGAAAATAGTTATAATAAATTCAACAACTGGACTTAAAGTACAAAAATACTAAATAATAGGCTTGACTCGTATCCAATGCCTAAATTATTCTCAGGAGTATAATATGAAAGAATCAAGTTAATATGTAATGCAATGTCATAATTTATTTATCTAGAGGAAAATAATACATTAAATGGACACTTAATATAGACATAATGAAATCTACTATTAAAATGAATTTAAAGTGTGAAATTGATGCCAAATTTGGATTCATTGCATCCCAATTCGTCTATCTATATTGAATTTTTTTTAATGGATGATACTCTGAAAAAGACATATTTTCGATCTTTTCTTTCATCTCAAAGGAAATATGATCTGGAGGAGCTAATTCAAATCCCTGGGGTAAAATAAGAACAACCCCCATATTTAAAGCCCCCTTTTTCCCATTAGCAAGAACTCGCTTCACTTGCATATCATAAGGCATTCTAGCAACTGCTTCAAATACAATATCTAGAAGTACAGCTTGTGGAACTTCAATATTCATAGGCTTATTAGCAAAATGACAATTGACACATATAATTCATCCAATTGCTTTGTGTGGATTTTCATAACCATACTGTGAAAAATAAGATACACATTTGAAATAGATGTTTGAGTTATTAAATCTATCATGATTGATACATAAATAAATCTAGTCATCTGTTTCTTTATCCCTTAAAAATGATTTCTATTTTGCATGGTCCAATCATTTATCCAAAATTTCTACAATAAATTTGGCAGGTTACTATTATAGTTCCCTATACACGAGTCTATGATTGTAATGAAATAACACTAGAATAATATAGGAGAATACTCTGAAGAGGTAGAAGTATAAAGAATAAGTCATACTGAAATGCTTTATTTATTTATTTATGCACAAGAAAACATTTGGATCTAATTAATATCATATTAAGAGATCAAATGAATTATTCATTCATTCATCGAATGATAAATGACCAAAAGTGAAGGAGATGTGTGATTTAAATAATGTAAAATCCAATATTTCACAATTGTATCTAGAATGATAGGAAAAGTAGAAATAAGACTAGATATAATTTGATTGTTATGAGTCAATCCAAACGCATTGTAGACAAACTAATCATTAGTTTCCAACCATGGGGTGAGTGAAATCCAATCCATAAATCCATGACTAAAAGAATCAAAAAATCTTTTATTGAGTCACTTAAGTTATAAAGAAATTCATGAACCCAATGATTAAGAATGACAAGTTCTTCATTACACAGAATAAAATAATATGTAGATGATATTCATTTTGTGTTTTGACTAATTGTATATTTTCTTTGTGGATTCCTATAGGAAGCTTTTGTATATGTGCCCTCAGATAGTTCTTTATTATTTCATCCAATAGTTATAGTTCTTCTAATTCTATGAATCTTTCTAAAATGGTATTCTCTTGTATAAAAGTTTTTGTTTGTCGGTATTCCACCAATTTGTAATCCAAGGTTCCAAACATTTACTAATGATAGAGAGATCCATTAGGGAAAAAATATTGTAGATGCAATATAAGGAAGAGAGACACTTTCTTTATTCACTTTGGATCCATTATCTGAATTGTTAATGAACTTGATTCATTCGTCGATTCTTTCTATCTGATCTAATACTTATTTGAAGCATGAGTTCTAGAACAAGGTATGGAACCAATCGATCTATTCTCAATTTTTGTGTAATTATTTGATCTTTAAATTTAGTAGAAAAATATAGATAAAGAAGGTATTATCGAGTTCCTTACCTGATGTTGAGAAAGCATTCAATTCATTCTTCATTTTGAAATACTTTCAATTGATATCAAAATACTTCAATTGGTACACACAAGAAATAGGCCAATTTCGTAGCTTCCATTTCTATATTATAACTATTATAATATATCTACAATCTTACATATATATATATAATATAAACATAATATAAATAAGTGTAATACATATAACATTATTTGGATTATGGAAAATCACTTATTCTTTGGGATCTTATGGAACCTTCTCATAGTGACATGGATTTAGTATAATCAGGGAAAAAATCTCCTTGATCAAACCAACCTCCCCTTTGCTACATATACAGAGGGATACTTGCGTTTTGATTGGATACAGAGACACATTTACTTGTGATTTTCAATGTGGTGGGTAAAATTATATATTCGCACGGCCCCATCAATAATTCAAGTCACACACTCCCAAAATCCATTTTCTCTTTGGAGAATAGACTTCAACTATTTGTATCAAAGTATAAAAAAAATACGTAGGGTTTGAAGAGAAATATCCAAATAATGTCTTATTTTTTTCAATAATCCACATTTGTAGTAATGAGATACTATAGTTCCTCTAAAAAAATAGATGATCCATTAAAAATATTTACAATTTTTCTTATTTATCTAATTTATAAAAATTATTTATAAAGGACCCGAAATACCTTGCCTATGTATCATTGGGAAGTGCATTAAGATAAACACATAAGTAAGAAGAGGAAATACAAAAGTATATAAACTATAAAAATGATTCGAAATGGATTGACCAACACTAGTACTTCCGCGCAATAATTCTACCAAAGGTGATCCTATTACAGGAATAGCGTCAGGTACGCCTATCATAATTTTTAGTGTTGAATGACCGATTTGGTCTCGAGATAAGGAATAATCGGTTACACCAAAAGATATAGTCAATACAACCAGAACTACAAATGTAACCCAAGTTAATTTGCAGGATTAATTAAATCCACCCATGAGATACACATGAAATATTTATAAGATCATCATTAGAACCATCATACTTGTCGACCATTGAGAACTGGTCAGATAACCAACCAAAGTTGACCTCAGTCATTATATATTGAACAAAGGAAAAAGCCTCTATAAAGGTTGGAAGATAGTAATAAGTCATGGAAACCCCATAGCTACTTGTACTAAAAAACAAGTAAGTGTGACCCCCCAGGCAATAATATATTTTGACATGAGGGGGGACATATTTACTAGTTAGATTATCTGCAATCGGATAAATCTCTAGACGTTTCTCAAACCAATCATATACTTTATCAAGGTAGGTGAAACAAGAGAACTCCCCCTCTTAGAACCATACGTGAGTCTTTCATCTCAGATGTATCTAGCAAAAACACACAAATATTGGTTTACGGATATGTAATAGAATGGAAACTTATTAGACACTTACTTCAATCTTTTAGAAAGATACAAAAAAATCCAAAAAAAAAAATTTGTGATGATAATGCCAATATCAAGTGGGCACATCTATCTTTATTTACATTGTTATAATAGGCCTCTTGAATCTTCTTTTATCCTATCTATTTTTTATATTTATTTGTTTTTTTGTGTAACTCAAATAAATTGATTGTTTATTTATCGTTTCACTATTGATGGAAATTACATTGTTGAGACCCTATGAATCAATTAAAACTTTAGATTCATGCTATAACCATAGTGATTTAATATAATAATGCCGCTAGTTAATCTAAAGGATTCTCTGAGTAAGAACCACTTGATCAGCATCTATTCAATGACTAGTATAAATGGAATAATAATAATAAAACTAAATCCATAGAAAATAGTTGTCAACAAATTCTTCTTCAACAAGAAAAAGTAGAAATACCATCTTTCCTTTTTTTATGTTTAGTCCGATTATGAGGTTTGAATTTAATATCGAATATAGTAGGTATGAATCATAGTTCAAATATTTCTTTTCTTGATCAATTTTATATATCTTTTTCGTGCTCCAGATACTAACATAAATAACCAACGATGTATAATCATCTCTTTCAAGATGAAAAACCAATTATAACAAGTCACACACTCATATTCCACAAATACGGAAACAAAGGAATTTCAAGGTTGAACTACCAGAGAAGAACATCCTAGAAATTTGAGTTCTAAGGAAAATCAGACTTCTTAATTTTTATAAATAAAACCTAATTTGTAGAAATTCCATCCAATAAAATAGAATAATTATAAATCTCCAAAATAATAGATAGAAATATTGCAGATAGAGCCATCGTGACCCCCATAAAAGGGAGAAGTCCCCCACTCGGGAGCTACTTTACCATATTCTGAATTCAATGGTTTCAATAAACTTCTTATGCTAGTTCATCTTTGCCCAAACCTAGAATCACCCTCAATAGTTTATGTAGCCACAAATCCTTTTTATTCGTTGGTTGAGATTTGTTGACTTTGTAGAATATTTTGTTGTAGGATTAACTAAATGATCTTATTGTAGTTGTAGATCCATTGTGATCTTGGAATTCTTTAATACTGGAAACAACAACCCTAGTCGCCATCTCCATATCTGGTTTACTTGTAAGCTTTATGGGGTACACCTTATATACTGCTTTTGGGCAACCGTCTGAAAACTACAAGATCCATTCGAGGAACACGGGGACTAGTTAATTGAACTCATTATTTTAATTTATACAATGAAAAATCTTTTCATTTTTAGTAGGAACCTGAGGCAGTTCTTGAAAAAGGATAGAAAAAAAAATTATCCTTGAAGTAGACTAAAAAAATGTATAAACCAATGCTTCCATAGATAAAATCAATGTTTACAATTATAGCATCCACACCTATTCATTTGGTTTACTAGATAAAATAAAGAAGAAAGGATCAAATTAAAAATGTTGATTCCAAATTTACCAGACACCTAAAGTAGAAAATATAGGTAAGGGCAATATTGTATCAAGTTACCTATCTCATTGTAGTTGGATCCCCAACTTTTTGGAATGCTCCAAATTCTAGTTAAACGTCCAAATATTGATTAATACTAGCAAATACATCCTGGAAGATGGTTCTAGTACCATTCCAAATGTGTCCAAAAAAGAAAAGTAAAGCAAATGAAGTGTGTATAAAAGTAAACCAACCCCTTGGACTACTACAAAAAATACCATCAGATTTCAAAGTAGCCAGATCTAATTTAAAATTTTCACCTGATTGAGCACGTGTAGAGTATTTTTTCATAATAGTAGGATCACTATAACTAACTCCATTGAGTTCACCACTATAAAATTCAATAGTTACACCTCCTTGTTTGACACTATACTTGGATTCCGCCCTTCTGAAGGGAACATAGACTCTCACAATTACATCACCAACAACTAAAACTACTGAAAATGTTTCCAAAACAAATAGGCATACATCATCGAAAAAGCTCGTGGCTTTCTTTATCTATAAAGGTAGGGTGTCCTACCATCCAACATCTATTCCATCTCTTTTTTTTTATTGAGCCCACTCTGATAATCTCCCTTTTCCGGATTATTACCAATGTAATCATAAAAAACTAACTCATATTTTCAACTAGTCCAACACCAACCCTTTGATATATTTCCACTAATAATGAGTAGGATCAAATAATTTAATCGGTGTTGTTGTTGAACCATACAATATAGTTCCAGCAACAACAAAAGATACAACAAAAAATAGTGGCATTCACATTTCTCCTCCCACTACTTGGCACGATTTCATGTTCTATTTCTGAGGGTTTTTCACACCTTTTCCTCATGGTACTACTTCTCTATCGGTCACTCAGGAGTATTTAGCCTGGCAAGGGGGTCCTTGCTTATTCATAAAGGATTCCACGTGTCCCATGCTACTCGAGTCAGAGTGTAAGCTAGTGTTTGGCTACTGGACTCTCACCATCTAGGGTGCAGCACTCCACCACTTCACCTAGCAGCACGACGCTTGCATTACTCTCCCACAACCCCAATTTTATGGTTTAGGTTGCTCCCAAATCACTTATTGCTTTCTTTTCCTCTTTCTACTAAGATGTTTTCAATTTTCTAGTCTGTCTCTTGTCTGCCCATGAATTTAGTAAAAAATCGAAAAATAACCTATTTGGGTAAGATCTATGCTTATTTTCAACTCCCAGAAGCATTTCACTGCTTACTATGCCCCTCTCATCTAAGGGTGCATGGGTATCCAATGTAAGCCTTTTCTTGTTTGAACATTATTTGCTAACTCAAATTGATTTATTAAAGGAAACATAAAATAACCTAAGGTGTTTGGTATAATCAATATGTCACGATTTATTTTCCTAAGGTAATGTTTTATTCTATTGTGTTGTCACACACGATTCATTTTGACCACGACCTTAGGATATCAGGCCCTCGTTGGAGGTTGCTAGATCCATATTGGATGGTGAGGAGCTTATCACCCACCTTCCATCTATCTCTAGTAATGTTTCATGCACATTCTCATACCTAAGTGTGTTTCTTCTTTAGAAGTTCTCTCCCTCCTATATTATACTCCTTGAATAATTTCTTGTCTGATGTTTTCCTCTCCCTCTTACATATCTAATAAAGTCCTAATTCACCCCCTCTTAGTCTCAAAATACAAAATTCCCATCTCAACTTTAACTCCTCTACAATAGCCACCCTCATTGAGCATGAACCCCCCTTTTTACCCTAAATTGCATTTAGTCATAGTGGTCCAAGAGGCTCCGCCGACTCCTTCATCTCCTCGCACTCCTAATTTTCCCCAGGACCATATGAACTAATCTTTGGTGTTCGACCCCCTTCTCCAACAATATGAGGTTTGGCACACTTACTCTCACCACCATGGCACAATTCTTCATACAATAACCATCCTTATCCTCTCTCTCCCTTCATTATAGATAGTCATATCATGATGCTTTTTTCCAATTTGTTATGCCAAAAAACTCCCCTTACCCATGCTCTGTATTTGAACTTCAGCCATGAACCCCGTGTTCACCCACTGGTGGAAACCTTGTCGGTCTCCTTGTGAGGTCCAATGAAGCATTGGTGATATTTTCTTGATCGGTATCTTCCATGTCTACAACAATTGAACTTTGAGTCTTTCCACTATGTGTTGAACTATTTCTAACATGCTTGCCATGACTATATGGTCAATCACCTCAGAGCCACCTCAATAAGATTCTCATGTGGTCTATTAACCGTGGAGGCTTCACCTCTCCCCTTGTGGGATCATGGGGATCATTAACGAGTGGTGGTTGATGGTAATTGACCTGGATTTGTTGTTTAGAGTTGTTGCTTCTTTGCTACTATCTTTTGGAACTTGGCATAACATGCACAGGAAGATGATCACCTAGTGAGTAAATTTTTGTGTTTGTACTTGTGGCAGTTTGTGCTTGTTGCAACTTTCCTAGGATAATTTGTCCTTATGATCTTTGTTTTTGGTTTAGTTGCACATACTCACCATCATTGCTTTGACAAAGATAGCCTATTACACAATAGAGGGTCAGACCCTGATGTGCAAGTATAAATGCCTTTTGAACATGATTTCTTTTATAGTTCAGTAAAATATATTAATCTTTAAAAATTGGTAATTATTTAATGGAACATAAAAAAAATATAAAAATATATGTTTTCTAGATTAGAAAAATCCTCTATATTTATTGTGATATTTTCAAAGTCAAAACATGATCTTATAGTGAGGTCATTTATAAGATGAATGCATTAATTAGAATAACTAATAGATAGTGTGTGCTTATATCTGGTAATTTGGTTTTGGAAGAACTAACCCTAAGCATTAGGAGTACTTTTAAGGATATTTCAACCTATTGAGAGGTATGCCATCCCTATTTAAATTCGAACTAACATGATTACAAACTCATTTAAGCATTCTTAATTCTCCTTCTTAACATTGTTTTTGTACCTAATATATATTTCTTTATTTTCTTATGAAATGTGTATTTATCCTTTGATGTTGGATTTAGTATCCCATTTGATATCTTTACATTGTTGTATATGTTTCTCAAAGAATCATTTCAACTTTCCATATATATTACATTTTTGTTAGACTAGTAGTCTAGTGTAACCATACACTTCATATGTATATGTATATATATACATATATAGGGTATTGGGGTTTAAATCCACCTTTCTCTTGGGGTATCAGGATTGTAATCACCCTTATTCTTAGATGGTTGGGGCATTAATACCCCTTCTTCCCCTGACCGGCCTAAATCGCACGTCTAAAAGTGGAGGCGGATTTGAGGTAGTCAAGCTTTCACATTTATAAACCTGAATCCTTCTAGGCCCCGCAACTTTGTTTACGGGGTCGAAGTAGATATATGGGGTCGAACACAGGGACAAGGGGGGTAGGGTTGAGAACCCAGAATCGACACGCTACACTCCGGCAGGTATAAAGAGATAATAAATTCCCCAAAAGGGAAACAACAAGATGTCACAAACAAAACAAGAAAACTATCTCCAACTGGAGCTACTAGAGAGATTTAAGGTTTTTAGTCATTTAGCAGTTTTTAGGGGGGTTTCATGCAACAGAAACAGAAAGATAAAACTAGAGCTAGAGCGAGGTACGAAGGATAAGACTTCAGTAAAACAAGCGGCAGCAGTAACACCCTGCACCCCTCCTCTCAGAGCGGGTACCTCTAACCAAGCGTCAACACCCCTCTCGAGGTTGCTGGACTTAAGTTTGAGTGGAATGTTACTGAAACAACTCCGTTCTAGGCACTCTCGTACTCCAGAATCGGACCAAACACTAGAGACACAACACGACTCTCGAAGTTGTTGCAACGGGATAAACACGGTTCGATAGCTAAGCGAAACGCATTCCAACATGCAAGCTAGCGTTCAGATATTAAACATGGCAGTTCATCCAACAATTGCACCAAGCATAGAGCAACAAGTAATTAAGCTATTATGTTTCCATAAACATTAAAGGTCTTAATTACAATGCGTAAATAAGGAATTAAATAACATAATTAAAGATAGATGTCACCTCCTTGATGTAGAAGGTCGACAGGATACTGCGGCTCTCCAGCTTGATATCGGTCAGGGGCCTAGTCCGATACAGTAGTGTCGGGAGGCACACCCTCTCAGGCGGTACGCATGACGGCCGACTGTATCGCTCAAGGACCCTGGCCGATACGCTCATGTCGGGCGGTGAACCCTCTCGGGCATCACGCATGATGGGCGAAGCGTATCGGGTTCGATATCTTGTCGGGCATGGAGCGACACGTTCTATTGTCGGGCACTTGTGTCATGCACTTGTGTCGCTTATCAACGTTGGCTGATATCGGCCCGCAGTGTCACCCGGGACGGTCCTAAGTGAACCATCCCCTCCCTCTTGGGATGAGGGAGAGCTCACCTAGAGTTGCCCGGCACGAGCACTGGGGCACGATACTCTCGCAGTTCTCCCTCGAAGATCGCTCAAAGTTCCCAACTGTCTGAACCTGTCTTTTCGACTTCCTGTAGCTGCTATTTATAGGCAGCGGTTGGGGGAAGTTATGGTGCTCGAAGCGCCACGTGTCCTCCTTATTCACGGGTCGGTGGGTGGCCGATACGGGTATCGCTCGGCGCAGGGGTGTCGGCTATCGATCACGTGACGGGCGGCGTGCCTGTCGGTGGGTGGCTTGTGTCGCCCGACAAGCTGGGCTGTCGGGCAAGCTTGGCTCCCTGTCGGGTAGAAGGTGTGTCATCCGTCGGCTTCTTCTTGCAAGGCATCCCTTTGTCGTGCGTCATTGTGTCGCTCCACCCTATCGGGCAGAGGTTGTATCGGGCGCCAGGTCAGGAAGGTCGAAGCAGACTTGGACTTATTTGTGGGCTGGGACGGGACGGCCTTATTGTACCAAAAAGAGGAAAAACTTTGCAAAAGATGGAGATATTGGATTAAGAGCATTGCTTGGCCTATTATTGCGAAAGTACTAATAAAAGAGAGGAAAATAGCAGAAAAGGGCAGTTTCGATAACAGAATAAAGGGCAAAAACATCACAAAAATTGGTGTTATCAACTCCCCCAAACTTAGCGTTTTGATTGTCCTCAATCAATATTTAAACTTTATTTAGTGATGCTTCTTCTGCTTGGAGTAGCTTTCTGTTCAACAGGTGAAACAAGAATCGCAATGTCTTAAAGATAATGTTGTCTCACTACGAACAAAAGACTTAGTTTTTCATACCTTATTGTTTAAGTAAGATTCTTCTCTACAACTTCGACGAGACTTTGTTGTATGATTTTGAAGTTAGCTTACACACCAAACAACATTATTTTTGGGGCAAAAAGTTGTGTAAAGGGTAGGCTAAGGCTTTTTGGGGTTTTTCTTGTTTCCCATCGGTCCATCCAGGTAAGGGTCCGTTAGCGGGCAAGTGGTCCCTGTAGTCCAAGCCAGTTGGCTTTAGAGCAGTGATTTCACATCCTATGTACCACTGCCCCGGATCTACCATGCCTAAAGATGGGTACTTTTGGAAAACAAGTGTGTATATATATTTTGTTTTCCTTTCTTTTATCAGGCACAACTCTCATGCTTTTATTCACCCTCATAAGGCTACTTTCTCTTTTTGGGATTTTTGTTGGGTAAGGGGAAACAAGAGGGATTTCTGCTATTTGGGCAGCTTTTTCCTTCTCCATACTTGTCTCTTAGCTATTTGCGAGATTTTTATATTTTTCGAAATTTTTGGCATGGCAAAACATAATCTTTTATTCGTTTGAAGCAGCATTATCAAAAAGATATAACAGAACTTGCATCTCGTTAAGCACATAGAAAACTAACTTTGCAAGAAGTCGCAACAGGTTTTCACTATTATAGCAACTTTGTACATGTGTATGGGAATAATAAGCAACATTTTTCAAAATTTTGGTATGAAAATAAATATGTACACAAAAGAATAACGAATATGGGGCAAAAGAATGAAGAAATTTCAAAATTTTGTACCTCCCTCACTGGTACATGGTACCCCCCCCCAAACTTACTCCACACTCTGCCCCAGAGTTGTGAAGTAGATAAGGTGAGGTAATGCTTATTCCAGTGAGGTTACGCCTACGTCAGATAGAAGCTCCCACACATATTCTCCCCTTTTGCTGTGATAGACGGTGTGGTGGAGCTGGTCAGGCTTTTCTTTTTTTGCTATCTATTCCAGGACGTAGATGTTGTAGTCGTTGGATAAAGGAAGTTGTTGCGGACTGCGGTGGCAGAACTGGAGTTTGTGCCACTTGCTTGCTTGCGTATCCAGGAATGGTTGGATCATCTTTGCCACCTCGTCGTAGTATTTTCGGATCAAGCGCTCGACAGATGACAAAGGTTCAGAAGTACACGGCACGTGATGGTTCTTGTTGCCGTCCGAGCTGTTGTAGAAGATTCCTGCTCGTTCCCGGGTGTACACTGCTAGGAGCGTCCAGTGGTGGTAATGTAGAACTGGGAGGAAGATCTCGCGGGGAACTCCGCTCGCCAACTTCTGTAGAAACGCTTTCTTCGCTCCTGTTTCATCGGCGAGGCATATGTCGTTGAACAGCATAGGATGGGCAATGTATGCTTGTTCTAGCTTTGGTTGTATGTACTGGATGTAAGCGGTTGCAACTGTTATAGCCAAGCACCCTCCTTCCTTCACCATGTCCCTTAGATCATCAACCGGGACTACGACATCGTCTGCCTGAAAGGAAATAACCGATGGGGTTGAATCAGCCAACTTCTTCTGGATAATGTTGACCTGCTCTTGTGTGAGAGTTGCACATGAAAAGCGATCGAAATTTGTGATCAGCCCTTCTGAAGCTTCAGGAAAAGCAGTGTTCTCCGTCCCGTGCACTTTCTTCAGGACTGCCAACTGCTTGCCTGCCCCATGTGTGACGTTCGGCACTTCCTCTTCTTTTTCTGAGGAGTTGCTGGACTGAGAAGAGTTTTCTTCCAGGTCACTGTCCAGCAGCTGCTCCGGTACCCCTGCGTCTCGGAAATAGCGCTTGTCCTTGATTAGCAGCATGGCGTAAATGCTCCGGCGTTGATAGAAGGATGTGCCTTTGAGGACTCCCAAGTTTCCAAATGTGTTCAGCGCCTCAATTGCACCCAGGATGGCGATAGTGTTGTTTCCACTCCCCTCTTCTATCTGTGCGGGGAGGTCTCGGATAGTGAAGAAGTTCCAAGGTCCTTGGTGACGTTGGCTTCCACGCTTTACGGATCGTAGAAGACGCAGCGGCAGGAGTCTCAGTTCCGCGTCTTCCGGACGGCAGAAAACACCCCCAGAGCATGGCACTTCGGCATTGCTGCAGCACAGCAACCGGACGTTGCGGTTTCTGAGGTCTACTATGCATAGAAACCACACGTTCCGGTGCAGCATATCGGCCACCACACGGGAGTCTGGATCTTCCTTCATCAACCTTCTTGCCAAGGTCGGGGTGGCTGTGTATACTGCTCTCTGACCTGTCTTGCTGCTGATATTCTCTATTAGCGCATTCTCCAGGACCCTGAATAGTCTTTTACCGACCACGGTCGGCATGCGAAACATGTCGCGAAGAACCTTCCGCCGCACCGAAAGGTAGCCGTCGGTCCAGACGACGTCATCTTCATCTGCATGCGAACGCAAGACCTTATTTAGCAGCTTCTGGTATCTGATCGTCAGGCATCCGATGGCTTGTCTGTCAAAATCGGCCATCTCGAAGGAGGGTATCTCGGATGGCTCACGAAATCTGTCCGCCATCGAGTGCCTCCCTCGGGGTAGATGTCTTTTATTGACTGTGTAGACATCCCCCTTTTCTCCCTCGGACTCTTTGGAAGAGTCTCCACCGATGTTGATATCTACGCTTTCATCTTCGACTTCATCCAGGGGGATGGAGATGATTGCATCTCCCAATCCTAAGGAGCTCTCCTGTCTGTCGGGAGTTCCTTCGGTCGATCCTTGTTGTGTTCCCTCCTTGGGCGTTGAGGATCGTCCGCTGCAGGAGGAGGAGGACGATGTTCCCGAGGGGGGACCTGATGAAGAGGGATGAGAGCCCCGACTGGGAGGTGACGGCGACCGTCTCGGCTGCCTTCGGTGTGGATGGTCATCGCTCCTGTCCATTCTCTCCTCGAGCCTGTCGAGTCGTTGGAGAACTTGCTGCAGTATTGCAGTCAAGGCCTCTAGTCCGCCGGGCAGGTTCTCTAGAGTCAGCAGCTCTCTTCCTTGGCTATTCAGCCTGTTTTGGAACGACACAAACTTGCGGGTTAGGGAAATATAAATGTCAGAGTTGATATCCGTTACCTCCCACAAATTATCGATCTCGTGCCCGAGCATCTTTCCGAGCGACGGAGGAGCTTTGGTGGGTCTCCCTTTCGTCCTCGCGACATCTTGTTCGCGCGATGGTCTACTAGGAGAGGTAAAATCTATAAAAATCGTACGAGATCTAGATGTCCCCAGATGGGGCGTCGGCACTTTTTCAGGAGCAGCCGCCTTGCCTTCTCATCTGGATGGGGATGACCGTGGTGAGGGCGGACTCTGCTCCACCTCTGCACTATCGGCGATCTCCTCGACTGCTGTAGGCGGGGACTTCGGTGGCAGTGTTGATGTTCTTTCGAGTTCCCTCATGATCTCGTCAAACATCCCGTTGTTGTTGCCCTGCTGAAATTCCCCTTCCGCCTCTGCAGGTCTCGATACAGTGCCGGGAACTGCGGCCGTCTCTTCCGTTGTAGATCCCGTAGTTTCTGTCCCAGTGACCTCAGCAATCACTGGCGCTTTCTCAGCTGCTACCGTCCATGCTGTGGCGGTGGCTAGTATGGTCGGAGCGGCGACAACTTTATCAGCGGTTGTCGTTGGTAGCTCTGGGGCGGGCCTCTCTGGGGCCCTGGTCGATGTGGTGAAAGCTGTGTTATTTGCTATAGCTTCAAACTCGGCAGTGGTGAAGATCAGTTTCTCTACGTCGTAGTCAGTGCAGCGAGGGAGGGGGAGGAGTATATCTGTCCTTGAAAACTTGTAGAAGAAGTTCCTCCCCTCCCTCTTGACGATGTTGATCCTCATCAAGTACTTGGTGTCAAACACCTCGTCGCCTTGCATCCTCAAACGGTTGTGCGGCTCGCTTGGGTACCCGAGTCCTACTGCGATGAGATTGACGATGCCGCCCATGCAGTACTCCTTGGTGGCTTCCTTCATTGGGTGCAGCCTATTCAGCAAAAACTGACCAAGGTTGATCACTCGGCCCTCCATTATGTGCCACATGACGTGGAGCTCTTCTGTGTAGATGTTGCTGGACTCGTTCTTGCTGAACAGCAAGCATGCCACCAGCTTGTGCACTATCCTCCAGAAGTAGGAGTGCACCGCCATGACCTTTCTTCCTGGCTTGAACGAAGATTCGCCGGTAAGCTTTCCCCAAAGCTGCACGGGATTGAACCTGTCTCCCTCGGTGATCCTCTCACCGTTGTCCATCAGGTTCTTCTCCTCCTCGTTGGAGGAGAAGATCTTGTTCAAGAGCTTATCGGAGATGGTGTACTCTGAATTGTAGAGCCGGGCCTGGAGTCTGTCTGGCCTGCCAAATTCTTCTCTCTCCGCCGCAGAGTTCTTCACCCGGTGGAGAGAAGACATAAACTCCATCGTCAGCTTAGTGTACGAAGAAGACTGGCTGAAACAGATCTTCTTCAGCCCTGCCGCAGCTAGGACGCCCTTCAGCCTCTTAACGATTCCTAGCTCAGCAAACGAGGCTCTATGGCAGAACCTGCTTAGTCGGTAGAGCTTGGTCACCAGCTCAGCATATTGGCGAGCGTGCTCGTCGTCTCTTGGTTCGAAACTCCCTGACAAGAGTTCTGGGAGTTCCGCTACTGCTAGAGGTGTAAGTGTTGGGATTGGAGTTGCCGCCTCTCCAACCCTAGCCCACTTCCCTGCTGCCGACGTCTCGGCTGGTCCTGAGTTCGGGCGCTTAGGCCTGGTAGACTGCCCTTCAGGAGCAGTCTCTGGGTAGACCCTCCTGCCTTGGGCGTCAACTGGGACAGCGGTTGTCTTGATGCGGGCCATCTCTGTAAGACAGAAAGAAAAATACCTCGATTAAATATGTTGACTTTTGGAAGCAATATATAATAAAGAATAAATTTGTGACCCGGAATTTCTCTATATAAATATTGTCTGGCACCTCCGTATCGGGCGACACATTAGTTTCAAAAGCAAAGCCTTGTGCCCGATACAAGAGATGGGTATCGCCCATTTCGTCAAAAGATCAAGCACGCGATAATGACATGGCGGTAAGGCGATGAACGCGCGTTAAGTATGTCGCTCAAAATAGGCATGTCAGGCGATACGAGGGTGATAGGATAAGATGCCCGATACGGTCCTCTTGAAAGAAAAGCAGTGTGTCGCCTGATAGCAAAAACAGGCGAGGTGGTGCAAAAATGGGCGACACGGTTATCGCCCGACACGGTGTATCTGGCATAGGTATGTTGCGCGACATCCATATCGGGCGATACAAAACTGCTCAGCATAGAAACCGTAAGGCCGATAAGCTACTTGCTTAAAGAAAGAAACGTGTCGGGCGACACAGTCTGCCGGGCGATACCTTGCTGTGATCTGAACTACCGCACGATACGAGAGAATTGCAGTCTTGCGCGATACGGGAGAAGAAGCACAAGTTCTTTAGCACGATACGGGAGCGTGGAAAACAGTAAGGCAAGGAGCCCGACATGGTAAAAACTTGCCTCTTTATATAACAAACTCAACAGTAAAATTGGGGCGCGCGTCGGCCGTTAAGGCAACACGTAAGTCGGCAAGTCCAACCGCCGGCTCGACCGTTGCACTCCACAAAGTCCCACCGCCCAATATAGGTGCTCACAAAGTGCCGGTTGGGTTGCCTCCCGCTTCAACATGAAAACAAAACGGTTTAAACTGCAGCTGATGGGTAAAACATCATTGGCCTAAGACTAAGCTCCCGGCCTCAGATGGTATTACCCATCCCGGCTAATAAAACTAGGGCGGTGGCCCATAAAACACAAGAGTCAGCGTATGTGGCGCATGCACTGACTCGGGCCTTATTACAGTCCAAAAGTTTGTAATGTCTGTTTTTCAGGAAAGTAAATTGCATCCTATTCTAGGAAAGAAAAACGAGCTCGGGTTGCCTCCCGAGAAGCGTTGTAGTTTTCATCTCCAGCTTAACGGCTCCAGCCTTTTCACTTCTTATCCGCTAACATCATCCATCTCTTGCAACTCGATCTCCGCCTTCTCTCGATCACATCCCTACCTTCTTTGCAGTTTCGGTGTTGGACGGTATTTTGCCTGAGGGATTCTTCATTAATTCGGCCATTTGAGCTAATTGTTGATCCATCTGGCGTTGGTGTGTCTGCATACCCACCATTTGAACCTGCAATGAGTTCAAAACACCTGAACTTGATAGCGCGCTCTGCGCCAACTGGTTGTTAATTGTGTCATGCCTTTTCACAAAATCAAACAACTGTCCCACCACATCTGCTTGGTTTGAAGCTTTGTCCTGTCCTTATTCTCTGGCTGATCCTTGGTATTTAGCTTGCCCCTGGAAACCTCCTTTGTTCGGCTGGAAGGGGGTGTTTTTGGTGTATTGACTTGGTCCTCCCCTCTTCTCAAAAGCTTGGGGCGGCCTAGTGGAGTTATGCAGCTGATGAGAATTCTCAGCTGCCTCCTTGTTGCCATAGCTGAAACCAGGGTGGTCTGGTTTTTTGAAATTTACAAAAGAGACTTTTTCAGTCTCTTCGACCTCAGACTCAGTGTCGCTTGATGCTTCTGGTCGGGTGTAGATGCAATTATCTACCCCATGGCCGCCTTCTCCATATGTTACACATTTCATTACTTTTTCCACCTGCTTCTTCCCTTTTGCGCCGGATTCCCTCAGCTGCTTTACATCCGTGGCTATTTTCTGAATTTGAGAAGTGATGGTCTCTAGAGACTTGGACTCAAGAGAGGACCCTTCACCGACCTTTTTCACCTGTCCTCTGTTAGATCTATCATATTCAGCGCCGGCTTGTAGCTCGGCCATATTTTTGATGATCCTTTCAGACTTTCTCGACTTTTTCCCTAAAAAGTCACTTCCTGCTGCTGCATTCAGTGACACCCGTTCATCAGGAGTCAGGCCATTGTAAAAGGTGGTGACAAGGAAGCCCTTCTTGTAATTATGATGGGGCAATCCCTCAGGTACTCTTGGAACCGCTCCCAGGCGTCGTGGAGGCTTTCGTTTGGCTTTTGCATGAAGGAGGTTATTTTCTGTCGGCAACTGACCGTCCTCTCAGTGGGGTAAAACTTATTTATGAATGCTTCAGCTAACGCCCCCCATCCGTTCAAGGACCGGTGGGGTAACCCGAGGTACCAGGACAGTGCTTTGTCCTCTAGTGAAAAGATGAAGCCTTTGCAATATATAACCTCCTGGGGGACCCCCCGCATCTTTATCGTGTCACAGATGTTCTTGAAGGCATCGAGGTGATGGTAGGGGTTGTCATTTTTTGAACTTCCCCTGAAGCTTTTGTTCTGGATCATAGAGATCACAGAAGGCTTAAGCTCAAAATTGGCTGCGTTGAATCGCGGGGTGATGACGGGACATATGGAGTTGTTGGCTTTTGTTGATGCCAACTCTCTCAATGTCTTTTCTTCCTCATCGGAGTCGTCACTGTCGTCGTCTCATCGGTTATGTCCCTGATCTTGATTTCTCCAGTTTTGGTGGCGGTGGTGACGCCTAGCTCGAGGGTGTTCTTCCTCAGAGTGCTCTGATTCCAAATCTTCGAGCTGGTTATTGCCGTCATAGCGGTCGTTGCCATCTGGTGGAGGTGATTCATGCCCAGATCTGCCTTGTCGTTCCCCTTCAGAGTGTTGTGGGTTGACTCGGGGAGGCATAGTGTTGATAACTGTACTTGATTGGACAGTTGAGTGGCGTCGGAACTCGGGGAAATAGACTACTGTTCTTCAGGGTTCCTGAAATGGCACGAAAAATTGAGTTTAGGAAATTGAATATTTACTTTTAAAAGAATAATAAGAAGAAGAAAAAGAAAAAGAGTGTTGTCAAACTCATTTCTAAGCTTGAGGCACTGGAGTGTAGTTAGTGGATTAGGATTCATCTACAGTACCATTTTTGACTCGTCCCCGGCAATGGCGCCAAAAAGTTGACCGGCCTAAATCGCGCGTCTAAAAGTGGAGGCGGATTTGAGGTAGTCGAGCTTTTACATTTATAAACCTGAATCCTTCTAGGCCCCCGCAACTTTGTTTACGGGGTCGAAGTAGATATACGAGGTCGAACACAGGGACAAGGGGGGTAGTGTTGAGAACCCAAAATCGACACGCTACACTCCGGTAGGTATAAAGAGATAATAAATTCCCCAAAAGGGAAACAGTAAGATGTCACAAACGAAACAAGAAAACTATCTCCAACTGGAGCTACTAGAGAGATTTAAGGATTTTAGTCATTTAGAAGTTTTTAGGGGGTTTTCATGCAACAGGATTAGAAAGATAAAACTAGAGTTAGAGCGAGGTACGAAGGATAAGACTTCAGTAAAACAAGCGGCAGCAGTAACACCCTGCACCCCTCCTCTCAGAGCGGGTACCTCTAACCAAGCGTCAACACCCCTCTCGAGGTTGCTGGACTTAAGTTTGAGTGGAATGTTACTAAAACAACTCCGTTCTAGGAACTCTCGTACTCCAGAATCGGACCAAACACTAGAGCCACAACACGACTCTCGAAGTTGTTGCGACGGGATAAACACGGTTCGGTAGCTAAGCGAAACACGTTCCAACATGCAAGCTAGCGTTCAGATATTAAACATGGCAGTTCATCCAACAATTGCACCAAGCATAGAGCAACAAGTACTTAAGCTATTTTGTTTCCATAAACATTAAAGGTCTTAATTACAATGCATAAATAAGGAATTAAATAATAGAATTAAAGATAGATGTCGCCTCCTTGATGTAGAAGGTCGACATGCTACTGCGGCTCTCTAGCCCGATATCGGTTAGGGGCCTAGTCCGATACAGTAGTGTCGGGCGGTACACATGACGGCCGACTGTATCGCTCAAAGACCCTGGCCGATACGCTCATGTCGGGCAGTGAACCCTCTCGGGCGGCACGCATGACGGGTGAAGCGTATCGGGTTCGATATCTTGTCGGGCATGGAGTGACGCGTTCTATTGTCGGGCACTTGTGTCGCTTATCAACATTGGCCGATATCGGCCCGCTGTGTCGCCCGGGACGGTCCTAAGTAAACCATCCCCTCCCTCTCGGGATGAGGGAGAGCTCACCTAGAGTTGCCCGGCACGAGCACTGGGGCACGATACTCTCGCAGTTCTCCCTCGAAGATCGCTCAAAGTTCTCAACTGTCCGAACCTGTCTTTTCGACTTCTTGTAGCTGCTATTTATAGGCAGCGGTTGGGGGAAGTTATGGTGCTCGAAGCGCCACATGTCCTCTTTATTCGTGGGTCGGTGGGCGGCCGATACGGGTATCGCTCGGTGCAGGGGTGTCGGCTATCGATCACGTGACGGGCGGAGTGCCTGTCGGTGGGTGGCTTGTGTCGCCCGACAAGCTGGGCTGTCGGGCAAGCTTGGCTCCCTATCGGGTAGAAGGCGTCTCATCCGTCGGCTTCTTCTTGCGCGGCATCCCTTTGTCGTGCGTCATTGTGTCGCTCCACCCTGTCGGGCAGAGGTTGTATCGGGTGTCAGGTCAGGAAGGCCGAAACATACTTGGACTTTTTTGTGGGCAGGGACGGGACGGACTTATTGTACCAAAAAGAGGAAAAACTCTGCAAAAGATGGAGAAATTGGATTAAGAGCATTGCTTGGCCAATTATTGCGAAAGTGCTAATAAAAGAGAGGAAAATAGCAGAAAAGGGCAGTTTTGATAACAGAATAAAGGGCAAAAACATCACAAAAATTGGTGTTATCATCCCCGTCTTGGGATCTTCTGGTGTCTCGGCCCTAGAAATTCACTTAGTCTAACATGCTTGCACGTTTTACTGTTGTTGTGATCTGTTGAGCAAGATCTTTGAAATGGTTATAATACTCTCATAAATTTAACTACATCATTCCTTTTATAATAACATCTAAACTATATTCTTTGGAACTTGCCTACATGATATAAAATACTACTATATTGGATGTAACCCCTTTTCTACTTACACATCTAATAGTACTCAAATATGTTTAGTTTGTGCATACTCGATGTATACTGACACATATCATTTTGTTCCCTTTTTATGGGTGGTGTTCCCAAACTACTCAGGTGTAGGTACCTCATAGGAAAATGACTCGTAAGGATCTTTTGCAAGAGTTTTAGAGTTTGGGGTAGCTTGGGATGGATATATTTTTCTCTAGATTGCCCTTTTGTACAACTTGAGAAATTCTTTTGCTTTGTAATTTCATTTTTAGGGTGAAGAGCCATGTATATGAAATATCTTGTGATAATACGAATAGTTATATTTTCTGCTTCTTATTATCATTTTTATCTATGACACCTACCATTTGGAAAATAAAAGTTAGATCCTTTCCTTCATACCATTTGGTATATTTGAAACGTGGAAGGTTGTATTCCTCGACCTAGTAAGGAGTGGATCCCCTCTCAAGTCCCACTCTTTGTACTAACACTCCCTCTAAAGCTAGAGCATGAGTGGAACATATGTTCATCTTGCTAATATAAGAGAAATATAAAATTGCCCATACAATAATTGATCTCCCATGACAAGAAATGATGTCCCCCTGAACCAATGCAATACAAGGATTGAAGTACTCTAATACTCTCCCTAAAGAAGATAGCATGTGGTAGTAAACAAGTCTTCTCCATATGATGAAGATACCACTAATACACAAGAAGAATAAACTCCTCCTAGAATTAGTAATTGCCAGACTAGTGGAAGCAATCACAAATAAATTTATGAAACTTTAATGAGCATCTAGAGCAGTGTACATGATGGACAATTTGTGTAGAAGTCATATGAGTCATCGTTGTTGTCGAAGTATTTACACACAAGAAGCACCAACATCAAAATAATGTGAGGTGGTTGTGATGAGAGCACTTCTATTGAATATTATGCTATAGCTGGCAGGGACGTGTTTAAGATGTGCTACTATAAGAATATGCATTATAGTAGGTATCAACAACACATATGAATATGCAAAAACTAGTCAAAGTGGTTGGATGGTATGAATTCTTCTCTTCATCTTCTCTCCTCCATATCATATCTTTCCTCTACTCATCTTCCTCTATTCTCCCCTTACGCCAACCATGAAAAGAATCGTGAGAGTAGTTGGGGTGGAAAGTCACAAATTTTTATAGAGGAACGAAATGTGACAAACATCATAGAAATAAATCACTATCGGTAATAGGTCATGATTGGAAGAATAAAGAAATATATATATAGGAAGAGCAGGAAAAATCAAATTATAAGAATATAGGTGTTGTGATATGCAACATAGATGATCCCTATTCAAACAATAGCACTCCACCATGTGGGTTACGTGAACCACACGAAGAGTAAGAAAAATTGGTACAGTGATCCTTCTATTTTTGTTGTTTTATAAACTAGCACAAGTTTTTGTTTTTATTTTTGGTTTTTGTTTTATTGTATCACATGGTCTGTATATTTTATCTTTTTGAAAAGTTTTGCAAACATAGATATCGTTACATGATATATTGGGATCTCTTACAAGGAAAATCAACATGGAGTCCACTTGTAATGTGTATGTAGTCAATTTGTGTTAATGAGAAATTCTCCATTGCATATTGCTGCATTCCATGGAATATTGTCTCTAGCATTTTTTTTTGCCAATCCGACAAGGTACTGGTAAAAAGAAAGAAGTTATCTAAATATGAAAAGATAACTTGTTGTGGGAGTGTTATTATTTAATGTTGAATTTATGAAAAATGTGTAAGGCAAGTAAGTTGACCGAGCAAAAGGGGTTGGTGATAAAAAAAAAGGATCTCTCCTTTGGTTTGTTGTGTTAATGAAAACTTCTCCAAGAAAGGTTGATTGGATCAACAATGTTGGTGAGATAAACAAAGGATTGCTAGAAAAGAAAATGGATGGATAGAGAGGGGGTTGGAGATGGGGTGATTAGGAAAAAAAGTAAAAGAAAAAGTAAAGGTGTGATGGTTATAGGTGTGGGATCAAAAAGAAAGAAAATTGAAAAGGAGCTTGGTGAATGATGGAACTAGAAAGAGAGACAAATAAGAAATGAATTGAATGGACAGAGATGGAGCAAATGGAAAATGGAACCAAAATATTAAAAATATTCACCTATCAAAGAATGAAAAGGAAAGGTAAAATTTGTTGACTGGAAGAAAGATGTTAGTTTTTGTTGTAAATGGTTTACCAGCAAAAAGAATTATACCATGAGGCTTGCAAGCATGTTATGAAAAAATAATTTAATATGAAGAAGGAAGAAGGTAGGAGACAACCATTGTATCTAGGATGATGCATGATAGGCATCCAAGACAAGAAGAGACAACAACCTCCCACATGCAGAGTCTTCCCCCTTTTTGTCCCTACAGTTAGGATCAATCCTCTAATATCATGTGGAAAATAAGATGGGAGGCTAATGAGATATTTCTTATTGATAGACAACAAACTCTTCTTGTAATATAGGAGAGGAGGAAAGTACAAGAAAGTGAACTTAACCCTAATGTGCCAAGGCAATCAGACTCATATTACATAATAACTAATAACTCTAACAATGAGAACACCGGGAAAGCTTCAAGCTTCACAAAAAACCCAGAAGGTAACAACAAACTCTCAAAGATTTGAGCTTCTTCCTCTTAAGACTTTCTACAACAACATATTCACGATCTGAAGGAAACTATGACAAGAATAAAGAATGAAGATAGTGTGTAAGACCATGGTATATAAAATCCTAAGGGAAACCCATCAAGAAACCGTCCAAGGAGGAGAGTAATATGGATCACCATGGTCACGAACGATAGGAACTCCTCTAACATGAATATAGATTCAGATTACATATGGAAAATTGTTGATTTTCTTAGGTGAAGAAGAAAGCAACAACATAAATGAAGATCAATGAAAGCAGATTGTTCATCAGTTGACATCAACTAATGGCATCACTACTCTGACACTCTCAGATCAACTTGCATAGATTAAGAGAGAAAAGGAGAAGTGAGGGGGACATATATAGCCCCATAGGAAAGAGAAAATGATAATATAAGCTTTCAGTCATCAGTCAGCAAACTAAAGTTTCATTAGTCTGTTGTTTCATTGGAAGATAAAATAAAAAGAAAACTCATCGGTAGGTAAGGGTGGGATCTTCATCACTAGATAGCACCATCCTTCCATTAGTAGATGTGGGCAGAAGCACCATAGGGAACACAATCAATCTTGGTAATCAATGCAAGCACATTGGAATTCATTAGAAGATGTACACGAGTTTATTTATTAGTTGTCAATTACCATCAAGCCATCAATTCTCTAGCCCAGAACTTTCATCGGTAGGTGATTCATCCACTATTCATTGGTATTTGATGCTAGTGTTGATTTCCATCAGTCCTCCAGTCATGAAAACTCATTGTACATCTAGTCACTTATCCCATCAGTAAAGAATCGATGCAAATACATAAAGGCCAACAAGACCAACCATTTCTATCAGTACTCAACTGCTAATTAAATAGGGCAACCCTAAGTTTTCCCAACCAATGATAAGGAAAAACAAATTCACCAGTCCTCACCCAATGGAAAGGCAAGGAATTTCCATTGGTTCTTAATCGATGAAAAAACAAGGTACCTAGTCGAGTGACTGAACTCCATCCAACCAAGTCCAAGCAAGGGGGAGAAGAGACAAAAACAAGCTACATCCAAATTATAAAAAGAAACACACACAACACCTTCTTCAACTATAACCTTTTATGACCAAAATCAAGGACAATTTTTCCAATGGTAGTGAGATTGATTTGGTAGGAAGAGAGGCTAGTAGGATATCTTAAGGAGGGGTAGAAGTAAAATGTTGAATGAGACCATAAATAAAATCAACAAAAGGATGTTAACTTTGAAGTCAAGCATTTCCATGAGAACAATCATCACGAAATTGACCAATATTCAATTGAGAATGACATAAATGAGGAGTAAGCACAATCATGGGAATGCACTTTAATTTTCATGAGACATAATATTGGAGCTCAAAATGATATTGACAATATGTGCTCTTGGAACAAAAAAGAAAAAACAAAATATTTTCCACATGTATCATGATTGCTGGTATCGAAAGCAACAAAGATCATCGAATAGTTGAAAGGGTAACATTTGTGTGTGCAAATTCGTTGGTACTACTGGTAGATTTAATGGTGTGAAATCAATGTAGTTGAAATAATTGATTTTATCAACATCAAAGTAGGTAAAATATCCAATTCATCAGAACTAAATGCAAGGTCATTCACCATAATAGAATATGAGAATGTATATTGATCCACAATGTCGAGGTCAAAATAAAATTCATGAACAACTCGAGTGGACCAACTACGATGTGAAGGAGATACAAATTCTAGGAGGTGTTGTAATTTAAAGAAATATTATAAGGTCAAGAACCTTGTCTAAAGAATGGAGGTCAACTGGATGCCTTAGAGGAGGTGGATGGGAGGAGATCTCAAGTAACTTATTGTTGATAGAAAATTTGATGAACATGATGTTGTTGATCACCACTGGTGTTCTTGTAGGATCCTTCATGGATCTCCTCTTCTTGGCACCAACATGAGAAGAAGTATCCATTTGTGAAATGTGGTGGAACAAAGAGGATGGAGTAAGTGTGAAAGAAGAAATATGCTCAATTTTGCCAAAGAAATATAGAGAAAGTCATCAAAGAGGATCGGGAGAAGACTGCAAGTGTTGGTGTGAAGAGAATGGTTGGATGTAGGGCATATAATAGCCAAAAAGAACAATCTCAGTCCAACTATTTTCTAACCGAGAGCCCCAACATCTATATAAAGGCTAGTTTTGATTGAGAGACGTGTCAACTAGGGGCTCTCATTCAAATTTCATTTTGATAGAAAAGCATCTGGATCGAGATGCAATTTAGCCAAAAAATTGTCTAAATCCCAATTTAGATTAAAAAATTATTTGGTGATGCCAGAATATAATTAGTAGTGCAACTGAGTAACTAATGTCTGGAATAGATAAATATACAATACAAAAAATATACTTTATTTTTTTATGAACAAAAAATTAGACTTGATTTTGACCAAATTGAAGAAAATTTGAGTAGTAGTAGTCAAAATACATAAGAATGAAGGACGAAAGTCTTGAAAGATGTGCAACATAGCACCTAAAGAGAGAGTCTGCCGATTTGTCTAGAAATTCAACTTGAAAATGGTTGAAAATAAACATCATCAATAGTAATTATGTTCAATTTATCCCAAATAACTCTAAAAGAGTCCAAAGCAAGTGATTTTGTGAAGATATATGTCCAATTTTCTATGTCTATAAGATGTAAGCAAACATCATGCTTGGTAATATGGTTCCTAAGGAAACGATGAATAACTTCAATCTATTTTAGCACATGACTATACAAAATAGGATTATGAGCTAGATTTATTGCACTAGTGTTCTCACAGAGGATGAGAGTCAAGATGGAGAGAATCCATGATCTCTTAAAAAAATCATTTGAAGTACTTGTGCAAAATAACTATCAGTGGCTATATATTCAGCTTCAATGGTAGATAAGCCAATCAAGTTTTGTTTATTATAAAACCAAGAGACAATGAATTTCCAAGTAAGAAAGAAGCACCACTAGTACTTTTTTTATTAACCAACATAATTAGCATTAGTATATGTCTGCAGATCAAAATTTATGTCCTTAGGATCCCAAATCCCAGAACTTATTGTAGAAGCCAAATATCATTGGATTCCATTGATTGTACTTAAATGAGATGGCATTGGATTTGATTGAAAATGAGCACAAAAACTAGTGGCAAACACAATATCAGGATGAGAAGTGGTTAAGTACTACAAATTCCAATCATACCCCTATATAATGAATTGTGAATTTGTTCACCATCCTCATCTTCATCAACCTTAGTAGATGTGGACATAGTAGTAGAAGTATGTTTATAGTTTTCCATTTTAAACCTTTTTAAAAGTTCCTTACTATATTTTTCTTGATTTATCAAAATCCCACAAGGGGTTTGCATTATTTGAAAACCTAAGAAAAATGTTAATTCACCCATAAGATTCATTTCAAATTCCTTTTGCATAATATCATGAAATTGAGAACATGGAGATTCTTGAGATGATTCAAAGATAATATCATCTACATAGATTTTTTTGTTGAGAAAATGGGAGTCATGTTTCTTAATGAATAAAGTAGAACCAAATTTTCCAATAGAGAATTCATGTTCAATAAGAAATCTTTTGAGACATCCATACCAGTTTTTTGGTGCTTGTTTTAACCCGTGTAATGTCTTTTTGAGTGTATAAACACGGTCTATATGGTTTATGTCATCTAAACCTAGGGGTTCAGCAACATAGACTTCCTCCTTAATGAAGCCATTTAGAAAAGCATTGTTTACGTGCATTTGAAATTATCTAATATTCATCTAAGTTCTAGGGCTAAAAGCATCCTAATGGATTCAAGTTGCATATGGGAGAATATGTTTCATTAAAGTATATTCCTTATTGTTGATTATATTCTTAAGAAACTAGTATACTTTTATTTCAAACTACTAACCCGATTTCATTTAGTTTATTACAAAAAAATCATATTGTACCCATGATTGTTTTATCCTTAGGTTTTGTCACTAATCCCAAGCATCATTTATTCATAAATTGATTGAACTCCACTTCCATATAAATTATCCAATAATCATCTTCAACAACTTCATCCACTTTTTTTCCTCAACTACTGACACAAACACCACATTTGCTTCATCCCTAGAAGAGGATCTAGTTTCTATCATGTCAAAAGGAGTTCCAACGATAAGTTCTTGGGGATGATCTTTAATATCCTAGGTGGGAATTCAGGAGTTTCAAAAAAAAATATTTTCAATAACACTTCAATCTTTTGTGTAAATAGTTAAGTCTTCCATAATTGGAAGAATACAATTATCTACGGTGTTATTATTTTTAGTTCCTTGATTTCAATATGAATTGATCCCACAAGTTTCTTAGTGATATGATTATAATTTCTATAATATTTACCTGAGTGAGTATCTTAGGAAGAAATACTTTCGTGTCTTTGGATCAAAATTGTATCCATCATCCTTAGTGTTAATAATATGGCAAGGTGTTTTGAAAGTGTTAAAGTAATCAACTCTAGGTTTATTTAGAGAAAAGAAGCGCACAAGGAGTCTTTTCGAAATGAGGAATGTATGAGAACATGATTTTGCACATAACATGAAGTGTTTACAGCCTCAACCCAAAATATTTTTGGTGTTATGTTCTAAAAGTGTTGTTCTATCTATTTCTTATATAGATCTATTATTTCCTTCAATAATACCATTTTGTTATTGGGTTTGTGGGGAAGAGATATTATGACCATATCCATTTGAAGAACAAAATTCCTCAAACTTATGATTTTTAAATTCTCCACCATGATCACTCCTAATTGTATAAATTTCTATCAAAAATCCATACATTCCCAAAATTGTGAGTTGTATCATCATTCCCAACCAGGAAATGTACCCATGCATATCTACTGTAGTCAGCAGCAGTTACAAAGAAATATATTTTACCACCAATAGATTGAGTCTGCATGGGGCCAAATAAATCAATGCAAATAAGTTCAAGTAGATGAGACATACTAAGCATAGGTTTTGATTTGAAGGAAGCTTTTGTTTGCTTTCTTATAGTACATGGTTCACAAATTTTAGATTTATCAAAATTAATTTTAAGAAAACCTCAAACCAAGTTAAGTTCCATTAGTTGTTTGATCACATGAATACTAGCATGTCCTAACTTCTTATGCCACAAAGATTGATCATCATTAGAAATAAGAAATTTTCTTTAGATTGGAGTACCAAGGATGTATAAATTTTTAAACTCTATATCCTTCATAAATGGCATTATTGGTATTTTATTAAGTAACTTGCATAAAACTTTATCGGAAAAAAACATCATATCCACTATGACAAAGGTAACTCATAATAATCAAGTTATGATGTAAGGCAATTGACTAGTAGCACATTTTTCATTGAGAGTTTAGATCCAGCATTACCAACTCTAATGACGATCCTTTTTCATTGTCTCTAGAGGTAATGGCTCTACTTTTTTTTCTTTTCAAAAACTATGATTTTTTTTACATCTAGTCATGTGTTTTAAGCATGCATTATCAACAACATAGTCCTGCAAATACAAGAGGTTTTGGGTACTTAAGGTCCTTGATCGTTATGTATAAGAAACCAAAACAATTCATATTTTGGATTCCAGTAATTTGGATAGTAATTTGCATACGTTTTACAATTTATTCTAGAGAGAAATTTGATAGATGTTACTTTAATAGAAGATGTAAACATCAATATATCAACAAATGAAATATAGTTTAGACAAAAAAATTGGTTTATCTATTGTTCGACGAGACGCCCCTTGCTCAAAAAAGTATTTGGATTGAGAGACACTATGTGTGAAAACTTAATCTTCTAATTTTTTTATTAACAAAGATGTATGCAATATTAAATCAATAACTTGAGATACAAACTAGAGATATTCAATTTAGGAATTGGTTGGTACCTCATGGGGAACTTCTTCCTCAATCTTGAACATGAGGTTTAGGAACCTAGACCATCTCCTTGGATCTCTTGCTACAGTAAGAACATTGAAATGTATAGTGTTTAAATGTTCCCAATAATGGCAGTATATGTAATATATATAATTTGTCCTACGAGCACCTTTCAAAGTGACTAATGTATATCTAGTTGGAGTTTTGTTCTGATGTACATACCCAAACCTCTTTTCCCAACTTGTTTATATGAAGTTTGCAAACCTTGTCAAGATTTTTGTTTCCTTGCATAATTTTAGAGATGGTACTCAGTTATTGACTATTCTCAATTATCAATCTAGCTTTGCATAATTTTAGATATGGTATTCGATTGCATAAGAATAGTAACGTTATATATTAATTCATCTCTTTCAGTTATCAACATATCATAATTTGAATAAATACATTGAACATGTTGAGATTAATATTTACTTTAGCTAAAAGTTCGTTAATGTGAGAAGATAAATATGCATTATTTTTCTCAAACTCGGAAATTTTAGACTTGCAAACATCATTAGAGAATTTTAAGGTATCACTATCACGAGTTCAGTCATAAATATCATCTTACAGATTATTATAAATTTTGGTTAACTTCTTTTTCTTATATTTATATTAAATAAGCTTGTTTTGAGTTTCTTCAAGAATACTAATGGTTTCTTCTTTAGGTAAATCCAGCATTTTCTACCTTTTTGTTTCTTCTTGATAGAACCACAAAGCATTCAACCTCTTTATTGTCTTCATTTTCACTTCCTCTCTCCTCATTTGATGAGTCCCAAGAAGCTTTACAAGATTTATCATCCTTATCCTACTTGTGATCTTTCTTCTTGGAGGTTTTCTTACTTTTTCATAGCTTAGGACATTTATTCTTTGTGTCCTTTCTTTACACATTCTAAGAATCTAGAATAAGAAGACGGAGAATAAGAACTGGAATTTTTGTTAGAATAATATCTCTTATATTTCTTATAATGTATAATAAATGTTTCCTCATCGCTAGTTTCACCACTAGTTTGGAAAGTGGTTTCGAATGCAAGGCTTTCCTTCTTTGATTGATTTTCCTCTTCTTATCTGTGAGAGTTATCTTGACATATCACTTCATATGTTTCCAAGTTTCCATGAGTTCTTTCACTAATAGTGTAAAGATAGATCACTTCATTCTTTTATGGCGGCTACCTTGTTTCCATGCTTGGGTGACAAGAATCTAAGCATCTTTTCTACTTTCTCTGATTTTGTAATCTATTTTCATAAATCACTCAATCCATTGATAATAGTAGAGAATCTATGATACAATTCGACAACAAATTTACTTTTGCTCATACAAAATAATTCTATCTTATGTTGAAACAAATTAATCTTGGTATCCTTTACTTTTTAGGTTCATTCGTGTGTATCATATAATTTTCTTCAAATTTCATAAGCAGATTCACATGAAGATTGCGAATGAATTCACTCGTTTAAAGAGAGATGTGAAGGATACTAATAGCTCTGACAGTTAAAATGGCACCTTCTACCATAGCCGCATTGCATTTTCCAGCTTCACAGTTGGTAGATCATATGGCTGGATGATCATCTTCCACATATCAAAGCTAATGTCTTACAAGTAGAAGTGCATTATCCTCTTACGGTAGGTGTAGTTGGATCCATCACATATAGGTGACTGGCTAACATCATCTCCCTCAAGGTTGAGTTGATCGAATAAGTTATCCCTCATTATTCAAGACTTACAAAAACCTTAAAGACTTGCTCTGATACCAATTGAAAGCTCTAGGGGGTCAAATACATTGAATAAGCTCCTCAACCAAAAACACATTCAAATGCAAGTAAAATCATATTCTAGGTGTAGACAATCAACCACCATAAAAGACACAAGACATAAGGAGGTTCCAACATATAAGGTTGTACATCTACTCATAGTAGTTGCCTACTAAGATTTACACAATTTACCTTTATTTACCTCTCAAAGACAAATACAAAGTACTATTTTTTACCTTCTTTTACGGATCTTGAAGAGCACATAAATTTCACCTCTTCTTTGGCAGTTGTAGAAGATCATTGATGAGAAGAATCCTTCCCCATTCAAGCCTCCAAGAAGACATTCTCGTAATAATCAGCTTTGATAACACAAGAACAATTGTGAATAAGATCGGAGAAAAGAAAAAAACATTTTAGTTCACAATAAATACAATGATCCTATAACCAAACTTATGAGACACGTCCACAAGGATTGCGACAAAGTTTGTTGCAATGGACTAAGGCACTGGAGTGGAGCTTGGATTCATCACTGGTAGGAGATGAAAATTCAGTAAGCTAAGCTCAAAGTAGCAATTCTAGTAATGCTCAAGTGTACTTATATCCTCTTTCATCTATACTATTTATAAAAAATCATTAGAAGTGTTTAGATAGTTGTTGAAATGTCTAGATCCGATCTTAATATGCAAGTAATCATTCTATGATAGTTAGTGAACAAAAAAGACTATGTGTGCATTAATACAAATGTATGTAGATGGGTCTGTAAGTCGAATTTTATTGTATTGTGGCCAAACTACTCTTAGTCAAAAAGTAATTTGACCGAGGGGCTCACAGTAACCAAAGTTTTGCAACGATTAATTTCGATCGACTTGATCTCAGTCAAGATATAATTTGACCGAAAAAGTTACTTCGCACATCATCCTAATTTTTGAAAATCATATCTAATAATTACCCTAAATACCTCATGTAAGTGTCAAAATAGGCTTGGGATAATTGGCGTTGACATGACTTGATTTTATATGATATCTAGTGTGATGTACATTTGCCTTATACCAATGGCATACATTAAGTACAAAATAATAAATTATACATGCAAGATTCAATTACACTCAAATCACATTTTAACTCCTTTTCAAATCACAAATTGATACCTAAAATACAGAATATCACATTAGATACGTAAATGAGAAATTCTATCATCATAGAAAGAGACACTTTGCATAATATTCAACATGGAGAATAATAGAAATAACTAAAATTAGAAAAAAGAAGAAATACATAACGAACTTACAAAAGCTCTACCCAAACCTGGGAAAGAATTAGGGCTAGAACCCTCTTTAGGTCAAATTCATCTAAAATCTCTCAAAATCAATGATCTAGATGTAACCACAACTATTGGAGCTAGAATGGAAATTTTTCATGTTCCTAATCTCGAAATAGCCATATATGATCATCAAGGTATTTTGAGTATTTATGTTTAATATCAAAAACATCCATGTTTTTAGTCTAACCCCATAGGTCGGCCGTCCTTTAGCTAGTGGTTAGGCCAAGGACAATCTACAATACCATAATGATTTTTATATATTTTCTTTATTTCTAAGTATCCTTAATAATTCTAATTCACATGTAATTAGTAATATTCAAATAAATATATGTAATTACCATAATATGTTAATAGACATCATTTGGGGCAAATTCATGCAACCAATACTCCATTTTTGACAGATTATGGTTTTTATTCCAAGTACCCCAGCTAATGAATGTTAACATGTATGAAATAGTTAAATCGGATACTAAACATGTTACATTTGAGTTTGTAAATATTCAAGAAAATAATTATTTTTACTCATATCTACATTCTACGTACTCAAATTGCCCTAGAACACTAGTTTCAGTAAAATTGGAGTTTTGCCTCATCAAACCCTAACTAAGAAACCAACTATATACAACGATGGCATTCAACAATAAAATACATTAAGACATTAACCAGGGGTTAATTTCAGCATGAACACACAATTAGTTAATTAATAGATATTACCTAGTTGAACAAGGATTAGGGCTCTACAATGTATTAACAATAAAAAACCTATAAAATGTTATTGATGGTTATGATTGAACCAATTATCATAATCTATAATTTTCTATCTCTTTTTTTTTGCATAATTATAGCAGAGCACTTTTGCTAAAAATTGATTTTTTGTGTATCAAGTTTCTAAACGAATTTTAGTCATTATTAATAGATCCAAAATTAATGTTATCAGATTAGAAACATTTGTCTTCCATCAAATCGTTAAATTAAGAATTGTTCTTTTTACTCATGATTGAATACTTAAATTATCTTTTAAGGGGGAAATGGGAAAGATATTAATACTATACCTTGCCAATTTCCTTTTGCCTCAAATTATGTATCTTTCTTTCAATAATCTTAGAGAATCGTTAAGGAATCTCTTTTCTAGATCAAAACCTTAATGTAGGGTAGTGGTTATATTTCAAGATCTTCTAAACATTGAGAGTGAAAGGTAATCTTAATCTCATATTCCTAGTATGATGTATGATTTACCTCCTACTTGCCATATGTAATGGTACTGTAATGTATGGATCCTATAGGGCTTGGCATCAATTAATTGGATGAATTACTTGTTGGACCATCTGATACTTGTTTATTTGATTATATATCAATTTTGTGAAAATGAAACTATTTTTGTTGTTTTCTAAGATGCCACAATTTTTCAACATCTCAGTTTTGTCATATTACTTATGTTAGATGGCAATCCTTCATATGGCCACTCATGATCTGTAAGTGGTCAGGATGTGACATGTATTGATCAATAAGATAGTCAGTTCTAGGAATGCTATCTATGATGAAATTGTGCTTTGGAATGTGCCTTGGTTTTATCTAATAAAATTCTTCTCTAATTATCTATGGAAACATTATGCTCTTTTATTGTCAAGATTATATTTTCATATAAAGTTGATGTTTACTATTTTAGATAGCATACCAATGTGATTGCATTGACCCTTATCCATTTTTATGTGTTTTCTCATTCTGCCCCAAACAGTGATGACCGTGATGTTACTGAGATTGCATGACAATCATGTTCAGCCACATCAAGAACTATGTGGGAACCATTAAAATGTTTTAAAA